>CM019167.2:115199460-115702433 GCA_009739505.2 Apolygus lucorum | reverse complement strand
TTTGAATACAGGAAAACTAGGAATGTACAGACGCTAGATAGTTTTTTTGGAATTTTCCTCAACTTGGGGTTGATAGAAGTTACGTCATTTGGAAATTCATCAATTGAAATATACGGTATCCTAATGTTAGCCCGTTCAACGGTAGTCTAGGAATAAAGAACTAGTAACCGCGAGACCAATCGAATTCCAAAGCTCACAACAGGACCAAATTTGTGGATCGATGCGTTGCCCGAAGCTAGGCGGCGGGGTACCAAAAAGATACCGATATTCCTCGCATACATTTTTAACTGGCATTGCCAGGAAGGAGGTGGAGGTGAGGTATCTAGTGGGGGTTTGATGTACACACAATTTCACTCCTAAAGTTCCACACTCTTGTCACGTACTTCATGTATATTTATGTAGCAATGTAGCATCGATCGCCCGGTTAGCTAATGGGAGCGTAGCCCTCACCGGTCCCCTCATAGTTACCCCACTTTCAACCCGAACCATAGGAGGTAACTCGAGCTAAGGACAAAACATATTTTCGCTTATTCAACGTGAGAGAACTTTTTACACATTAATACCTATTTGTACCTAATTTATCTTTTGGAACCGGAATACGCAGGGTTATCTTTTGCTACCAACCTGACTCTCCGTTACTAACAACCATGAACTAAGTTCGGAGATCCACGAACTTTCGATATCTTCTTTCACAATCAATGAACTTCTATGTGAAGACAGTCCATTCATTTAGCATGAGTTAATGAGCGAATTTAAAAACGAATCTTCAAAGGTATTGTGAAAAAAAAACAAAAAAAAAAACGTCTGTCAAGTGGGTGTGGCACATAGCTTCCTCGTATCCATAACCCGATCGTATAGATGATCCGATGCATAGTAGTTAATCTCAAAACACCAATCTCTAGTACCTTTCACTACCCTCATAGGGGACCATCTACACGCTAATGTGGACAATCCTTAGAAAATTTCATCAAATTCGGATGAAAAATGTAAATGTTTTGTTATTACAAGGATTTCACGTATGCGCATGCGCAGAGCTTCTGTAAATTTTATGGCCTTGATTTTCATTGGGGAACCTAATCCGCGTAATTCCTAAAAATGTCATCGAAATCGGTTAGAAAATGTGGAAGTTATGGCTGTTACAAGGAATTCACGTTTGGGCATGCGCAGCGGCTACTATCAGTCCGAAGGTAGGATTTTCATAGAGGACCATCTAAATACTAATCTGTAACATCCCTGAAAATTTCATCGAAATCAGGTAGAAAATGTGGAAGTTATGGCCGTTACAAGGAATTCACGTTTGCGCATGCGCAGTGGCTACTAACAGTCCGAAGATGATGATTTTCATAGAGGACCATCTAAATACTAATCTGTAACATCCCTGAGAATTTCATCGAAATCGGGTAGAAAATGTGGATGTTATGGCCGTTACAAGGAAATTTACGTTTGCGCATGCGCAGTGGCTACTAACAGTCCGAAGGTGATGATTTTAATAGGGGATCATTTAAATAATAATCTGTAACATTTCCTGAAAATTTCATTGAAATCGGATGGAAAATGTAGAAGTTATGGCGGTTACAAGGAATTCACGTTTGCGCATGCGCAGTCGCTTCTACTAGCCCGAGGATATGATTTTCATAGGGGACTGTCTGCACACCAACCCGCACAATCCCTGAAAATTTCATAGAAATCGGACAATAACTTCGTATAGTTATGCGCGTTACAAAGAATCATGACAGATACACAGACAGACAGACACGGAACCAAAATTGTTCATAAAGGTCTAAAACGCAAAACGCGAGGGGAAATTTCGATTTTGGAGAACTTTTTTTTTCGTCCTTGAAAAGTGAAAACAAAGCTTCCGCTACCTTGGTAGATTCGGGAGCAAAATAGTACAACTAGTTGTGAAAATTATATAACAAAAACGCGTTGGTCAAAAATTGAAAAAAATGGTAGTAAAGAATTGAAATATTTGCTATACGACAGAGAAGTCAGATTGGTGGGTGTGGCACATAGCACGAATCGTAAAAATTATACAAGTAACTCCTTGGGTGAAATTAAAAAAACACGTTTGTGCATGCGCAGCAGCTACTATCAGTCTGGGGGCAATGATTTCATAGAGGACTATCTACACCCCAATTCGCATTATCTCTGAAAATTTCATCGAAATCAGATGGGAATCTAAAAATTATGATGTTACAAGGAAATTCACGTTTGCGCATGCGCAGCAGCTAATATCAGTCCGGAGGTGATGATTTTCATAGGGAACCATCTACACGCCACCCGCACAATCCCTGAAAATTCATTAAACTCGGATTATAACTTCGATCCATATAATCCGTTACAAGGATTCCATGGCAGACAGACAGACAAACAGAGACGGAACCAAATTGTTCAGGAAAGTCTGACACGTAAAACGCGAGTGGAAATTTTGATTTTGGGGAACATTTTTTTCTAACCTTGAAAAGTGAAAACAAAGCTTCCGCTACCTTGGCAGACTCGGAAGCAATACTGTTCTCGTCACCACCATCTCATATAGAAGCTACTCGTACACTGTTGTTTTTTCCGATTTCAGTACATCCCAACATACTGTATGTACAAGGTATGTCTTGAAGATGTTAGTGGTCCATATTCATTTTCTACTCGTCTATATAAACCCATACTGTATCCACCAGGCTATTGAATTATTGGGTACAAAATATAGGTCGGCTTTCATAATTATGTAAATTGTTTATATCTACCTACCATATTTTCAACCCTCCAGTGCCCAAAGATGATAGGCCGGGGAAATTTCAATTTTTCCTATTTTCCATCTATTTAGACTCTAAATATAACATCTAATGCATTTCAATAGTGCCACCACCCCTCTCCTTCTCCTATATGAGACCGTCACCTGCAGGTGACATTGGGCACCTGTGCAACTAACGAGGTAAATGAACCAAAGCTGCAATCTGTTCGGACGATCGTTTATTACTTTTTATTAACATGTTTTGATGGCATGATCTCCTTTCAACAAAATTGGCCACCATTCTTCTTTTTGTTTTCATCGTTTTAGGCCATGAAATGATGGCAAGAGACGTTTGTTTTCAGGTTTGGTGCCGAGATTGAAGGGATAGTTCAGAGCTAATGCTCTCCAAATTCCAGGTTGGTCAACTCCTGCTTCCCTTCTTGTTTGGTTGGTTTGTTTTTGTAGTTTTTTTTAAGAAATTATCTCCAACTTGTGAGTATGAATTGAACATGTAAGAAACTGAATTGAAAATGAATTTGAACCAGTAAGCTAATTACGTCGTAAGAATACATTTTCTCAAACCAATGCGTTATGGTCAAGACCGAGGAGATTGGTGCAGAAAAACACCAATGTCTACAGTCGATATCCAGGTGAGTTCAAAGCACAACGATGACAACCAAGAACGATGTTTTTTTTGTAATTTTTTTAAAAACTTTTTTGGTCCAAATCAATATGTTGTAAAACCCTTAGCTACAAATGTGTGCTAGATGATGTGAAGATAATGGTGCCAAGTTTAGTCTGATCAGATGAATGACAAGGGCACAATGTATTCCTAAAGTGTGAAAAATTATGGAAGAGCTAGTTGGCAAGTTTCTACTTGAGAAGACATTTTTGCCACAGGTACTTACCCTATTCTATCAGTAATATACAGTAATATATATGGTAAAAATCTTTTGACTTTATCGATAATATTAAGGGCTTCACAGATAAATGAATGACCGCGGGCTAAAGAGCCTTAGCTAGCGTAGCTCGCCCCCTGTCCCTTAAGTATCTTTTATGATTTAGGACGAAGATCAACGATTCAAGGGCTGGTTAAGTCGTCTCCGTTACCTACTCGTAGGGTTGGACGAATGATAAATCAGTATTACGTAATCAGCAAACTTACAAATTTGGGATAACGATGTTTTGCTGGTAACTTCCTTCCCAAATGACTTGTTTATTTACCCTTTAGCGATAATATGGAAGGTAGTACTATTAATTCGTGTTCTATGCAGATGGGCGATATTCTCAGAAAAAGGATACAAACCGTTCTGTAATAATTTAAGCGTTCTTCTTGATATGTTTCATGCGGTATGAAGTCAGAAGGTGGAAAACGTTTCCTGCTAGAACCGGCCGTGTGTGCACCCGTCCATAGTATGCCAGTACAGTTTGGGGGAATTTCCACATACGAGGGTTACTTTGGGAGATGAATGATCGCAGCTGACCAACACCAGTTGAGCGAAGGTAAACCAGAGGCGATTAGCGGCGGTACTTCATAATCCGATGGACCTGCAAATCACCTCAGCGTGAAGTTTGAGTGGAGCCTGCGGGGTCGCCAACTTTTTGCCCTCACACGAGTATCAACTGCCCCCCCCCCCCCCCTTGTTCTTCTCACGGTTGGCGGATCAGGGAGAGTTTTTGCCCCCCGTCAACTTCCACGTTCACAATATTCCACTAACGGAGGGTTAATTCAGGGGTCAACACGACGCTTGCAAGAAGACCGGAAGGTGCTAACCCCTGAGTGTGGCCGATGAATCAAAACTTGCTTCTCTTGTATTGATCATGTTCACAAACAGCCCTGCCTTCGGTCCACTAAGCCGCGATTCTGGATAGTAGGGAGCGTCATTGATAAATTAGTATGACGGAAATGGTTTTGTAATCCACGGTAATGGCCTTCCAGTAAGAACACTTATCTAGGTTATAATGTGCCTTCTAGAATTGATATATTGTTTTCGCCGATTTAATTGATTATACTAAAGGGAACTAGAGTTGAGAGTAAATAAATAAGTAAGCGAAATCAAAATGCAGTGTGAACTTGACAAAGTCAAACCAAGAAGTCATCTTTTATTATTGACAACAAATAAACTGCAATATTATTGTCTCTAGGTATTTGCTAATTACCCCCGAATCACAACATCATCCCCTTCCTTTTGCTCAGCTGCTGCAAATGGGGTTGGTCTATCGGCATGTACTACAAACAGCTTCCTCCCTGGGGTACGGATACGAAAGACAACGTCGGATATGGCTTCCCTATATTCCTCGGATAGGGTCCTATCCAAGGAACTGTAGTTTGGGACCACACTCCCACTTTCCTCCGAGGTCTAAGGAGAGATAACATTTGCTTATAAGACCGATGACAATCGTTTCAGCTTTGATGTTGGGCACTGGAAAGGCCTCGGGCCATTTTGTAAAATAATCCACCACAACAACAATGAAGCGGTTCCCCATGTCTGATACTGGCAATGGCCCCAAGACATCTATTCCGAGACGTTCAAAGGGAGTGCCTTCAACACTAGGATGTAGCGGCGCTCTCTTCAACTTCTTCTTCCCCCGCGACGTCCACAGATCTCACAACTCGCACAGATCCCCTTCACATATCCCTGTACTTATTTATTTAATCCCACCGCTGTCACCAGTAAAGTGAACCAGAGTTGATATTAAATAAATAAGTAAGCGAAATCAAAATGCAGTGTGAACTTGACAAAGTCAAACCACGAGGTCATCTTTTATTATTGACAACAAATAAACTGCAATATTATTGTCTCTAGGTATTTGCTAATTACCACCCGAATCACAACAATGTTGTGGATATTGTAGATTTTTAAGTAGATCCAAGCCAAGTTTGATCGTATAAAGGTACCTCACTAACCCAAATAAGCAGTTCAAATCACGAAAAACAAAAAAAGTGCCACCAACCCGTAGACATTTCATCAGTTTATTTGCATAAATTGTACAATGCAACGAGTTGCTAAATGGATGACACTGAAATTTAAAAAAGTCTGCCAAGTGGGTGCGGCACATAGCTTCCTCGTATCCATAACCCGATTTTATAGATGATCCGATTAACAGCAGTTATCGTCGTTGTTACATATTACATAATTATTAAATATAATAATTGGATTATTAAATAAATAATGATAAATGTCGTAATTAAGAAATAGAATAAACTGAAATTACTTAAATGATCAAGTCAGATCTAGGTGGTCATGAAATGTATGACCATCTTGGTTTGTGGAGAGGAATCACTCTCCAATGTGCCGTCCTCAAATATACAACCATAAACTATAATATCGTTCATCAATTGACCCATCTTTACAACATGGTGTCAGAAGTGCGCATATGAGTGCGTTCTACATTTCGTATGTGATCAATATGATTCTGCTCGCGATCTTACATGACTGAACCTCGCGATTCGGGTATCGGTGATTCTTACGCGCAAGAATATTTCCTGGGCGACTCGTTTCTCATCTCAGTCTTCGCAATGACTGAAGAAAATTTGACGTCATCGATCATAAATCTACAACCGAGCTTCGGTACGCTCGAACTTGACGGAGTTTCGACTACGAATCTGTCCAAAAAATGGTCTGACTGGATAAAACAGTTTAAGCTCTACCTAGTGGCATCGGGATTTGATTCGCATCCAGACAAAAGGAAAGTCGCCATATTGCTCTCGCTCATTGGTCCTCAAGCCATCACCGTCTTCAACTCGTTTCAACTCGATGAAGACACGGTCAGTTATAATGAGCTCATCAAAAAATTCCAGGATCATTTTACACCAAAAAAGAACATTACGGTAGAACGCCACAATCTTCTAACTCGTCACCAAAATCAGGTGAATCGATAGATGAGTACGCTACTGCTCTAAAAATTCTCAGCCATTCCTGTGAACTCGGCGATTTAAAAGACTCACTAATTAAGGACGTGCTTATTCTCGGTCTGCGTCGTGATCATCAGAAAATAAAAGAGCGTCTCCTACAAGAAGACGAACTTGATCTATCAAAAGCTCTTAAAATTTGCAAATCCGTCGAGCTATCGCAAATCCAGGCCCAAGCATTAGAAAAATCATCAGGCGACGCTGATTTAAAATCGCATCATGGCCTCCACTTCAAATTCTTCATCGCATTCTCAATGGTCAGAGAAGCAAAGCCGCTATAATC
Source organism: Apolygus lucorum (assembly GCA_009739505.2). Lineage (NCBI taxonomy): Eukaryota > Metazoa > Arthropoda > Insecta > Hemiptera > Miridae > Apolygus > Apolygus lucorum. The sequence continues at coordinate 115,695,512 of CM019167.2, read as the reverse complement.
GAGAAGGCCTAGGTGAGTCAAGAGAGAGAGGGAAGAAGAGTCAACGATCAAAATCGAGACAACGCTCCAGTTCACGTTATCGTCAGTTCAACAACAATAGATCGGGACAATCAAACCAAACTCGCGGTAATATTTGCGGTCGCTGTGGACAAATTCATCGTCACCGGTGTCCAGCCATTAGAGTCAAGTGCGAATCCTGTTCAAAATTGAATCACTACTCCCATATGTGCAAATTTCGCAAGGTACAGACGATCGACATCCAGCCCGAAAGGTACGTGTTGAACAAAGACACTAACAGCGATGGTTATTTCGTTTGTCAGATAACGCCAACAACAGGATCTAAAGAATCTTGGTCAGTTTGCTTACAAATTAATCAAACAAACATTGAATGTCTCCTCGATACTGGTGCTCAACTAAATTGCATGCCTCGTAAAATCTTTGAAAGCTTAGGCTTAAATTGTTCGATGTTACAACCTAGCAACTTACTAATATCAGCGTATGGCAAGAGCAATGTAATTAGCAATTTAGGAACTTGTGTCGTATCATGTTCATTCAAAGGTAAAATATTTCAAATTCCGTTCCACATCGTCGATGTTGATGCTCAAACCGTATTAGGTCTAAGGTCCTGTCGAGATCTAGATCTAATCAGAAGGGTAAACGCTGTAGATACCGAACTTAGTGATAATCAAGATGTAAACAGACTCTTGCAATCGTACGAAACTTGTTTTGAAGGTTTAGGAAAGTTACCCTCAGCATGTAAATTAACCCTGAAAGAAGGTGCTATCCCTGTCATAGACGCTCCAAGAAAACTACCGTTCAAAATACACGAAAAAGTAAAAAACGAACTAGACAGAATGGTTAGGGATGGAGTAATCACCAAGGTCAATGAACCATCTGACTGGGTGAGCTCCATGGTAGTCACCGTTAAAAAATCAGGAAATTTAAGAATTTGCATCGATCCTAAAAACTTAAATGAAAATTTGAAACGAGAACATTTTCAGTTGCCGACTACCGAAGATATCAGGGCAAAAATTAGGAATGCCTCAGTTTTTTCGACCCTCGATGGAAATTCAGGCTTTTGGATTATTCCTCTCGATCCAGAAAGTTCCAATCTTCTCACTTTCAATACACCCTGGGGACGTTTTAAATTTGTCCGCTTACCCTTTGGAGTCTCCCCAGCGAGTGAAATTTTCCACGCCAAAATGCTGGAGACTTTTGGTGATTTACCAGGGGTACTAATTTTTCTAGATGATGTCTTAGTCTTTGGAAATTCTATAACGGAGCACAATGAAAGACTAGCTGCTGTATTAGAACGAGCAAAAGCCTTTAACGTCAAATTCAACAAGTCCAAATGTAAATTCTGCCTACCTAAAATAAAATATCTAGGTCATGTTTTTTCGAAAGAAGGTGTACAAGCTGATGAAGACAAGATCAAAGCAATTCTCGAAATGAAGTCTCCCATCGATAAGGCAGGCGTACAACGGTTTTTGGGAATGGTTACGTACCTAGGAAGCTTTATAAAAAATCTTTCCGAAAAAACTGCTCCACTCAGAGAGCTGATTAAAAAAAACTCGCAATGGGAGTGGCAGTCAAATCACCAAGACTCCTTCGATCTCTTAAAGAAAGAACTGTCCCAAACTCCTGTACTAGTACATTTTAACGTCAATTTACCAATCACTATTAGTGTTGATGCTTCAAAAGCATCTGTAGGATGCTGTCTCATGCAAAATAACCGACCAGTTGCGTACGCATCGCAAACTATGACGCAATGTCAACAAAATTATCCCCAAATCGGCAAAGAGCTCTACGCAGTTGTTTTTGCATGCAAACGCTTCTATCAATACATTTTTGGTCAATCCGTTACCATAGAAACAGACCATTCACCACTTGTCACTTTGAGCAAAAAACCCTTGGCAAAGGTACCTCCTAGTTTACAACGAATGTTTCTTCAACTCCAACCATTCGATTTAAAATTTGTTTTTAAGCCTGGTAGGTACATGTACGTCGCAGATACACTTTCTCGATCTGCTTTACCTGAAACTGATGGTACTTTTGATGAAGATACCACAATTCACGTGAATCTCATTCGCAATTCACTTGCTGTTCACCCTAAAACGCTTAAAGAAATTCAAGCTGCTACGTCCAATGACGAATCTCTAGGAAGTGTAATTTCTTATTGCAATTTCGGTTGGCCCCATAACAAAGACCAGATTAGCAATCTAGCTAAACCATTTTGGAATTTCAGGGATGAATTATCCGCCAACGAAGGTATTCTGTGGAAAAACTCCAGTGTAGTAGTTCCTCGTAGCATGGTTCCTGATATTTTAAAAAAGGTTCATACTAATCACATGAGCACTGAAAAAGCAAAATCACTAATTCGTGGTGTCCTATTCTGGCCACAAATGTCCACCGACATAGAAAATTTTATTGAAAACTGCTCTGCATGTGTCAAGTTCAGACCCAATCAAACTAACGAACCGTTAATTCCTCATGAAATCCCAGACTTACCCTGGCAGAAAGTAGGCGCTGATTTCTTTTCATTCGATTCAAAAAATTATTTAGTACTTATGGATTATTTTTCCAAGTATATTGAACTAGTGCAAATGAACTCCACCAATGCGACAAGCACTGTCTCAGCTCTCAAATCCATTTTTAGCCGTCACGGAATCCCACTCAAAGTATTTACCGATAATGGTCCGCCATGGGATTCATTCACCTTCAAAGAATTTTTGAACTCATGGGAAATAGTACATAAAACTAGCAGCGCAAACTACGCGCGAAGTAATGGCCAAGCTGAGAGCGGAGTTAAAATCGCTAAAAATATTCTCAAAAAATGTAAAGATGGGAACGATGATCTATTTCTAGCATTACTGAATTATCGCAACACACCTAAAAACAAAATGGGTTCTCCAGCTCAAATTCTAATGTCACGTAGATTACGCTGCGTAATCCCTGTCAACCAACGTCTTCTACGTCCCAAATTATTTTCCCCATCTGCTCAAAAGAAGCTGATTATAGAGAATCAGATCAGATATAAATCCCACTATGATAAAAATGCACGTACGCTTAGTGAACTTAATCCTGGGGAGAAGGTGTATTTAAAAGAAATCCAAAACAACATTGGGAAGGTGCCACTGTAGAAAAGCTCAGTGGACCACGATCTTACATAGTAAGAGACTTGTATGGCAGAACTTATCGTAGAAATAGAATCCATATCTTCACTCAACCCAATTCCATTTTAAAAAATAAGGCAAAGGTTCCAATGACTCCGAAACCTATAAATTTCAATACAACGAAAAGTAAATCTCCAGAACATAATTTCCTTACTACTCCATCTGCAATCCAAAGGTCACCTATTCATGAACCTTCCACCCCAATTAAAATTCGTTCATCTAATCGTGATTTAGAAAGCTCAATGAACTCAAACATTACTGAGACGCCCAAAAGCTCTCAGTTCAATAAACGTTCTCGCTATGGAAGACTGTTAAAACCGACTCGAAGATTCATGTTCGAGTAAACAGTAGGTACGTTTATAATTCGTCACAGGTTTATGAACAAACCTGAAAATGATATGTATCACTAAACATGTATGTATCATGAATCCTAATGATTATAATTCTAAAGAAAATAAGAATGTGTACGAGTATGTAAAAAGAAGATAATATACTTGTATTCTACTCATTATCTATTAAGAAGATAAATGAATAACTCACTTATTATTATTTACTAAGAAGATACATAGTTAACATAGGTACTTATTATTTACTTAGAAGGCATTTAAAAAAAAAAAGGAGCGTGTTACATATTACATAATTATTAAATATAATAATTGGATTATTAAATAAATAATGATAAATGTCGTAATTAAGAAATAGAATAAACTGAAATTACTTAAATGATCAAGTCAGATCTAGGTGGTCATGAAATGTATGACCATCTTGGTTTGTGGAGAGGAATCACTCTCCAATGTGCCGTCCTCAAATATACAACCATAAACTATAATATCGTTCATCAATTGACCCATCTTTACAACAGTCGTAACATCAATCTCCAAGTTCCTTGCACTACCATCGTAGTGTACTCGACACTGCAACCCGCACAATTTCCGAATCGAAATTGGATGGTCAATGTAGAAGTTACGGCTGTTACCAGGCGCATGCACAGTGGCTACAGTCAATTTGGGGGCCATGATTTTCAAAGGAGACCATCTACAAGCCAATTCGTACAGTTCCTGAAAATTTCATTGAAATCGGACAATAACTTCGTACAAGGAAGTTTGCCCGTTACAAGGATTTTATAACAGACACACATACAGACAGACACAGAACTAAAAATGTTCAGGAAGGCCTTAAACGTAAAACGCGATTGGAAATTTTGATTTTGGACATTTTTTTTTTTTTTTTCAACCTTGAAAAGTGAAAAATTGTATAACCCACCACAAAAATTCAATAGTCATCGTTTCAATCCGCTCAATCCTTGAAAATGTCATCAAAACCTGTTGGAAAATGTGGAAGTTACGACTGTTACAAGGAATTCAAGTTTTCGCATGCGCAGCGGCTACTAGCGGGGGTGATGATTGTCCTAGAGGACACGCCAACCCTTAAAAACAAAGCTTCTGCTACCTTCGTAGACTCGGAAGCAATTAATATTGGTATGATAACAATCCTCATCAGGGGTGGTCAGCTGTGGCCGAGCGACCTACGGCATGAGTCTCTGGAGGCGAGAATCGGACCGGTTGCAGGGGCCGTGAGTTCGAGGCTCGCCTCGGGAGCATATTGTCGGGCAAGTCGGTCGCAGTTCCCCCTCGTCCGAACCCAGGGCGGTGAGGCCAATGGGAAGCCATGAGAGGAATCTTCAGAACAAATTCTGATCTTCCCCTAGGAAGACAGCTGATGACGTCCGCGACGCCAGGAATGGCAGTTGGACGAAAATCCAACCTGAAATGATTGGTTACTTTACTTTTTACAATCCTCTTCAGCAGGGATGCGAATAGCGATTCATCGCTGGAATAGTCTGGTGAAGTAACTGAAATCAACAGCAATTAGCACTGGTTGCAAGTATTCATGAGAAACCCATCGACTCATACTGACCCTTCTGAGGAAATTGTGATCCTTCCAGATGAGTCACTCAGAATGGAATGAATAAATAACCCGTTATAGCGTACCGCCATGATTACCATATTTGTGTTAATCAAACACGCTTGGGTGTTGTGGATATAGTTTTATTTCATAAAATGCGAAGACTGTGGTTAAGGGTGGTGGGGGGTATGGCGCTTCTTCTCATGAATCATTGATGCCCCCTGAGTGCAGAGGTCGATATGACAACCTTGCTGTGTAGGCATCTCCACTCCGCGAGTATCAAGAATTGATAAATGGGACGCGCTCGAAATCACAATATCGCATCTGCGGAAATGCAAAGACAATCAGTGATTTATTAGTTCCAACTCGCGGAACTCCATATGTCAAATCTAACTTCCTAGTCCTCAGAAATTCAACAGTTTTCTTATCCGGCCGACAAAAACACATCAAAACTCAAGTCATGGTCACCCAAAAGTTGACAACATACCTTTTTGCAGAACATCCGCCAGAATGGATCGTTCAAACTGGTCAAAACACTGGAAAACTATTGGGAATGGAAAAATAAGTGCTGAGTACAGGTCTAACAACTCCTACGATCGGATTCAGGTGGTCAGTTTTGCCGGACTTTGCCTAGTTTTGGGTGATGAAATATTACAACTAAAATGCCTAATAGAAATCTTAAAATTTGAGCAACCAACTAGTAAAGGTCCTCTATCTCTACAAAAACTATATCTGATGGAATTTCATCTCGTGAGTGTTTTTTGGAGTCGTGAAATCAAAAAAGAGGTCCAGTTTTTTTTATGTTTAAATTTACTTTGTTTATTTGGCTATATTTCTAAAACTGCTACCGGGAATTCTCTCGAGCTGACTCACGTGAGATTTATGTCCATTCTGAAATAGAGAAGGCCAGTCAAGTCTTTGTTCGAGAGAATAGTACCTATCAATAAGCCAGGTCCTTTCGGGGAAGTCAAGAGGAGTTTCAAGTACGACGCCCTGGATCCGTTGAAGCCATCCTTCTTCCTACACGAGTCTGACTCGGGGGTGTCTCATACCGCAGACCCTGTTCCTGCTGTGGTCCATCATCCCAGGCTTAGTCAGACACTGCACCATCAACGGCACCACCAGCGGAAAATGCCAAGACTCGTTCGGACTTACGATAAATCAGAAACACGAGTGTGAATCGCAAAAGAGGCCTAATCTCCGTTCAAACTTTAGCTGATCGAAATGCGATCGATGTTTTCCTTCATGTTGGTTGGTGGTAACAATGGCAAATCCCTTTTCTTTGCAGACGAGTCATCTGTATAGAACAATTATAAACTTTTATGTAATAATTTGCAGCGTTTTCCCTTGGGGGCGCAAGCGTCAAGTTCCGTTGGCTAAGGGAACCCTTCACTTAGGTCCCGAAGCACTATGAATACGGTGGCTTAACCTCAAGACAAGCGACTCTTCATCCAAATGAAGGATAACCTTCACGTGATGGTTCACTATGAATTCCGCCCTTGTGCGCCCTTGTTTCCATAATTGTGCTCCAAAGCTTCTGGTTGGAATCAGTCCCTTCTGAGGGGTAAAAATATTTTGAAAACTCCCTCACTCAAAAACTTCCGATATTACTGGAATTGGAAATTATGGACCTGGAATTGGATATTATTGGACTCCATTATGACCTCTGTGGGACCAGCAATTCGCTTCGCAAAAGAATAATTGTTTAGTTAGTGAATAAATAATTACTAACGATTTTTCATCAGATGGTGTCATGATTTTCTAATTCTAACTAGCAAGGATGATTTCGAGGTAAATTTAGTTTTGTGTTAACTTTTTCATTGAGACGAATCTGACGTGATTCAAGTGACTGCAAGCCTCCCAAGGGTCCTTCACCCCCCCCCCCCTCCATCCAGTCAATAGCTTTGTTGACAGCGTTGCCTCCTTGACTCGCTCAGGTTACCGATAACTTGGCCGAAAATGCGATATTTATTTGTTTCTCCGAATAGAATTTTAAGTCACTCAGTTGTGCTCCCTCATCAACCAGAATTCAAATGTAGTATTGAAGGCACCCGCACCTTTCGGATAACAGTGTTTTGCTGGTAGGCACATTCTATCTAAATAACGCACGTTGAGTTCAATATTGTGACAACACAAAAAATGTCATTTTGAAGAAATTGACGGAAAGATTCTTTCCAGTTTTTCAAGGAGGGGATTTCCCTCCATGAACTTAGTTTCTCTCAATATGCAACTTTCCTGTTAGTTAGAAGTATATACCGAGATATCCTTTTTGCAAAATTCCTCCACAAATTATAATCTTTTCGAATTTTTTAAATGTAAGTTTTGGGTTGGCACAGTTTTGCATTATAAAAATCCCTGACTTTCTGAGATTGACTTACTTTGTGACTTACTTTGTGATCTTTTGAATTGGCACACGTAACCAAAGTGACTTTTTTCCAAAGATCCCTCGGAGACTGGTGACAACGCGAAAAGGAACGTTCTTGCACGCCCAAAAATCCCCTCCCCCACCAATGCAGTAACGTGACCAGCGCTGTCAATTGGCACCTGTTGAACCTAAGAATGTCACGGTCCTCTCAAACTGTGGAGCTCAGAATTTGCTGCCTAACTATGGTTCCCACTCAAAAATAGATTTTTTTTTGAGTTGTCACACTATTGCACTGAACGTGCGATAAACTCGATTATCACGCTATAGCGAGAATAAGGTTAGTAGGTCTTAAAATTGGAAAAGCTGTATCTTTACAGAAAACTACTAAACTGATGTGTAATAATTTGCAAGGTTTTTTTTATTGTCGTATTCGAAAGGAGTTTTATGTTAATGCTGAGATTTCAACAATTTTATCGCTAATAGGTAGAAGAAGTTGATCGTGACCTTTTCAATAATATGGGTGACTATTACCGATAATATTACTCAGAATGCAAACAAGGCAAATACTTTATAACCAAGTCATTACTGCCCAATGGAATGTAACTCATCAATCTTTATGTAATAACTTCCTGTACTTAGGTATTTTCTGGACCATAATAACCTTTTTTTATGTTGGAAGGTCCTTTCTCAACTGAAAGAGCAATCAGCAGAGGTGTAGCGCAATCATCATTAAACCATAGTATCCCCTCAAAAGTAAATATTGATCGATATTAAAGTTTTTACATCGTATCAGAGTTGAAAAATAACTTTCAATAACCAGACAAAAACCGTGTCCCAAATGTGGCGTAATTTACTCTTCAACATCGATTACTGATGAAGTTGAAGCAGAAGAAAAATGAGGAAGAGATAAAAAAAGGACTAAAAAGAGAAAAAGTACGTCTCTTCAAACAAGAAAAGAGACGACCCTTTCAATATTTATCTAGACCCTCTGATCAACTGTATTAGTTCGGTTTTATTCTGTCCATGAACCGTTCGGCCCAAGTTGTTTTGAACACCCTAATTTCCTTTCGCAAACACGAGGGGAGGCGACTTCAAGAAAGTAAAACTTATACCTACTGGTAGGACGTCTTTTTCCTTATACACCATCCCACTCTTTATTTCACGGAAGAGAAGTTTCCGACTGGAAAAGTGAACTCAAAAGTGTAGAAAGTAATTTTCGACCCTCCTGTATCCCTCTCTATCCCCTCCTGTCTGACGAACGTGTAATATGCTGTTTTATTATAAGGTTTTATTCAAATACTCGCTGGTTGCCCGTGCGTTATTTGGTGCTCAGACTGCTGAGATGAGCATAGCCAGAACGTGCTAAATGTGATCGAACCTCCTTCCAGTTCTGTCAGTAGCAACTGGGTGAATTTTTACCAACTATTTTCAGAATGCTCAGTACAGATTTTAGAAAAGAAAAGGACCTTCTGACGGTATTGTGGTAACTAACACAGTCCTAATATCTAATAATAAAAATTCCAAAACATTTGGTTACTTTCAATAAATTCTAAGCCGTGGAAAATATGGAATGTAATTTTCAAAATGCCTAAAAAACTTGCCTAAAAACTGTCATTGTAAAGGTGTGGTTCAATTCAATTTGAAATCTCATTAAATTATTAGAACCAAATATGACCAACCAGACATTCTTAGGACCATCCGCTCCATACAATTACCTAATCACGTGCACTTTCTACGATGTTACCCACCCAGACAAGATGAGTCTAGCATTTATCTATGAAAGGTTCTAGTATAATTTACGATCTTGCACTCTTCATTATGATTAAATATTGCAACAACATTGAGCAATGAAAAAGCTGTAATGATTCCAGATTATCTTTACAACAGATAATTACATTAATGGGTGGATGGAGTGACCATGTTGATGATAAAGGGTTGGAGTCTCTTGTTCATTTTTTATTATTCGTTAGTACATGTTTCGGCGTAACATTGTCGCCTTCTTCAGCCTAAAATATATGTGTATAATCTAATTCTAAACTGCATAGCAGTTTCGTCATTCTTTTAATAATTATTCTTCTCGACTGACCTTCGAAAGTTGGACTGGAGATCACCGTATGTGCCGTTGCACCTATATACACCCTTATTTGATCTACAACCCTGAAAATCTTTTATTTTATTTTATTCTATCAAATAGGTGATAATTGCCAGGCAGTCGAGCATTTTTATGCCAATATAAAACTCTTCAAGAGCCATGTTATCTCCAGATCAACGAAGATGAGGCTATTTAGATCCCTGGTGCGGCCTGTCGTTTGTCATGGATCGGAGGCTTGGACCATGCGGGCTGAGGATGAGGCTAGACTGCGGATATTTGAGAGAAGTATTATGCGAAGGATCTATGGAACGGTCAGAGAGGGTCAAGGATGGAGAGTAAGACAGAATGCAGAAATTCATGAATTATTAAAACATGAAGACATAGTCCGATTCATCAAAGCTGGGCGCATCCAATGGCTGGGACATGTCGACCGCATGCCGGTGGAGGCCTGCCCGAGAATGATGATGCGAGCTAGGATGGAAACTAGAAGACGAAGAGGTCGTCCTCGGAGTCGCTGGCTTGATGATGTCTTGAAGGACCTCCGGGTGGTGGGATTGGGGAGGTCTCAGGCGGGTGACCCTGTACCCGGTTGAGGAAGGGAGTTCGGGAAGCCAAGAGCCACATCGGCCTGTAGTGCTGTGTAGTTAGTTAGTTAGGTGGTAATTGCGATAATTGAGGAGCACGTAATGTTCAACAAGCAAAATATGTTCATGAACAACAATGCCAGTGTCTGCTATGGAGCGAGCAACACCAACCAGCCATTCAAATAAAATAATTCTGATTAGAATTATTGCATTTCGGTATCACAAATCATTAGATTTCCCAATTATTCACATTTCCCAACAGGAATTCACTCTATCCACTGAAGATCCAACGAATAAGTAGCAATTTTACTCAATTGAATTCTAAGTACGAAAACAAAACAAATTCCTTTTACAAATTGATACATCTCTATTTTCGCACTATTATTTCAGCTGTTGTCGCCCTTTGGGGGTAATGCAGTTTGCCTGGCTAGTAGAGTGAAAGATAGATAGATAATAAAAGGTCCATTAGCTAGGTACATTTATTGATTTCATGATGCTGGAGTACAACAAACCCCAATGATCGCCTATTTGATAGAATAAAATAAATACAAGATTTTCAGGGTTGAAGATCAGGTGAGGGTGTCCTTCATGACTGACACTGGAGAATAATATTCTCCATATTCTACATATTATGTAGGTGCAACGGCACATATGGTGATCTTCAGTCCATCTTTCGAAGGTCAGTCAAAAAGAATATTTATTAAAAGATTGACAAAACTGCTATTCAGTTTTGAATTTCGGGTTTAGAATTGCGGTTCCTACAGTAATTATTCACGCTCTTTCGATTGGTGTGGTCTTTTTTAGTGTCAGATCAACAGGAAACCAAGGAAACGCAGCTACAAGAAGCATTAAGTCATAATGCAGTAGAATATTTACATGAGAAAGGCATTAGGAAGATTGATTGGAGAAGTATGTCTTTCACCTGTCAAAGCTCAAGCCAGTAGTAAACGGAGACTGGATGACAGTGCCTTTCTCCTGTCGAGAATATTGCGATATTGCGAGAATATTGCTACCCGTATGATTTCAGTGGCGATTACAAGGTGATTTCAGTCGGTACCCCCAAAAAAAGAAGAGGTTCAAACAAAACGCACAACGCAATCTCGCAAATCCCCCTCCAGGACTCTATAAGAAGAGGTTGCCGATCTGTGCTGCCAAAAAACGGGACTTGATTCAGTTATGTAAAAACGGAGTAATTCCCAAAAACTTCCACTCTTGGTTTGAGAACCTGCCTTCGAGTTCCGCAACAAAGGACCTAAAATAGCTTCAGAATCGGAAGATGAGGACTGACTGAGGACAGTTACTGTATGAGGTGGTTTCATCGCAGTTTTAATGAAATTTAATTAAAAATGAACAGTGTTATTTTATAACAGTTTTAATTTTTGTTAAATAAAAACAATTGATTTACAACGCCTCGGGCTCAATGTAGTACCTATGTTTCCATGGATCGGTGTCAAGTGGATCGGAACCCACAGTAAAATCTGTCACGGAATTAAAAATGTTTTTGAAATTCAGTAAGGATAGTCAGGAGAAGAGCACTACGCTGTTTTTAGTCCGGGGGGAGGGGGGGGGGGTTTAGTCGGGGTCCTTTGAGTCAGAAATGATCCGAATTGGTTCTCAACGTTGATTTATGGTTTTGAAATTCTGCAGCATAAACTAAAACATGTTAAAGAGTGTAAAGCCGGGGTTTCAGTAATCTGCGAATTTCTAAGCTGAAGATAGCCCGATTTTGATGCACTCCCAACTTGAAATGCGTTTTTCTGAAAATGGGACTTTCGGACATAGTGCCTTTCTTCGTTAAACCGACGATATGTACGTTTACTTATATTTCTAAATTATTTTATCATGATTTATTTTAACCTATAATCTACCTAACTTATTTTAGGCTGAAGAAGGCGACAATGTTTCGCCGAAACATGTACTGACGAATAATACAAATTGAACAAGAGACTCCAATACTTTATCAACAGATGACAATAAACCGATATGTAATCATTTTTAGCGTTTTAATCGTTCGTATAGCATGCATGATTAATCCGGTAACAACCTGGCTTATTGTTTTTGGAAAGTTTTCTGGTAATCAATCTGCTTTAATACGACCCAAAAGCCTTCTTCCCAAACGCTGAAGGAGACAACTTCAAGAAACCGAAACTTGCCTGTACGTAGTAAGTCTCTTTCCTCACGCACAACTCTACCTTTCTAGCACGGTAGAGAAGTTTTCGACTAGAAAACTGAACGCACGAAGAGTGGAAAGTAATTTTCAACCCTCCGTAAGTTGTCTGACGAAACCGCGTAATATAACCCGACGATGATAATGTCAGTAGGAAATAACTCTTCCTGTTATTCTCTCCAGAGAAATATGTGGAGTTGAGTGTGAAAACCAAAGCCTGGCGTTTATCATTCGCTCGAATAGGTGCGTTAAGGGGTAAAAACGAATGGGGCAAATGAAATACATTCCAGGTCTCATAACTGGATAGTATTATTTCTACCGCCCGGGTAATGGCGCTTCTCCCTTCCAACGCCTTCGGCCGCCGTTGAACCGTTTGAATAATGCGAGTGGATTTTTCAGTTTATTATAAATTAACTTTCTGCGGTTGCGCTGTCTTTATTATTTTCATTAAGAAATATCATTCGTTTCGGGCAAATTTCAAAGAAAATTTATAATTTATTTCAAGTTAAGTGTTCACTCTCATTAAAATCCATAAGCTTATTCAGTCAAACTGTAGCTACTTATAGGCAAACAACGTATTTGAGAACAACACAAATGAGGCATGAGACATCTCAACTGATACATGGTTGTCCGATGAGGAGTTTGAGGGGGGTATTGGAACTCCCTTCTCTGGTTTCATTCTCTAGGGCTGCGGAAGGTCGATATAGTTCAGTCCCATAAGTTGTGTTTGGAGAACCAATTTCCAAGTCTGCCAAATAGGTGCTCCCTATAGGGCTTCCTCGTATCCAACCCTATTGTATAAATGATTCGATGCACGGTAGCTATTCTCAAAGCATCCTTCAACACCACGATCCGTACAATCCTTGAAAACGTCATCGATATCTGATGGGAAATTTGGAAATTGTAGGTAGTAATTATAGGTTTTTAAAGAAATAAACTCCCCTCAAAGACGGAGGGGGCACGCCATTAATGAACAAAAATTTTTTTTTAAATCAAATATAATGGGGAGGACGCCCAGGACTCGGCCGACGCCGGCCCTACGGATGAGGGAAGATGAGGATGGTGGGGGTGGGAGAGAGGGATGAAGGGAAGTGCCTCTATAAAAATACCACCAGTTCAAATATGAGCCGAGCAGTACGCGTCTGGTGACACCACGGAATACATCTACTGAGATACTCAACTCGCGCAACTCCGTGGCACTTCTCCCACACCATACTCCGCGCCACGACAAAGTTCCAGCCATCACCCTGATTTTGTTAGGTGTCGCTCCTTTTAGCTCTGACACCGCTTGCCTTAAATCATCTCTATCGTACTTTCTTATCTTAGCGCGCCAGGTCTGCTCCATGTCCAAGCTGCCAAACGAAAACACGTCTGCGCATTCGCACTTCCTAATATCAGCCCCGAAGAATTGATTTTCATTGGGGACCATCTACACTCGAATCTGAACAACTCTTGAAAAATTCATTAAACTCGGGTGAGAAAATTTCTCATTTAATGTAAAAGTTACGGCAGTTACAAGGATTTTGCGATTGCGCATGCGTAGAGGTGCAATTCTGTACTATCAATTTGGGGGCCGTGATTTTTGAAGGGGACCATCTACACACCAATCTGAACTATGCCTAAGAAATTCATAAAATTCGGATGAAAAATGTAGAAGTTATACCTATTACAATGAATTCACGTTTGCGCATGCGGAGTCGCTACTAACAGCCCGGTGGTGATGATTTCCATAAAGAATTATCCACACAGTCCGCAAAATACCTGAAAGTTTCATTGAAATTGGACAATAACTTCCAAAATTGTTCAGGGAGGTCTAAAACGTAAAACGCAAGTGAAAATGTTGAAGTCAATGCTTCAGCTACCTTGGTAGACTCGGAAGCAAAAATACCTTTATCTTGACTTTTCTGAGCGTTCGAACCAATGTTTTCGAAAGCCAGTGCTACTAACATGTAATTTTAGCATCGATACTCGTCTTTTTGTAATACTCGTATGTTGGAAGTAAGGCTGACTCAAGTGACCCCATATACTACTTATGTGACCCACTTATCAGTTTATCTTTCCACGAAATGATATGAGAGGTAATAACACCAGGTTATCGAGGAACAAGGGCAAATGAAATCCTGTCTAGCGGGCGATGAAAAATTTAGAAACGCCGCGTCGGTTGCTCGTATCCGCTGTGTCACCACTACCTCCGGCAGCTGTTGGTCGGGCTGCAGTACGGCCCCTTCCCGTGCTCTATCTGTCCCTGCCATTTCCATCTCGGGGCTCAACGTTTTTGCGAGCTCATCTGAGAGGTTGAATTGCGACCAACGTACTAGTAACTAGTCTGCTACGGACACAAGGTTTAAGGGGTCGTGACGCCAACTTGATACTTACACGGATAAAAACGGTCTGTTCTTCAAAATACATTTTTAAAAAATATTTAAAAAAAGTAATCTATAAAATCGTACAGTAATTTTCAACTTTGAGTTCAAAACTTCCACTCTTGCAGTTTGCATGATGAAGGAGTTTTCAAAAAATTACTTATACTAATCAGAAATGTATGAGCCACTGCATTGTAGCTTCCGAGTCTACCAAGGAAGAAGTATTGTTTTCACTTTTTAAGGTTGAAAAATAATGTTCTCCAAAATCAAAATTTCGACTCGCGTTCAATCAGAATCAAGATTCATAATCTGTGATGAAACACGGATCAACGCGTGATTTTCACCATCATGTGGCAGGGCCTTGCTTGATTATGAACACCGCTTCAAGAACGATCAATATTTTCTCAAGAGCTTCCTGCTGAAAAATCCCGATATTTCGTGAAATTTGAAACCTAATCCCATATAAAATGGTAAATCTTAAATTTCACATTAAAGAAATCTGTAATTTCACGTAGAGAAAACTTGTACTCGGAAAAATGAGAGCAGGACAGACATCCCAAAAAAATGGTTCATGTAAAACCCGAACTGAGTGACCTCTTTTTATGAAAACGGTTGAAAATAAATAAACTGTTGTGTTACAATTCTCATAGATTTGAGATAACATCTCAGGATTCGAACTAGGTCAGGAGGAAGAAGAAGTGAACCATGATGTCACGGGATGAAGGAGGTGAACATGGAAGAAATAAAGGAAACGAGAGTCCCATCCGTGCATTTGTGAACTGGTCTCAGAAAAATGCTTGTAAAGGGAATTCCTGAGAGAGGAACCTTGTTTGTGATGGCTTAGGCCGTGCGATGCAACTCAGAGGTCGCGTTTACATAACTTAATTAACTCGATAGCTCTCCTCTTTTTTCACCTCAGGAAATTCTACGGCTGCTGAGAAATTCCCTATTTATCATTCAAAACAATCCCGTTTTGTCTACCAATTACAGTGAAGGAGGTTTATTCAGTTATTAATGACAACTCAAAGGCAGCAGAAGAGGTGACTTTATTGAGGCTACGTTTCTTCTTCTGTTAGTGAGGTACAGACCATTTTACGAGTGAATAAACGTCTGCAAAGTTCTTTGTGACGCATAGTTTCCTTATCCTTATCAAGATGAAAGTTCATAACATCCAATAACGGTAATGTTGGCTGCAATGGGATTTAGGAGGTCTGAGGCTCAACACACACATCTGAAAATTTCATGGGAACGTGATGAAAACCGTAGAAGTTATCGTTCTATTGTTCTGCATGATTTTCAAACTGGGATAAAGGCTGATTGGATTTAGCATAAAAAATATATGAAAATCATTTGTCACCCAGTCCTATGCGATTCGAGCAACATTTACACCAATTTCACGCGCATTTTTACCAAACGAGTTTCACTTGAGCAGTGAAATTTCTTCATTCGCATCAAAATCCGATTGAGAAGGGAGGGGTCCTACAAGACGAGAAATCCATGCAAAACAGTTGTTTTGCGCAATAATACCTACCCACCATGTCAACAGTTTCAAAAAATCAAAATGAATTCATCTGGATTTGAACCCACAACTCCAACCTATGTGTACTTATCTTTTTTTTAGGAGTAACAATAATTTTTAATAACAAATATCAACAACAGAGATCAGAAAGCCGCCATTATAGAAGCGAGGTAGCAATCAACGGCTATATGTACACCACACAATGGTCAAATCCGGAAGGTGAAGCCGACCTTCTAGCTTCTCTCAGCCGGATGATGGTGCTACAGCATGTGATTTTTCTCTTCTGGACTGGCTGGTCTGGAGGGGCAGTTCTGCGCCGTCTTCTAGCCTCAAAGCTACGTCTTGACGTTCCTTATTTTCTTGAATTCTCCTTAGGTGGAAATAATGATTTCTCACGCCTACGAACCTACTTGATTTATTTAACGAGATTCCCGCCGAATTAATATCCCGTTCCTGAAAACTGGGTTGGACACCGTCTCGGCGTTCACACTTGAAGCCCACTTCAGGTTCGTGCTGAGAGAGGCTCTTCTGCCTACTGTCGCCTACCAAAGGTGCAGATGAGGGAAGCTATTGGGAGAGGAGTTTCATGGTTGAAGCATCTGGATAGACTTGCTGTGGAATCTGGCTTTCAAATTGATTTGGCATCGCTGAGTCACCCAGTGATGAGAGCACAAACAGGAAGTCTTTTTGAGAAACTCAAGGAATGCAAACGGAACCAGTTCTGGCAGCGAGCCTTGAGTTCAGAAAACTTCAGTCTCTACAGAAGACTCGATCCTTTACGGTCACAATAGGATCTCTATTCTATTAGATGGATCTACAAAATCATAAAGGTGAGTTGCTCAAATTGAATGGTAAGCCATTTATAGAAGGGTTGAGATATCGGAATATCGATATTTTCCTTTCAACATCCAATATTTTTGCATCAATATGTGCGTTCCGATAATACTGCAACTTCGATATTTTTTTCCAATATCATCGAAAAATAAGAAGTTAAAAAAAGACTAACAAGCCACCCACACCTTCTCTTTGAGGCTTAAGAAGTAAACTGAAGTAGGTAAATAATGAAGATAGTATATTATTATACCTACTTAATTATTTTTAAATCAAAATTATCCATTCTGTTCACATCATATTAAATTAGTAACTTTGATGATTTGTAAGGAACTTTTTAGTGTGTCTTCAAGGTTCACCAAAGTTATTATTCATATTGTAATATTTGTGGGATTAACTAATAATTCCGCATTAATCGCGCACATGCTCATTTTATTATATCAAAAACAATATCAAGAAATACACGAGATAAACAACTTATCAGACGAAACAACAACCACCTCTTTACATGTCACTGCCGTTCCATGTCTACCACATCTTCCCCCCCCACAATTTTTTTTTTAATTTTTTTTTTAATTACTTTTATCACATAGAGACCAACATTGCTAAGGAAAGAGTTTCCAGACAACCATACATGAAATTCTCCAAAGGTAGGTATGTAATAGAACTTCCAAACAAAAAAAACTAACCACAACCATGCAAAAGAAAGAGAAAAAAAAAATTCCCAATCACTTCCTATCACAGCTCTTCAATTAGCCGGCGAACTGGTTTCCGAATCCTCTTCGGGCGATGGGTCTTCGGGGTTTCTTCATTTCCAGCCCCTTCCGACTCTGGAAGTGGAGTAGTCTTTATAGTTTTATCCTCGGTGGTGTTTGGTCTCGTGGGGTCCTGCGTCAGTGTAGGGCTGCCAGGAGACTTTGCATTAGTTGAACGGTGTGGGATGCGTGGCTCTGTAGATGGAGATTCGTCGTCTGGAACCACAGAGATGCCACCACGTGTTTGATCCAGGTGCCGAATCCATGTGACGTCTAGTTTGGGAATGAAAACCTCTACTCTCCTGGGGCCTAGAGCTTTTCTCACCTGTCCTATAATCCATTTTGCTTCTCCCTGACGGTAGTTCCTGACCCATACTTCTTGACCCACTGCAGGCAACTTATTTGTCTCTGTGCCTCCATATGCATTGATTTGCTTTTGCTGGCAAGTTTGTACTCTGTCTGAGGTAGGTGGAGGTCGCATGAGATCTAAGCGGCATCTTAGCTGCCGACCCATGAGTGCTCTTGCTGGTGACACTCCCGTTGTAGAATGTGGGGTGTTTCGGTAATAAAGCAAAAATCGCTGCAGTGCCAATTCCAAATTCTCAGGAGTGGTTTCCAATAGTGCTGCTCTCAATGCCCGCTTCACTGTTTTCACTGAGTTTTCTGCAGCCCCATTGGTTTTTGGTGAGTAGGGTGCTCCACTCTTGAACCTGATCCCGTGCTTGGCCAAAAAATTTTGGAAAGTTTCTGACTCAAATGCCGAAAAATTGTCAGAAACAAGCGTTTCTGGAAGGCCAAACCTAGCAAACTCTTGTCTCAGAAGCGTTATGGTGGTACTGGCAGACATTGATCTGGTTTGGAAAGCCTCAAGCCACTTAGAATGGCTATCCACAAGGACCAGAAAATACCTTCCTTCGAAAGGGCCCAGGTAATCAATATGGACTCTTTGCCAGACCCTTTGGGGCCATTCCCATGGCACCAACAGACTTTTGTCTGGGTTGTCCTTGTTGGAATTGCAGACCACGCATCCTTTAATGGCCCTCTCAATATCCTCATCCATTGAAGGCCACCATACATAAGATCTGGCTAGGGACTTAGTTTTGCAGATTCCCATGTGAGAACTGTGTAGTTCCTTTAGAACTTGGCTCCTCAGTTTCAATGGGATTATCACACGGCACCCCCAAAGCAGAATATCCTTCTCCACATGAAGTTCCTCTTTCTTTCTGGCATAAGGTAATAATTCTCCAGGTACTTCATCTGGCCATCCTGATCTCAGGTAGTTCATGGCTTTTACCAATAATTTATCTTTTCTCGTTTCCATCACCATTTTCTTGTAATCGAGAGGTAGTTCCTGGTTATCTTCAAACACGTAGTGCAAGGTTGGATCAAAATCTTCTTGGGCTGGTGAAACGTGGGGTAGGGCAGCACGGGACAACCAGTCTGCCACATTTTTCTTTGAAGGTACCCATTCCACGTCAAAAGTGTAATTTGAAAGAAGGAACGCCCATCGTTGTAGTCTGTTTGCTGCGCATAAGGGTATCCCACGTTTTGGCCCAAAAATTGTAAGAAGACCTCTATTGTCATTAACCAGGACCCATTTACGCCCATATAAATACAAGTGGAACTTTTGAACTCCAAAGACCAAAGCAGCTGCCTCCCGATGTATCTGAGGGTATTCTTCTTCAGCCTTGGTTAAGGTTCTGCTAGCGAAACCCAAAGGTCTTTCCTGCCCATCGTAATTCTGTGTGATGACGGCCCCCAAGCCCAATTCTGAACCATCAACAATCAGACGAATGGGATACTCCGGATTATAATGAAATAATGACCGATTTTCTCTGACTGCGTTCTTCACAGCATCAAATGCTTCCTGGCATGATTGATCCCAAGTGAACTTTGTGTCCTTTCTAAGTAGACGGTAGAGCGGTCTCAGGATAGCTGAGAGATCAGGTAGAAAACGTGCCAAAAAGTTTACGAAGCCCAGGAATGCCTGTAATTCTTGGATGTTCTGTGGACGTGGAGCCTCTGTAATGGCCTGGACCTTCTCATCCGTAGTGTGCAATCCCTTGTCGTCAATGCGATATCCAAGATATTCTAAGGATGTCTTTCCAAACTCGCACTTGTGCTGAGACAAGGTTAGGCCTGCGTTGTTAAACCTGTCAAGAATCTGAGTAACCCGTGCACGAAGTTCTTCGATTGTTTTAGCCCCAATGAAGACATCATCCAATAGTGCCACCGTTCCCGGGATACCAGCTATCAGCGTATCAATGAGTCTTTGGAACTTCGAGGGTGCACATGAAATTCCATATGGCATTCGTGTATAGCGATACAGTCCTTTTTGTGTGCTGATGGTCACCAATTCTCTAGAGCTAACCTCTAGCTCACACTGTTGGTAGGCATGGGAAAGGTCCATTTTTGCAAAAATTGTGTTGCCCCCGACTCTTTGAAACAGATCCTCAATGCGGGGAATTGGATGTTGATCCATCTGTAGATATGGATTCAGGCTAACCTTATAGTCACCACAAATTCTGACAGTATTGTCTTTTTTTATCACTGGTACGATAGGGGAAGCATAGGGGCTGTATTCTACTGGTTCTAAAATCCCCTCCTTGACCAACCGGTCAATTTCATTATTTACCTTCCCCTGTAGAGCGTAAGGTACATTTCTTGCCTTGATAAACCGTGGCTTGGCACCTGGCAGCAACTCCAAGGAAATCTTCCCTTTATTGAACTTACCCAGTTTCCCACTAAAAACATCTGGGTATTTGTGAGCCATTTCATCTAAGAGATCATCCCCAGATGCCTGAAAAAATATTTGTTGCTCAGCACCATTCTGTATGTGGAACCCCAACTCCCTAAACCAACGGCGTCCCATGAGTGGTGGTCCCCGAGATTCAACCACGAAAAACGGTAAGTGTGAGTACTTTGTCCCTTCATATACGACATCGATTGTGCCAAAACCCAATGAACGACATTTTTCACTGAAGTAGGAAGTGAAAACCTTATCTGCAGGGGCCAACCTGAAACTAGGAAATTTTTTCTCAAACAGGGCTTTAGGTATGATAGTGCTCTGGCAACCAGTATCAATGTCGAACTCCACCTCAACTTTGTCCAGAACCAAACAAACCTTGAAACTGGCTGCACTGGATTCTGGTGAGGTAATGTGAAACAAATCTTCCTCACTATCATGATTTTCCTCTATGAAATGGGCCTTTTCTGATTTTTTCGGACTTGATGGTGCAGAATTTCTTTGTTGCCCTTTTTCTCCCTCTTGCAGCAGTGGGTTAGGGCACATCCGAGCTAGGTGTCCTGGTTCTCGGCAGATTTTACATTTCCATGTTCTGTATCGGCACCTTTCTGCAGGGTGGAACGACCCTCCACACACTGTACACTTAGTAGAGTTATCTCGCCTTTTAGTGGACCTGAAACTGCTCTGCCCAGAACCCCCAGCAATTGACTTAGAATTTTGAACATAATGTACGGGTTCAGTTTTTATTTTCTGCTCCATTGTCTCCAGATCATAACGGGATCGGGCAGCCTCTTTAGCTGTTGCAATAGGTAACAAATCCTTTAATCTGACCGTTGAGGCCTCCTCCTCAAAGCATCTGTCCCTTACTTTACCTGCCGCCATTCCGCACACAAATCGGTCCATAAGCACCCCATCCAGGTAAGTTCCAAACTTGCAGTTCATTGATAAAGACCGTAGTCGAGCTAACCATGCATTAACTGTTTCATTTTCCTCCTGGGCAGCACTATAGAACTTGAAACGTGCGGCAAATGTAGATTCAACAGGCCTAAAGTAGTCATCAAATTGCTTTACGAGTTCCTCATAGGTCAAATCCTCAGGTTCTTTTGGGACTGCTAAGTTCTTAATGAGTTTGTATGTTTCCTCATCCAATGTATTCAGAAACAGAGCGCGTTTGCGTTGTTCTTTAACAATACCGTTTCCGAGGAAAAAATTATTCATTCTTGGTTTGAAAACATTCCAGTCACTTACCAATGTAAACTCCCTCAGCTTACCTACCATACCTGATGGTTCGGAATCGCCGACCCCGGCTGCGTCTATGGGCATTTTCCTTCAAATGCGAAACACTTCAACAAATTATCAGCTTTGCCGTACAATGAAAACAGAAGAAAACTGCTTCAAACTTCCAACATCCCGTCGCCACATGTAATATTTGTGGGATTAACTAATAATTCCGCATTAATCGCGCACATGCTCATTTTATTATATCAAAAACAATATCAAGAAATACACGAGATAAACAACTTATCAGACGAAACAACAACCACCTCTTTACACATATGAAAGTAATGGTCATAAGCTTAAAAATTAAGGCAAAATTCATTCATTTTTATTTACATTTATGAAAAAACGTACTTAAATTGCTACCAATGTTATCAAATATTGATATTTTTCCTTCGATATTTCATCGATATCGCTTTTTTAAAACTCAATACTCGTATGTCATTTGATACCAATATCGATCTTTTCTTTCGATATCCCAACCCGATCGTATTTTACTGTATTATACTGTCCAGTGTGAACTCTGCTCTTTATGCAATTACCGCACTAAGTACATACTTCCTTTGCGTCTGTCCAGTGCTGTATGAATTTAGAATGGTGGGTTTTGGGACACCTACACTCTCGCGGGATAAAAAACCATGTTGAAAGGTTGATTGTAATTACCTAACACTATGTACCAATTTGATATTTTTCTTCAATAATAGATTTTCTCCATCTTCGTTTATTCGAAACTAGACTACTAGACTGTCGACCTATGAGTGACTAGGGTGGCAATAACCAACCAATCCTTAGGGTTTGTCTTTGGGTTTCAATGGAACATATCCCAGAGAATGTGTGGATGGCAATTGTTGAACCCGAGTGACATTATTTGCTGCTATCATTTGACGAATTTTCGAAAAAAATAAAGATATTGAAATTAATTCAAAACATATAGCATGGAACCATTTCTTTTTGGAAAAGTTCAAAGTTGTACAATTGTGTGCTAATCTCTTGGACTTGGTAGGCAGTTCGTAGAAGTTCACACCTGTATCCAAGGTAAAACACAAAAAAAACCCACGAAATATGGCGTTTGCGGTGTCCTGGCGCCATGGTGGCACAAGAATAATTCATGAAAATCCAGAGTAATGTTAATAATGCCCCCCCCCCCAGCCTATTTCAAAGCTTGTGTACAATTAAAAAGCTATAAAAGAACCCAAATATTGAAAACCCGTGAATGTTATCACATGTTATCATATGTTTGTGAATGTTATCCCCCCCCCCTACTCTTCTGAGCATTTACCCCCCTTAACAGGTAAAATTCAAAGTTCCGGTGACATGGGTACAGCACAACTAGATAGATTTCCTCGACCAAAAAAAATAATGACGATAATTGATAGGAAACTAAGGTCTGGGAAGGTACGATTTTGTCACACACACTCAGACATTCACCTATGTTTTTTATCTCGCGGATTTGGATTCAAAATGGTCCAAAACGGATTAGTACGTGGTTATTTTTTTCTGTTGAGCGTCGCTCAACTTCACCCCAGATTAATCGCATAAGGACACCCAAGTCTTACAGTGAGACGACCTAAAAAAGAAACATTTAAAATTTGTTCATCCGCTCATGCTTTAACTGGTGAGATTTTTCCATCTCGAGTTGCATTTCGACCAAGCAACGTTACCATAGCGAGACGCAATGTGCGTTATTACTGTAACATGAAACTGCCACCATATATGTATGATGCTGAAGCCGTATGAGTTCCTTGAAGACCACTAGCACAATCACAGAGCCTCTTTACCTCAAAGGTTGAGCAGAGGAGGGGGGAAAAGGAACAGGTTCTTTGGACGGTTTACAGTCAAATTTTACGATAGATTTCATAGCTGGAGTGGAAGATGCCGCAATCAAAGGGAGGAGAGTGCCCTCGGTGGAACAATGGGGTTTCCGAGTAGTAAACCAGACACTAATCCGACCTCTGGAGGGCAGACATCGCGCAAAGCCTCCTTGGAACGACAATGGGAGGTGCCTTTCAAGTCAGTGGCCCATCGAACCGGGAAGAATGATCCATCTCGAGCATCCTCCACCACCTTTGTTGAGTTCCAGCAACAACCTTCAGCTCTCCCCTGCTCTTTCGTCTTAATCCGTCAAAATTCTGGCTGCAGTACTGATGAGTTGACTTCACCGTTCAAGAGTTTGCATAGGGATCGAGTCAACCACCACGTCGTCAAATGAAATTTCGCTTTTGGGGAAATATGCATGATAATCACCACCGCACTGTGGTAAAAATCAGGGTTGTTGAAAAAGGAGTTGAAATTACAATTACTTTTTCCAATTCCTTTAGAAAGAGAATAATTGGAAATACCAGTACCCTTCCTTTTATGGGCACTATTTGAAGCAATTACTTGTTTCAATTACATGTAATAGTAATTTTTTATATTACCAATACATGTTATTGCCAAAGTAAAGGGTTCTTTCAATAACCCATTACAGAAAAGGTAATGGGTGATGGGAATGATTTTAGGTTTATGATTTTTTTTAGGACAGTTTAACCAGTTGGTAAGCGATAAAACTGTTTCATTCGATGTAATTTATTTATTACTTTAGGCAAGAAATAGTGATCCTCCCCCCTCACCATTATCCACCATAACGTTTATTATTATCAATCGTTCGTTATTATTATTAATCAATGTATTATCGTTTATTATTTTCAAAGTAAGTAATCTCTCAGCTGAAGCTATGATTAAGGAAATAAACAATGGTGTTGGTAATTTCTTTTAGATAGGTGAGTTTTTTTTATCGTTTTACTAACAACACAGTGTTAATTTTTTTTCAGTAGGTCATATATATATATAACCTATATATAACCTAATTTTGCAAAGTAATCACAACCTAACAACTCTAGTCTAAATTACCAATTTGCGAGGGAAAAGGCTTTGAATACTTGTTTTTTTTTTGAAAAACAAAGACTGAAACTTGGTTCCAAGATTTTTTAATCGTGATATCTCAATCGAGATGGATATTTTCGGGTAGTGCGAATATGAAGCTGTCTCCAAGTACCTACAAAGTTTGAGAGGAAACGGGTCACTATTCAATGAGAAATTATGCTTATCGGACAGTTTAGCACGCAACAAGGATGTATGAGACAGATCAGAAACCAAAATTGTTTAGAAAAGTCTTAAACATGAAATGCGAGTGACATTTTTGATATTTTAGGGAAATTTTCGTTAATTTACCAAAAGTGAAAATAATTGTTGCTACCCATCTTGGTATACTGTAGGCGGGATGTATTTTTTCTGGTGAAATAGATATCAAAAATTGGTTTTGGTCGGTTTAGCTTGTAAATTTAAACCCTAGAAACAATTTTCAATCCATTCAACTGCAAAATGTGTTTTCCTTAATGTTGAGTTTCGTAATATTTATGATATAATGTTACATATTTGAAATTAAATTAAATTTTTCATTGTTTGGAAAATACTTGAAGTAGATTCAGCGAAATGCTGATTTGAGGAACCTCCAAATTAGAAAGGTTCGCTCTTCCAATCAACGCGACCCCAGTCAAAAACGGTCGGAACGGGTGTTTGTTACCAATAATTAGAATCACTAGAATACAGGAGGTACATTGGATATTCTAGTGTGTTTACTAATGTGGTCGCGGCTGTTGTTATAACTCTGTATAGAGATCGTTTGCGAAGGCGCCCATCTGATTTGCCTACTGTCCGATCCTCCGAGAATTGATATCAACGGCTCACCACGTCGATTGAAGACATAGCGTGAGGCTACGGCATTCAGTGCCTTGAGGCAAAGGGATCGATAGGGAAGTGAGGGGTTTCGGCAGGGTTGAGATGGTATGAGTAATGGGTAGGTCAGGCCTAGTAATGTCGGACATCAACCATTGAGCGAGGTATGCAGGGCCCCTTCCTCTCCTACCATCGAGAAATAATTAATGACAGGGAACCCCCGCTTTCCGAATACGGCAATCCAGGAATAATCGAGTTGGTAAACCACAGATCTCCTAACATGGAGAAATCTCCAACGAATTATTTATATTGAGCATTACCTTTCAAATTAGCCTGTTACAATTCCAGTACATGTTGTAAGGAATCCCAAACTAAAGGAACTGCTGCCAGGTTTAAAAAGAAAGAATTCCAACGATGAAAAGGTTTGTTCTAATCTACTATAGTTAAATACAAATGGGGTGCGCACAGAATTTTAGATCCAAAACTTATTGTTTTTTAAGACTTTTGAAGAGGAGGGAGGTTACTCTGAAATGTTAGGAAAAGTAACATCAATTGAAGGTTGAATTGTTGTCCTACTGCAATTAGCGTCGTCGCGGACGTCATTAGCTGCCTTCCAAAGGGAAGATCAGAATTGGTTTTGATGATTTCAGTCAAGGCTACTTATTTTCTCACCCTCTCAAGTGGAGAGGGGTTCACCAACCCCATTCGATAAGTTATTGGGACATGTGATCCCAAGCAGTCATCTTCTTGCCCTGGAATATGCAGTTGGAGAATCAGGCATTCAGATGGGTTGGAGCATATTCAATCGATCCTCCCGACCAACCCATGAGAAATATCCAGGGACCAGAAATAACCGTCGAGATGCTTATTCGAAAGAACAGAGGATTTCGTACACCCGAGATCTTTGGTAACTCAAGACAATGGAATAGAAGATGAGATACAAAGGAGGATCGTGACTGCTAATAGGACCTACTTCGGTCTCATCGGATCATGAAGATCTCTTGCGCTCAACAAAACTGCATCTGTACAAGTCACTGTGTTAACCTATGGATCTAGGAGTGTACATGGATTTTCGGAGCAGTATTCAACGTAAATGAACTGACTTGGCAAATAAGGAGAAATGCCGAAGTTATGCATTATTTGTACAATGACAGCGATATGGTCCAATTCATGATGATTGGAAGGCTCCGTTGGGCGGGCCATCAGATTAGGATGAGTCCTGATTCAGTACCTTGGAGGTTTTTCTTATTGTCGAATTTTGAAGAATACTATTACTTGAGAAATTCACTCTGTCGATCTAAGTGTAATGACACATTGAGCGGGAAACCGCAAAATCGCAAAACGCATTTTGCTGCGGGAATCCGCCAGCAAGTGTTTTCTTATGGGCGATGACAAATTAGGAAAACCGCGGCGCGAGGACCGCGCGCGATTTTTTTCTGCCGCGGTTTGTCGTCGGATTCCAGAACTCTGCTTCCCGCACCGCGGCGCGGTTTGGATGGGAGAACCCAAAGAAACAAGTGCCTAGTGACAAATTGGGCGGCAGAACCGCGCCGCATTTTTTCATATTTTCGCCTGCTTGGCATCTTTTGTGAACTTACTATTCGCTGTTTTTAGTATTATTATTATTATTATTATTATTATTATTATTATTTTTCTTTTCGTAATTACGACGGAAACACTTATTTCGCTGGTTGAGAATCAACCGTCAGTATGGGACAAAGGGGCAGAGGTGTATCGGGATAGATATGAGAAGGAGAAGGCGTGGCTTGGAATATCAAGCGGTTCCCGGATTGGGATGCTTTCTCATCTGAAGAACAGCAGAAAAACGTCTGCCAAGTGGGTGTGGCACATAACTTCCTCGTATCCATAACCCGATTATATAGATGATCCGATGCATAGTAGTTAATCTCAAAACACCAATCTCCAAGTATCTTTCACCAGCCTCATAGGGGACCATCTACATGCTAATCTTGACAATCTTGGAAAATGTCATCAAATTCGGATGAAAAATGTAAGTGTTATGGCTGTTACAAGGATTTTACGTTTGCGCATGCGCAGAGGCTACTGTAAATTTTAGGGCCTTTATTTTCATTGGGGACCATCTGCAACCTAATCCGCGTAATCCCTGAAAATGTCATCGAAATCGGGTAGAAAATGTGGAAGTTATGGCTGTTACAAGGAATTAACGTTTGCGCATGCGCAGCGGCTACTATCAGTCCGGGGATGATGATTTTCATAGGGGACCGTCTACACACCAACCCGCACCCTCCCTGAAAATTTCATATAAATCGGACTATAACTTCGTATAGTTATGCGCGTTACAAGAAATTCATGACAGACACAAAGACAGACAGACACACAGACACGGAACCAAAATTGTTCAGAAGGTCTAAAACGCAAAACTCGAGTGAAAATTTTGATTTTGGAGAACTGTTTTTTTCATCCTTGAAAAGTGAAAACAAAGCTTCCGCTACCTTGGTAGACTCGGAAGCAAAAAGTAAGTACGAAAAATGGCTACCTCGTTATCTGTCTATAGTAATTATGTACCTAGCTGTGAAAATGTTGGTGAGGAATTTCTGAAATAATGTAGGTACCTCAGAATTATTGCAGTGTTATAGTAATTTATTCAAATTATTCCATTTATTTTAATTTTAATTCAATTCCGATTCAAATTAATTCGATTCCCCCACCCACCAACTACAACCCCATCGCGGTTTTCTGCTCAATGTGTCATGTAGCTCCCACCGCGGTTTTTCGCCGCGATTTTGCAGCTGCGGAGAACCGCAAACCGCTGCCGCTTAATGTGTCATTACACTAACTGGCTGAATTTAATACTTTGACTTGTTTATTTAGCTGACTCTAAAATTTGAAGGTGAAGTAGTTGAGGCTGAGAGGTTGGAAAATTGAAGGGAATTTGGTTTCTGGTCTTCCCAAAACTGGGTTACTAATAGGAAGGACGATGGCTTCTGGTATACACAAAACCAGGTTACAGTGTAGGTACCATAAAATGCCTAGAGTGATAGAGGTTTTGAAAGATTATTCTTGTAAGTTTTCTGGTTTGTATATCCTCGTGGAGCAGCTACAAGGGTATTTATTGACTTCCCCCTCTCTCTTTCCCAAACACGCATTTGCGGTGTGTTTCCGGGAAGTGAAGAGAAGGAACGGCGACCAGCAGGAGCCGTTTAACCGTTTTCGAGGATTGAGGTCTAACGTTGCTGTTCCACGTGGTAATCAAATGTGTATTTGAAAATACTTCGCATGGTATGATTTGAGGCACGACACTCTGAAGGAAGAAATTCACTCCATAAGACGGTAGGGACGACCTAGATTGACATGGGCAGACCGTGTTAGGGAAGATACAACAACATCATTGCTAGGTGTTAGAGATTGGAGTGAGGCTGCAAAACGCCGAGATGACAAGCCGACCATACTTGGGCGGTCTTGACCCATCGCGGGTTTTTGAACCAAGAAAGAAGAAGAACTACGTAAATTAATAGGTAATAATATACAAAGTACGAACCCACTGGTCATTCACTAAGTTTGAGAGTGAGGCGGATAACTTGAAAAAACGTACCTGAAACAAAATAACACATCATTATAATTTATGAAAGAAGATCAAAAGATAGCATATTCGGGTATGAATATTCGCTATTGTTGAAAATTCGCTCAATATCCCATGCTGCATGAAAGGAGAGAGAGAGAGAAAGAGAGAGAAAGAATTTTTATTGAACAAGTAATGACAAATTATACATAACTGCACAACATAAAACAATATATTGCTCGTCTAAAGGCCAGTGGCCCGTAGCGACGAGACAAGAGTTGTTGCCAAACTACATCATTAGTATGCACCTGAAGCACGAGTATAACAATACTTTAGTGCTAAAACACTTTCTTTTAATTTAATTTAATTAATATATTACTTTAATATGTGAAATTATATTACATCTTGCACCATTGCTAAATATAAATTAATCTACTCCACATAAATCGTTTTTACACACTATATAAACTGTATATTACAGATTCTGCCCCCTGAACACTCAACCCAATGACCCATGACAACACAGCCATCCTGTACACTCCTTTAGTACAGCTCGCAGGATTTTTCAAGGAATCATTTAACATTTTATGTATTATATGGAGTATGTATTTTGGGCTCTTGGTCGTTGCTGCGAGCCGAGCGAATGGATTCACAACATTGCCCATCAGCCGAAATCGAGTTTCGTAGTGAAATTGCTGTGTCGAGATCAAGGATGGATGAGAATTAAAGAAAAAAAGTAACTTTTTCAGAAAAAGCTGTCTAATTGATAGCATTTTAGCTTTTTCAAATAGAAGTTGCGTTGGATATCTACGTGGTTTTCCCCACATTACCTTAAGAATACCTTTGTGGAGCACATTCAGGTCATTTAACACACCAGGTCCCACTCCACCCCAGACCACGATTCCATATTGCAGCATCGACTGTACCAAACCATAAAATATGATCTTTAAATTGTTAATGGTCATTAAATTTCGAGCATTGTAAAAGATCGGGATGAATTTTATCAACTTTGTATGCAGATAAGATAGATGTTCCTTCCACGAAAACTTTGAATCAATTATTACCCCAAGGTACTTGTATCTATCAACTTTTTCTATGCTAGGACAAGTGCATGACTTTGCTTCCGAGTCTACCAAGGAGGTAGAAGCACTGTTATCACTTACGGCCCATGAAAAGCAGTTCCCCTTCGAAATCAAAATTTTCACTCTTATTATACAATATTGATCTTCCTGAACAGTTTGGGTGATGTGTCTGTCTGTATAATCAGCACTGTAAACGGATACGAGATAACTATACATTCTATGTCATCATACTTTTACTCAATTTATTGTTCATTTTGTCTGTAATTTATTATACCTAATTTCTGCTTACTGCGCTAAATTTGTCTGCTATTTTATTCAATTTACTTCAGTTGTTTGACTAGGTACTTCATGTATTTTAAGAAACTCATGAAGATCCTAGTACTTCATTCCGAGCCGTATTATACACTTTTCTTGGCAGCGTCTGAAGGGAGTTTTGATTTAGACGTTAAAGGGGATTGGGTATTCCGCAAGACTTGGGAAACTGTTCGACATTTTGGCTACAGGTTGTTGAACACAACAGGTATAAGAGAAACGGAGGAGCGATCATTTGGCATCGAGCCCGATCTGTGATTGTCCCATCCTGTAATATCATCTTAGCAATAACGGGGAAGCGTATTAACGGTTTTGAATCACATGAGCAGTTGATAGCGTTTTTTTTTTTATCAAGTACAGTGGCTAAGAATATTGTACGCCCACTCGTCGGCTCTTACGCTATTTATTATTCCCAATATTACAATGCCCTGTTCACATGAAGGTGTCTGATTCGAAAACAGTCGTTCTCCTACACTGAATATTTTAAATATTTTTAAAACCACCCACTGTAATATTTTGATATTTGCTCTCAATAGAAATTTTGAGTAATTTTTTAAAAGTTTAATTCCGAAGTTTGATAATGGGGCCTCATATTTTTTTTTTTTTTTTTATCGAATGAGGGTTCACTGATATGGAAAAAACCACATGCTGCTCGAAAAAGCATAAAAAATTAGAGAATTTAAGAAATATGGAAATTTTAAATGTAGCAGCAATCTGTTCATGGGTGCAGCCATGATGCGACGTATCTGACCTTCTAACCAATCTAACTTCATAGGGAGATCTGTGCCCCTTATGTCAGTAGTCCTACCTCTGGAAGCGTACATGAAACAATAGCTTACATGGTCAACACAGGAGTGCTGGGAGAGGGAAAAACGCAGAAGCGAAAGTGATCAAAAGAAGAATGAATGAATGAATGAATGAAAATGGACTTTTATTTCTTACAAAAAATAATATCAGATACTTCTCTAGATGCTAATAATACATTATACAATTTAGATTTACAAAATCCAAACACGGAATGGCTCAGTCGGCCGGCATCCGGGTTGGCAGGCGTTGCTACAACAAATAGCTATGACATTTAATTTTTTATTATTTTTTGTTTTAATTAATTAATTATTTTATTTAGGTTTATGGATATTTATACAAATTTTTAATTAGTTTACTGTTGGGAGAGCTTATATTAATAGTTGAACTGCTGCACTAATTGGAATCGAAAAAGAAGAAATTTTACTCACTCTTTTTTACAATACGATTCTTCCTACTTGTTTATCAAGCATTATTTAGTTTCTATATTAGTTAGTTTCGTTATTTGAGTTACGTGTGGATTGTTTCATGTGGTCACAAGGGCGCCTACAACTCTACCTGTTGACGTTCTTTAATACTATTTGCTGAGATACTTCTTATAGGCTTTGCCAGAGTACAGCAGTATGAATTCGGTCAGTTTTCGCGTCGTTATGCAACAGGAACCCCGGGGTGTGACGTCCTCAGCTTCCCTCGATTTTCGCGGTGTTTTATGACAGAGGCTTCATTTGTTTAGGCATTATCTTCTAGGGTAATTATTCCCCTTTGGATATTCCTGGTGTTAAACGTTATTGTAGGGCCCCGTTATAGGATTTGGCTTGAAATTCCAGAATATAAAATTGAGGTGAAATCCCTATTGAAAATATTATTTCACGTGCAGCTAAAATGGATAGGTACGCAAAAGAGATAAAATGTGATATTCAACTACTTATATGGACACCCTGTACAGGATTGCTTCAAGCACACCCTTGGAATGATATCCTCATATACATCTACTGGTATCCTGTACGGACTATGCACATATCCATCATGCACGGATGTATGAGAAGGAAATAGGATGAAGGTACAGCTCTTGCCCCTTGGGGTGTCGCTACTGGTTGAGCGGTTGGGTAAGGTGGTGTGGAAGAGTCGAGGGGAGAACTGAGTTATCGATGCGGCAAAACCGCCCTTATCTCGACGGAACGTGCGACGATGGCAGTCGGAACGGAACGCAGCCAGCAAAAACCGGAGAGATTTGACTGATTTGTGGCACGTAGGCCCCAATGAACACAACCCACTTCACTATGGAGTGGAGATTCCAATCCCACTGTCATTTTCATCAATCCCGCGGGAAATCCCATGTCAGTTTTTTATCTTCAACATTTTCTAATTACATTTTTCCAGCCACGAAACTAATGCTCGATTGTATGGGAGGACAGTGCAAGTTTGTGTATCGATGAATTGGAGGCCAAACTCACGAAAAAACCCTCAATAACACACATAAAACAGGAATAGTTTTAGACCTATTTCAAAAGCTGGCCACGCACTTGCTGAATCTTCGGCCAGAAATACGTGCTTTGTGGAATAAAAGGTATAGCTTCAGTCGTACAGTTGGATGAAAGAACAAGTCGTGGTGCTGCAGCGTACAGTTTCCATGAACTATGTTAACTATAAGTTTGCCTTTCTCAACAATAAAAAATTACTCTAATAAGAAAAATGAAACTATTGAATATTTATATTTTTTTGGCTTTGTTTGTATTGGTTTTATATTTGTTTTTTTTGTTTATATTGGTGTATATTTCTTTACTATTGAAAATAAAACGAGAAATACATCAATTTTGCTTGATTGGAGTATAAGTGTTTGAAGTAGGAACTGCCATTTTTAAGTATAGTGGAACACACCTGTTTGCCAATTTAATAAAGAAGCTGCCTGGCAAATACGAAAAATTCGGTGGAATGTTCTTCGAGGATTTTGAATACCTGTAGAGTAGAGCCGCTGATGGCCAAAGAGAACACAAAATGGAGAAAAGCTGTCCCACCAAACAGGAAGTTAGCCATTACCATCTGACTTCTGGCTGGGCTCCTACTTCTCATATTTATTCTCCTTCTAGCAGAATAGGTGTGCCAGTCCCTTGCTCGCTTCTAGGTGATCATTCTAGGTGATATGACCAAACGACCGACAAGAAGTGGAGCACCCAAATATTCGGTATTCGGAGAATCCCGAGCAAGCAAACACTCACTACCCTCATATATATGAGGTACTGACTACCGGTACTCCTTGTAGTGTACATGATGAAGTTCTTAGAACTATGAATATCTTTCATGATGTGAATGGATCTCCATATCCTTACGGTACCACCAAATCTTTTGCCCCTAAAAATAAGTACACATAGTCCAGCTCATATAAGTAATTAGTTAGGAACTACCTCATAAAATCGAGCCGTAACCCCTTTAGAGTAGGTTCAGTAGGAAGTTCAGAGTGCACTTATTATCCTCCTAATATATTCTTAGCTGAGAGTTAACTTGTATCAATTACTTACATTCATTCGTTTGCATTATTCCTGACGAAGTGACATTGGACCTCCCCATTCATATACTGGGTGTCCCATGTTAAGGACCGAAAACCTTCAGGAGTCTGCAAATACTTGAAGTTAGAAAATGTCTCTTAGCAATTTTTTTTAACCCCTTGTTTTTCTGAGCTTTTTCAATTTCAAAATTGTTTTCGTGTTTTCGACTTTATTTAACTGAAATTACCATAACTACCTTAAATTCGATTGTAAAAAATTGTTTGATTATACCATTTGGAAGCTGAGCTCTTTGCGTAGTTTTTGGTGTTAAGATACGTGAAAAATCAAGCGAACGTAAAACCCTGACAACCAAAATAATAAATTTTGCCATTTTGACAACAATTACTTGTCGAGTTGATTTTTTACTCATCAGGACCCCAAAAATAGGTTTTTTGTAGGCTCTAAAAATATGGAAAATTTGATTCCCTTTCCAATGGTACCCTTATTTTTACATTTTTACTGTAAATGAACCCGTTTTTATTGAAAGGGGCTATGTGACATTTTCGGCCATTTTCACTTTTTTTTATTTTCTGGGTCTTCATACTTGGTTGTATCGATTGCGATTAAAAGGAATCTCGTATCATTGACGCTTCTCATAGAAAAAACAGGTTGAAATTTCCGATGTCTTTTGAAAGGGGCTATGTGAGCCACACAACCCCTTTCAAAAAAGAACTTACTCACTCGCTATGTGGTCGACGAGGAGTTTCGAGACTCAAATAATAAACTGTCCGGTTGGTTTATAATAATTAATATGTCGGTAAAGGAAGGGGGGTTAATTTTTGTTTGTTTGTTTTTGTTAATTTTTTTCCTAAGCTTTGTTATTGAATATAATTAACCGAAATCACTTCCTTTTGAATCTCCACCTCGCCCTAACTAAGACAACAATTCCAAGTGGGTGTGGCACGTAGCTTCCTCGTATCCATAACCCGATTGTATAGATGACCAGATGCATAGTAGTTACTCTCAAAATATCAATCTCTAAGTACCTTCCACTACCCTCACAGGGGACCAACTAGACGTCAACCCGCACAATATCTGAATATTATTGCAAAATGTAGAAGTTATGGCTGTTACAAGGATTTCACGTTTGCGCATGCGCATAAGATACTTTCAATTTGAGGACCATGATTTTCATAGGGGACCATCATCATCCCAACTCGCATTATTCCTAAAAATTTTATCAAATCAGATGGGAAATATAGAAGTTATGGCCATGGCGAGGACTTCACGTTTGCGCGTGAGCAGCGGCTACTATCAGTCCGGGGGTAATGATTCTCATAGGGGACCATCTACACCCCCACCCGCACAATCCCTGAAAATTTCATCAAAATAGGATGAGAAATGTAGAAGTTAAGGCTGTGGTAAGGATTTAATGACAGACATACAGACAAACACGGAACCAAAATTATTCAGTAAGGTCTGAAACGTATAACGCGAGTAGAAATTTTGATTTTGGAGAACAATTTTTTCATTTCATTCTTCCAACATTTTTTTCAATTTTTTCAAACAAAGCGTCCGCTATCTTCGTAGACTCGGAAGCAAAATTCGACAAGAACGAACAATTTTTCCATGTGAGAGGCATAGATTTCTCCCGTGCTATCGTGATTCCGCTCTCATCAAAAGAAAAGTGCGCTTAGTAGATCGGCTACATATCTTTCACCCCTAAAATCCTCCCCAAAATTTTATGACCAGCAGCAATGCTCAAAAATCCATTCTGTGAATTGCCGGACTCCCATCAACCCATTCATTTCCGTTAGCTACCTAGAGAGGTTGAAGAATTACATTCCTGAAGAACATTTTTAACATTTCATGTTGGCCAAATAATAAACTGATCATATATATATTTTAAGTTATGATGTTTTATGTACATATTTGCATCAAAATATGTTTCATTCAATGAATAAAGCTGTTTATTTAAATGATTTCAGTCCTGAAAAATCTATTTTTGCTTCCGAGTCTACCAAGGTAGCGGAAGCTTTGTTTTCACTTTTCAAGGATGAAAAAAAAAAAGTTCTCCAAAATCAAAATTTTCACTCGCGTTTTGCGTTTTAGAACTTTCTGAACAATTTTGGTTCCGTGTCTGTCTGTCTGTCTGTCTGTGTGTCTGTGTGTCTGTCATGAATTCCTTGTAACGCGCATAACTATACGAAGTTATTGTCCGATTTCGATGAAATTTTCAGGGATTGTGCGGGTTGGCGTGTAGACGGTCCCCTATGAAAATCATCATCCCCGGACTGATAGAAGCGACTGCGCATGCGCAAACGTGAATTCCTTGTAACGGCCATAACTTCTACATTTTCTATCCGATTTCAATGAAATTTTCAGGGATGTTACAGATTAGTATTTAAATGGTCCCCTATGATAATCATCATCCCCGGATTGATAGTAGCCGCTGCGCATGCGCAAACGTGAATTCCTTGTAACAGCCATAACTTCTACATTTTCTATCCGATTTCAATGAAATTTTCAGGGATGTTACAGATTAGTATTTAGATGGTCCCCTATGAAAATCATCATCCCCGAACTGATAGTAGCCGCTGCGCATGCGCAAACGTGAATTCCTTGTAACAACCATAACTTCTACATTTTCCATCCGATGTCAATGAAATTTTCAGGGATGTTACAGATTAGTATTTAGATGTTCCCCTATGAAAATCATCATCCCCGGACTGATAGTAGCCGCTGCGCATGCGCATACGTGAATTCCTTGTAACAGCCATAACTTCTACATTTTCTATCCGATTTCAATGAAATTTTCAGGGATGTTACAGATTAGTATTTAGATGGTCCCCTATGAAAATCATCATCCCCGAACTGATAGTAGCCGCTGCGCATGCGCAAACGTGAATTCCTTGTAACAGCCATAACTTCTACATTTTCTATCCGATTTCAATGAAATTTTCAGGGATGTTACAGATTAGTATTTAGATGTTCCCCTATGAAAATCATCATCCCCGGACTGATAGTAGCCGCTGCGCATGCGCATACGTGAATTCCTTGTAACAGCCATAACTTCTACATTTTCCATCCGATGTCAATGAAATTTTCAGGGATGTTACAGATTAGTATTTAGATGTTCCCCTATGAAAATCATCATCCCCGGACTGATAGTAGCCGCTGCGCATGCGCATACGTGAATTCCTTGTAACAGCCATAACTTCTACATTTTCTATCCGATTTCAATGAAATTTTCAGGGATGTTACAGATTAGTATTTAGATGGTCCCCTATGAAAATCATCATCCCCGAACTGATAGTAGCCGCTGCGCATGCGCAAACGTGAATTCCTTGTAACAGCCATAACTTCTACATTTTCTATCCGATTTCAATGAAATTTTCAGGGATGTTACAGATTAGTATTTAGATGTTCCCCTATGAAAATCATCATCCCCGGACTGATAGTAGCCGCTGCGCATGCGCATACGTGAATTCCTTGTAACAGCCATAACTTCCACATTTTCTACCCAATTTCAATAAAATTTTCAGGGATGTTACAGAGTAGTGATTAGACGGTCCCCTATGAAAATCACCACCTCCGGACTGATAGTAGCCACTGCGCTTGTCCCCAATGAAAATAATGGTTTATGGTACTTAACCACCGCGCATGCGCAAACGTAATAACTTGTAACGGAAATAAGTTATATATTTTCCACCCGTTTTCAACGAAATCGTCAGAAATTTCAGAAATACAATAAGTAGCCATGAGCGAAATCATCAGAGCTGACGCCAGGAATGTCAGTAAGATGAAAATTCAACCTGAGGCAGCTGTTTTTACTCCAGCCAATATAATTGGTCGTTGTAGTATCGACCTCGTGGATGGCCCCGTGCGCCTTCTCTTCCACGCTCTCTCCATGATCCCTCTGGATGAGCTTTGTTGATTTAGCCGTTTGAGTGTGATTGGTTTGGGTGAGGAGCTTAGACTCACCTTCACCACTATTCATCACCGACAAATTTATGGAAATGGCTCCCAGCTATAAGGGAATTATGATGGTATCCTTACATCGAAAGCACGCCTCCCAACTCGACATGCTGGCCACAACTCTACCAAGAGGTCAGTGATGCAGAGTCATTTTGCATCTACTCGGTACACTTTTTTCCCACCAGAGCGACTCCAGTATTCCTGGCGATCCCGGTAATCTGAGGTCTTCCATTCCCCCTGCCGCAATCCGCAGAGTGCGGGAATGCGACACGCGAGGAAGGAATCCCTACTATGACGTTGGGAGTATTCAGCGGGAAATGAGGAACCTAACTGAAATATCGACCATCTGCGTAATCCGTGGATTACACATGTGGGGGGTGTGTTGGACTGATGAAACTGTTGCTCTGCGGTCGCACTGGGTCGATTTGGAAGGTCGGGGCTGGAGCTTAGGATCCCCTCAGAGTGGCGTGTAATCAGATGGTTTCAGAGCAACCAAAACACATCAATTACCTGTACCTAACGGTTACCTACTTCAATATCGATGGTCCGAAGTTATAACAGTGTCAAAAGAGGAATGCCGAGGCGATTTTCCCCGCAAATTTCCCGTCCGTGAAAATCTAAATGCGTTTCAAAAAGACTTTAGACAAAAACATGATCCGTAGCCTTTTTTTCTATCGTTCCAAACATTCAGCAATTTGAACGTCATGTATGGCAGAGGTCTTAGTCCAGCCTCCGTAGTGCTGTTAATGCCATTGTAAATTAACTTCCCTCCACAAGGGATCGATATCCAGACTTTCCAACTAAACTACACCAACCTGAGTCGGGCCCGCTACCACTGAAATGAATGGACAAAACACTGCAAATTATTTCACATAAGTTTATTATAATTGTGCATAGATCACTCGTCCGCAAAGAACACAAATTTGCCTTTGTCACTACCTACCAACTACCTAACTCCTTTACGATCAAGGTTATTTGGAAGAAATAAACGCTTCACACTCGACTCGAAGAAATAAGGATTTGTGGGTGCCTTCATTAGGAAATTTGATTACTTCTTGCTAAGGAAGCAAAACTGAGTACAACTCGAAGAAACGAACAATGATCGCATTATGGTCAGCTAAAATTTGAACGGAGGTTGGGCCTCTTTTGCGATTCACACTCGTGTTTCTGATTTATCGTAAGTAAGTTTTGAGTTCTCATAGGGAGCGAACGGTTTGTTCTACGGAGCTCCGGGTGGTCTCAATCGATTCTAAAAATTCAATTCTATTTTAAATTGGTGTAAAAACAATACCTTTATTTCAAGAGTTTTCAAGGTAGGGCAATTTTGAAAATGTCAACCCTTAATTTTCACCTCTTTAGAAGTGGCTAACATCAACCAAAAGCTTTGCGGCATAGCTAGACCCCAAATGGAGCTCATATACCAAATTTCATCAAAATCGATCCATATTAAAAGAGGAAAGTACGGCGGTCCGTACGGCGGACGGACGGCAAAATTTGCATTCAATTTTTTGATTCTACATACCTTGAAACGTTGAAACTAAGTGCAAAAATTCGATTATTTTTTATTTCAGTTTTGAGGTGTTCTGGAAAAGACTCATCATCTGAGAGTGAAAGTAATGAATTTCTCGCCTTGGTGTGTCAGATATTTATCTCCACCCCCCGCGCGCTTCGTGGAGAAAGGAACTAAGTGTGTAGTTAGTGAGTGGCCTTCTCCACTATATTTGAGGTCTCCGCGGGTATGTCCGTTGATCAAAGTTAATTTTTCCTCAATAAACAACAAACTTATGTTGACTAAGCGTTTTCTGTGTTCTCCTGCGTTGAGCTTCTGATTCTGTGTGCTCCTACATTTCTGGTTCGGGATTTCTCGACTGAGCAATCAGTTTTTTGGATGGGTCCCGAATTTAAAAAAAAAATAAGCTAAATACTGAAATGAAAAATAATAATTTTCAATACATTGGGTTATTCGTCCATATAAAGATATTTCATCATATTCAGTCTTTATTTTCTTCATGCCCAGGTCATCCAGTGGTAAATGGCCCTATATCCTCAAAATTTCCATTTTTAAAAATTGATTTATCCCCCTCACAATTTTGCGGTAGTTCAATGATGTTTGAACATCAGTTGTAATGGCGCGCCAAAAGGACTGATAGCTGTCTCGAAATCAAGCGCTTCTGTCAATCTAATCAGTTTTTTGCTTATCCTGAGAAGTCCGAAAAAAGTGATAAGGGTTTATTGCACTTAGTTCCTTTCACCACTGGCATATTCAATTATTGAATAACTGAAGGGTTTTTGACACTACAGTCTCAACCATTAGTTACGAGATTGCACTAAGATACGCGTGCATTCAAACTGTGGAACCGAAAATGTATTGGTAGTTTTTCAAAGTATAGTTCAGAAAAGGGTTTGCGTTGTGTTGACGAATAGTTCACTCTACGGCGAACCTAGCCACTTAACAACCTCACCTCTGAAGATGCTGAACATCACCGAACATAGTGTGAAAACTCGCCCGTTTTCCCCAGTGCTCCCAACGAAAAAAGGTTCATACAAATTTTTGGTCCACTCATCATCAATAGTATATACGTATTCGAAGATAAGACTTTGCACCTGAACTGGGGGGTGAGCCTGATTTTAAAAAAATTTTAATCGAAAGTTGACCTCATCCTGTGAATTTTGACACCAGCCGTTCTCATTTTGGATGAGTAAATCTTTTTCTATGATTTTTCAAAGTTTCGAATGTTTATGACGCCTACTGTGACGTCATAAACATTCGAAACTTTGAAAAATCATAGAAAAATGTCTTCTCACGCTAGAAGGCCGCGGTTGGTGTCAAAATTCTCAGAATGAGGTCTACTTTAGATTAAAAATAACAATAACAATAAACAGTTTTTCCAACCCATACCCACACCCCATTGTATGCAGTGAGGGGAGCCCCCCCCCCCCCCCCACGCACGCACTCACTCACACATGTTCTGAACCCCGTTCTGAACTTTTCTGACGACCGAGAAAAACAACCAAATGAGATCGATAAGATGCGTCCATACTTGAATAAACTGCCGAAAGGAAACCAAACGAAATAGCTAGTTCGGGGCGGGAAACTTCAACGGGTTGATCGGAACTGACCCGATAACTCATTTGGTTGTTTTCCTCAATCGTATCGAAGGAAAGTTCGGAACGTGATTCGAGTTGTGTGAACGGGTTCTGGATCCACCGTCTACTGCGTACCGTTCTGAACAGTTCGTTCTTACTAATTGATCACAGCGCTCTAACATCGTACCTTAACAAACGTGGCACGATCACGGATTGGCAGCGATCGATTGTATAACGTTTACAGCAGATGGTGGTTGGGAAGGATGCATTTTTGAGGTTCGGAAAAATTTCGGAAATTAACATTGTGGGCAACCAGACCATGAGAGCTTTGGGAAGATTCTACGGTCTGCTGTTATAATGCCAGATTTTTCCATGTTTTCCACTACTAGAACGGGGCACATTCAGACCCTTTGGATCCTTTAGAATCGGCAAAACAAACCCCTCCCCTTCCCAGTCAAAAGGGGGGTACGCCGTACGAGGCACATTCTTAAGTTCCCGATTTTCATGAAATTTGGTATATCGGCTCCATTTTGAGTCTAGTTCTGCCCCGAAGCTTTTGGTTAATGTAAGTCACTTCTATGGGTTGAAAAATTATGGCTGAAATTTTCAAATCGCCCTAGCTCAAGAAATTTTGATATATGTATAGATAGTGTTTTTTCATCATTTTAAAACAGTATAGAATTTTTGGAATCGAATGAGACCAAGCAGAGCTTTGTAGAACCAACCGTTCGCTCCCCATGAAAACTTAAGTGTTGAACATACGGTAAACCTGGAACACGAGTGTGAATCTCAAAAGAGGCCTAACATCCGTACAAGTTTGATCTGACAATAATGCGATCGTTCTTCGTATCTTCGAGTTGTACTCAGTTTCCCTTTCTTAGCAACCAATATTCAAATTTTCAATGTGAACAATGCTTCATTACTCCGCTCCGAATTTAGTGTGAAGCATATTCAAAATAACCTTGATTGTGAAACAAAAAATTTGGTTGGTAGTGACAATGGTAAAGCTGTGTTCTCTGCATGCGGATTATGTATACAGAAAAATAAAAACCTTCATGTGATAATTTGCAGCGTTCTCACCCTCAAGTTCCCTTCGAAAATTAATTTAAGAAGCTTGAAGAATATTGAATTTGTAACGATATTTTCAATGTTGTAGGTACTCACTTTTAATTTTATTCTTCTTATCAAGGGAGTTATGGTTTTTTAGGGACCAAATGTTAAAAACACGAGGAAAAATCTCAACAGTAGAAAAACTTAGGTTTTTGAAGTAAAAAAAAAACAAACTTTATAAGAAACATTTTGTTCAAAATTATTTGTAAAACACGTTTCTTGGCACATAACGTGAGACACCCTGTAGTAGAATCTTGCCAAAGCTCACATGGCGTGGATGCTCACATAAATTCTCAATGTTTTTCCGAACCTCGAGAAAATGTTCTTCTCAACCACCATCCCATCTGCTCTCTACTTGTAAGATTTCAGACTTCCAGCCTTAGTCTCTGGTGATGATCTATTTGAAATGTAGGTATCGCATTACTGTTCATATTTCTTGTTCTCTTTCAATAATTTTTCAACAGAATAGCTTCGACTCCATTCTAATTTATGGTTACAGGTGAAACAACAATAATTACGCTTCGAAGTCCGTCAATTGGTGGAAATTAATAGAAAGAATCATAACTAATACTGGGCATCAATTCATACTCTGACGTTGTACTGAATCCTTCAGAGTTGTGTTCCCAATTTTTCAGTTCCTTAAATGTAGCCGGAAAGAACAAAACAATATCTTCTACCTTCAGAGGAGACCCACATCGCGGACAAACACCAATAAATTTCATTTTAGATTTGTCTCTATATTCTTGCTGCGTAGACAAGGGTGAATATTTAATCCCAAGACAGGCCGAGTTCATGTAATATTAACGCCCAGAAGGTCCTTCTTTCTATGTTGGGATACCAAGTACGCCACGAGGCAGCCACCTGCAATACGTCAAACAGCATTCATGTATTATTGAAGATTCAATCGACAGAAAACGCTCAACAATTTGATTTGAATCCATCTAATTTCATTAAATTTGAATCAGTTCTGCCTTCAATCAATTTCACGTGTTTATCCAAAGAGTGGATGAATGTACTTGAAAATATCAAACTAACAAGGTAAAGAAAGAAGATGCGCTGAATGACTGACTTGGGCCCCGATATGCATGTGCACAATATACGAATAGAATAATACTATTTTTCAATTATTGAAAAACGTCTGCCAAGTGGGTGTGGCATATAGCTTCCTCCTATCCATAACCCGATTATATAGATGATCCGATGCGTAGTAGTAAATCTCGAAACACCAATCTCTAAGTACCTTTCACTACCCTCATAGGGGACCATCTACACGCTGATCTGGACAATCCTAGAAAATTTCATCAAATTCGGATGAAAAATGTAAGTGAGTAGATGTATGTGATTGGATCAAAAAAATGCTTAGCCTCGGCTGGGATTCGAACCCAGGACCCCTGGGGGACAGTTCCATGCGCTACCTCTGACCTATTGAGGCCTAGTGATGCAATGACTCAAACTCTTAGATGAAGAAAACGTGAAAAAGTTAACCATGCTCTTCAATACCATTTACGATTCTGGGAAGCTGCCACTGGAATGGTTGCATTCTATTTTCATCACACTTCCCAAAAAAGCAAACCCCCAGTCATGTGAAGAGTAGCGTCTCATAAGTTTAATGAGTCATGCTTTGAAAGTACTTCTGAGGGTGATCTTCCGTAGAATTAATATAAAATGTGAGACTACTCTGAGTGCCGAGCAATTCGGTTTCCGTGGTGGCTTGGGTACCAGAGATGCGCTCTTCTGTGTGCAGCTGCTAATGCAGCGTTGCCGGGATGTGCAGCAGGATCTTTTTGTTTGCTACATCGACTTCCAGCGTGCATTTGACAGCGTTAGGCATGGCCCACTTATGGAGTTGCTGGAGCGCCTTGGTCTGGACTCGAAGGATGTTCGCATCATTCGAAACCTATACAATGAGCAGTACGCGTCTTGTTGAGGGTTATCCATCAACAAGAATACCTATAAGTAAGGGCGTTCGCCAGGGATGTCTGCTCTCTCCTCAGCTGTTTAACCTTTACTCGGAG
Source organism: Apolygus lucorum (assembly GCA_009739505.2). NCBI lineage: Eukaryota > Metazoa > Arthropoda > Insecta > Hemiptera > Miridae > Apolygus > Apolygus lucorum. The sequence goes on along the minus strand of CM019167.2, from coordinate 115,651,608 downwards.
GCCATCTTTCAGGAAGCGTTGACCAGCTGCGATGCCGGGATTAGGGTAAATGGCCGCCTGATCAATAATATACGGTATGCAGATGATACGGCTCTGATTGCGAGAAGTCAAGAGGAACTACAAGAACTAATTAACAGAGTGGAGATGGTAGGAGAGACGTATGGCATCAGAATAAACGTAAAAAAGACAAAATTCATGTAGTAAGCCGCGCCGAACAGCAAACAGCTTGCTTGTCTGTTGGTATGGAACCCATTGAAAGAGTGCCAGTATTTAAATACCTTGGATGTCGTTTGCACGAGAACACCGAGGTGGACACTGAGATCAAAACGAGGATAGCTGTGGCTAAAGCTTCATTCATGAAGTATAAAGCCGTGCTTTGTGACAAACATCTCAGTATACCAGCTCGTTTGCGCTTCCTTCAATGTTATGTATGGTCGGTTTTTTTGTACGGGGTTGAAGCATGGACATTGAAGGCTTCCCATTTGAACCGAATCGAGGCTTTCGAAATGTGGTGTTACCGGCGAATGCAGCGTATTTCATGGGTTCGTAGGATGACCAACGAAAATGTTCTGCAATTGATGAATACCGATCGAAAACTTCTAACAATTGTTAGAAGGAGAAAGGTTTCATACGTTGGTCACCTACTCCGTGGTGAGAAATACTCATTGCTGCAGCTGGTGTTTGAATAATAATCATAATATTAATAATAATAATAATCATAATAGTTCTTTATTCGTTGTACCATAATGTATGTACATGAATGCGTCATTATACATAAGTCGTTTTAAATTTTTGGTCAAAGTATTCCTTTAGACTGTAGAATGGAGTTTCCTTCAAAAAAATCTTCATGGTCTTCTCAAATTGCCTCTTTGGTAACTCTCGTATTGAACTTGGAATGTTATTATAAATTTTTATCGATGTGTAGTGGTACTGCTTTTGTGTCACACATAGTCTATGAAACGGCAGATCGACGTCGTCTCTCCTTCTTGTACGATGATCGTGTATGTCTCCCCGGGCTAATGTGTTTCTATCATTGATGTAGCAGCTTGCGTGATAAATATAAGCGTTTATGATCGTCATGATTTTCATCTTCTTGAATAAGGGTTTGCAGTGATCTAGGTGGCCAGCTCTACACAATACTCGAAGTGCTTTTTTCTGCATACGCTGAACTCTATCAATTTCTTGAGAATTCCCCCATATATGCAAGGCATACGTACATTTTGCATGGAAGACTCCGAAGTACACCTCACGCATGGATTCCTCCGGCAAAAATGTCGAGGAAGGAAAGATTAAGGGAAAGAGAAGTATAGGGCGACGGAAGACCTCGTGGTACAGCAACATTTTACAATGGACAGGACTCAAGTATCACGATTTGAAAAATAAAGCATTGAATAGAGATGAATTCCGACAAATTGTCGCTAACCTCTGACTTCAGAGAAAGCACTAAAAGAAGAAGAAGATGCAACGAACAGGATTTGAGATTCTCACAGGGAACCATCCCTCTATGAATGAATCCCTCTATGAAAAACCATTCTCTATGATTTTCATAGGGGACCATCTAAAACCTAATCCGCATAATCCCCGGAAATTTCATTGAAATCGGATGGAAAATGTAGAAGTTATGGCTGTGGCAAGGAATTGACGTTTGCTCATGCGCAGCTGCTACTATCAGTCCGGGGGCGATGAGCTTCATTGGAGACCATCTAAAACCTAATCCGCATAATCCCTGAAAATTTGATCGAAATCGGGTAGAAATGGTGGAAGTTATGGCCGTTACAAGGAAATTCACGTTTGCGCATGCGCAGCGACAACTATCAGTCCGAAGTAGTGATTTTCATAGGGGACCATCTAAAACCTAATCCGCATAATCCCCGGAAATTTCATTGAAATCGGATGGAAAATGTAGAAGTTATGGCTGTGGCAAGGAATTGACGTTTGCGCATGCGCAGCTGCTACTATCAGTCCGGGGGTGATGATCTTCATTGGAGACCATCTAAAACCTAATCCGCATAATCCCTGAAAATTTGATCGAAATCGGGTAGAAATGGTGGAAGTTATGGCCGTTACAAGGAAATTCACGTTTGCGCATGCGCAGCGACAACTATCAGTCCGAAGTAGTGATTTTCATAGGGGACCATCTAAATACTAATATGTAACATATTTCATTGAAATCGGATGGAAAATGTAGAAGTCATGGCCGTTACAAGGAATTCACGTTTGCGCATGCGCAGTCGCTTCTATCAGTCCGGGGATGATGATTTTCATAGGGTACCGTCTACACACCAACTCGCACAATCCCTGAAAATTTTATAGAAATCGGACAATAACTTCGTATAGTTATGCGCGTTATAAGGAACTCATGACAGACACACAGACAGACAGACAGACACACAGGCACGGAACCTAAATTGTTCAGAAACTTCTAAAACGCAAAACGCGAGTGAAAATTTTGATTTTGGAGAACTTTTTTTCGTCCTTGAAAAGTGAAAACAAAGCTTCCGCCACCATGGTAGGTACACTCGGAAGCAAAAACAGCCGTGAGAAACTAAACGTCTTCACTACTCCAATAAAACTCCAGAAAATTATTATTATCTCGGTCGAACTAATTTTTGTGACAGACTGATTTTCAAACATCGCTAGCTCCAATTTGACTTTTTTCAAAATTTTTATTTTGGCACAAAGAGGAAAGATTGGTCGATGTTTCTTCCAGAATCTGTTTCATAGATACTGACCAGCCTTCCACATGCTTCAAGAGTTCTCGCTGAAAAACGTGCAAACGCCAACTGTTTTGGTAAGTTTTAGTAACTGAGTATTCAACATTTGAATTCTGTGCCTGTAAGTGTACGCCCAAACGGCTGTTAGTTCAAACAATGTTTACACCAATTCCAAATTGTAGAACCACTTTAAAACCACGCCTGTCGCCATCTTCAAATCACACCCAGATGTCTGTGAACCACCCTTCAACTATCGAATTAGGTTTAAACGATGCCTAAACTGCTAAACCACGTTCAAACAGCTGAACCATTTCATACAACTTCGAAACGGTTGAATTCCATTAAACAAGGCCTGAACAGCTGAACCACGTTTTAAACGCGCTTAAACCTCTACCACGCGACCACTTCCAAACGGCTGAACCACTTTAATCAACTTCCAAATTATGAAAACACTCCTAATTAGCTGCAAAGGTTAAACCTGATCTAAACAGCCAATATAAACCATCATCAAACCACCGAGAGGGCTGAACCAACGTCAAATCACGCCCAAAAGGCTGAACAACTCCTAACTGGCTGAAAACAGTTACACCAGATCTAATTGGTTGAAATATCTTCGAGCAATCTCCAGACATCTGAATCATGCTCAAATGGATAAAACACATTTAAATTGCTAAACCACTCTCAAATAAACAATTCTCAATTAGTAAAACCAAACGGCTGAATGGAAATTAACCCTAACAAAATGGGACACTTCATCAATATGTCACGGTATACAGGGTGTCCGCGAGTTAATGGTCCACCCTTTTTAACTCCGGTGTTTTGAGGGATAGAAAAAAAACTTCAGGCGGTAACCCCCCCCCCCCCCCTTAATTTTTGTTTATAATTTTCAATAATGAACCTTTGGAATCGAGCAAGAAAATCCGACGAGTGATCTATATAGAAAAAAAAACATTTGTGTAATAATTTTCATCGTTTCATTTGATTTTTGGATTCTACGTACCTTGAAACGTAAACCAACAAATTTTAAGGGGGGGGGGGGTTAAACATCTTTGTTTTTTGGTCGATTCCAAAGGTTCATTATTGAAAATAATAAACCGAAACATTTATCACACTTGGGGTCAACCTATGTTTGCCGCTCACTGGATGGGTTGTGCGCAATCAAAAAAATCGGTTGGGGGGTCTAAAACTCATAAAATTTTGCGTAGAATCCGAATCTGTAATAGAAAAAAACGCTGCAAATTATTACACAACGGTTTATTATTTTTATATAGATCACTCGTCTACAAAATCACCACATCACTCGTCTACAAAAAAAAAAAAAATAAATAAAAAAAAATCAAAAAATCAACAAAAAAATCAAAATCACCAACCATTGATCGCATTTCGGTCAGCTCTAATTTGAACGGAGATTAGGCCTCTTTTGAGATTCACACTCGTGTTTTGATTTATATATATATATATATTTCAATATAAACCCTTAAATTTCCGTAGGGAGCGAACGGTTTGTCCTACAGAGCTCCGCGTGGTCTCAAAAAATTCTAAAAATTCTATAGAATCTTAAATTGAAGGAAAAACAATACCTTTATATCGAAATTTTTTGAGTTAGGGCGTTTTCAAAATTTCAAAATTGATTTTGGAACCCTTAGGAGTACACACCAAAAGTACATCAACCAAAAGCTTCGGGGCACAACTAGACCCCAAATGGAGCCTACATACCAAATTTCATCAAAATCGGTCAATGCTAAGTGGCAAAAGTGCCGCGTATGGCGTACGGCGTACGGCGGACGGACGGCCAAATTTTGGTTTATTATTTTCAATAATGAACCTTTGGAATCGACCAAGAAAAAAAAATTTTAACACCCCCTCAAAATTTGATGGTTTACGTTTCAAGGTACGTAGAATCCAAAAATCGAATAAAAATTTGGCCGTCCGTCCGCCATACGCCGTACGCCGTACGCCGTACGCCGTACGCGGCACTTTTGCCACTTAGCATTGACCGATTTAGATTAAATTTGGTATGTAGGCTCCATTTGGGGTCTAGTTGTGCCCCGAAGCTTTAGGTTGATGTAGGTCACTCCTAAGGGTTCCAAAATCAATTTTGAAATTTTGAAAACGCCCTAACTCAAAAAATGTCGATATAAAGGTATTGTTTTTCCTTCAAATTAAGATTCTATAGAATTTTTAGAATTTTTTGAGACCACGCGGAGCTCTGTAGGACAAACCGTTCGCTCCCTACGAAAATTTAAGGGTTTATATTGAAATATAAATATATATATAAATTCAAACACGAGTGTGAATCGCAAAAGAGGCCTAATCTCCGTTCAAATTAGAGCTGACCGAAATGCGATCAATGGTTGGTGATTTTGATTTTTTTTTTTTTTTTTTTTTGATTTTTTTTTTTTTCTCTTCATATTGGATGGTTGGTGATTTTGTAGACGAGTGATCAATATAAAAATAATAAACCGTTGTGTAATAATTTGCAGCGTTTTATTCGATTTTTGGATTCTACGTACCTTGAAACGTAAACCATCAAATTTTGAGGGGGTGTTAAATTTTTTTTTTTCTTGGTCGATTCCAAAGGTTCATTATTGAAAATAATAAACCAAAAGAAGTTCTTATTTGAAATAGGTAACGAAATTCGCGTTACACGCATTTGCGCGCTAGTGTGGTGCGCGAAAGTGTGATAGTTGAATTCCTCGTTAAAACGCTGCAAATTATTACACAATGGTTTATTATTTTTCTATATAGATCACTCGTCTGCAAATTCACCAACCATCCAACATAAAGAAAAGCATCGATCGTATTTCGGTCAGCCGTCATTTCATTGGAGAGTAGGCCTCTTTTGCGATTCACACTCGTGTTTCTGAGTTATCGTACGTTCAAACCTTAAATTCTCGTAGTGAGCGAACGGTTTGTCCTACAGAGCTCCGGGTGGTCTCACAAAATTTTAAAAATTCTATAGAATCTTAAATTGAAAGAAAAACAATACCTTTATATCAAAATTTTTTGAGTTAGGGCGTTTTCAAAATTTCAAAATTGATTTTGGAACCCTTAGAAGTTATCAACCAAAATCTTCGGGGCACAACTAGACCCCAAATGGAGCCTGCATACCAATTTTCATCAAAATCGGTCAATGCCAAGGGGGAAAAGTGCCGCGTACGGCGGACGGACGGCCAAATTTTTATTCGATTTTTGGATTCTACGTACCTTGAAACGTAAACCAACAAATTTTGAGGGGGTGTTAAAAAGAAATTCTTCTTGGTCGATTCCAAGGGGTCATTATTGAAAATAATAAACCAAAATTAAGGGGGTTTACCGCTTGAAGTTTTTTCTACCCCTCAAAACATCGGAGATTAAAAGGGTGGACCATTAACTCGCGGACACCCTGACGAAAATGATTACCTCTAAAGATTCTAATGATTACCAAAAACAACCAATCGACAGTTAGTGGATGAGAATTCGGACCTCCCGTGTATCTTTACGTAGATGATCAGGGTGTTTCGTATCTTTGTGAGTTATTCCTCGTAAATACGTTCATCCTTTTCAATACTTAGGGTGATAGATGAATACGACCTAGTATTCAGAGGAGGTTTTGAAGATAGTGACACACACCACTAGAGGTGCCCTGAAATTGCACAAGGTCAGGGGTGCTCTGGGAAGCTGGCCTGAGGTGGCCATGGCACAACTTATGAATACGTCAATTACTAATCCACCTCGTTTGATTGGTCTGCCGGTTAAACGTCACTCGGCTATCAGAACCTATTGATTCCGAGCGTCATCTAATCGAACCCCATCAGCATAATTGCTTAGAAAACGACTCTTCCGCCCTCCTTCCGACCAATATTCGTCTTCGGAGAAAACTTCCCTGTCACAACCCTCACCGGTCTCTCCGAGTGATGAAAAAAAATGACTGGAAAAATGTTGGGGAAAAAAAATACGTAATAGGAGGAGGGGTGAGGAAATAGAGTCAACTCCGTGGCACTTGGCCTGACTTGAGATCAGGACCACCCACCTCGGGCCATCTCCACCTCGGGCAGGACCCCCTCCTGGAACCCGAGATCTCGTCTTATCCTTCTCGTTTTCCCTTCTTCTCTCCTTCCAAGTTGAGCCTTGAAAAGCTCAGTTTTATTGGTTTTCGAAAGCACCCACCGAGGAGAAGGAGCTTCGTCAATTGAATCCCCTCTCTTAACTCGTGGAGCTCGTATAAAGAACGCGTTAATAAAGTCGGGGAAGATAACTTCATTGGCGGTGGAGGGTTTAGCGGTGTTATTACACGCCTATAAAGTAAATCTACGCTGTAGCGGTGTCAGGGGGTGATATCTGCTATTCAAGGCATTTACACGGAGGGAAACGAGTCCTAAAGATAGGATTTACGCTGGCGCGTGAGCGGCCGACTGTTGTCGCTCCCTGATACACACAAAAGGAGGTGGATGATGGAACCGGCGATAACGCTTCTACTTGGAATTGCGGAAGGGGAAAAATCCGGAGAAGATTTCTTACCAGAATTGCCTGGAGGTACCTCCTAATCAGGCAATACGGGGTGTAGGTTGCAAGATATAAGCATTTGTTGGAAAAATGTTTCATTCCTGCAGAAAACGTTCCCGTGTTTTTGAAGCTCTCCTTTACCTCTCTGTACATTTGGTTTGCTTCGTCAACGTATGTCAACTTTATCGTCCTTCCAAAGACTTGAGTGGCGCACACCACAGACTTTTTTTTTATATTCACGAACATGTTATTCAATCCCCAAAGAAGATCTTAAACTGGTTATGATAAATAGTTTTGACCAATTCAAGTTCACACCAAACGTTAAACCGAAGCATACAATTCAGTTTCTCTGATCAAGCCTTCCTTTTGTGATTCGCTGTACGTGCCAGTCAGAAATTAACGTTTGCATGACTTCTCAAGAATGATTTGATGCTATCTAGGGTCGGGATCGGAGGGTGCATGACAACTAGCCCTGAGCCAAAAATCAATTCAGGGGCGAACCAGCAGCTCAAACCCGCCTTCTTTTTTTGTGTTCACAGTCCCAACACTAAGGGAAGGAGAAATAGCACCTTCGCCGACCCCTTTTTGTTCCTGGCAGAGAGTACCACACTCTCATTTTCCCTACAGGTAATCACCCACCTGCTCTCCCTCTACGGCTTCATGTTCATCTGACCTCCTTCCATAAATATGACGTCTGCTTGGGAAAACGGGAGTTTGAAAAATGCTGCAAACTGTTGCAAGACGTTCATTAGTAGGGTGAGGATTCTCATGTAACAGTACATTTTTTCCTGAAGTAAATACTCCTAAAATGCATGGTGAGACCTGCAATACCGAATTTTTGCTGAAATTGGAAATATTGCAACAACCACGGGCCAACTTCAAAATTGTCGTTTATAATACCTTGTAGGCAGGTAGTTTTGGAAGTTTCTCGCGTCACAACTATATCGAGCGAGTTCATACGAGTTCGATACGAGTGTTGACACATCAACGACGATTTTGGAGTTGGCAGGATCTTCAATTAGTTTCTGCTTCCGAGTCTCCCAAGAAGGCGGAAGCATTCCTTTTCTCTTAACGATGATAAAGAAGTGTGACTTCGATCATCTAAATTTACAAGTTCTAAACCACGCAGAACAATGTCGGTTTCATGTGCATCCGAGTGAGAGGACTCATAAGTCCGACTGTTTTCATGTGAGTACCTAAATTCTTGTATTGGGCGAAATTTTTACAATTCACGGTTCGATTTCGATTATAGTATCAGAAATTTTTGGTTGGAGCTCTGCATAGTTCTTTATAAATTGCATCATTTTCTGGAATTTTTTCTGGATTATTTTCTATAAAATCGAGTATTGGATGTTGGGAGCTATTTCTAGCCATCATGACGCTCATAGCGATGAAAAATGAACCAAAAAGAACTTTTCAGGGCGTCCTTATGACACTGTACAACGTAAAAAAATAAAAATAGCCACGCAATAAATTTCCCTAATTTGACACTAATCGTCCTTGAGTTCGTTTATGTTTTGGGGTTAAAACAAAATTCCACTTATCAACGACAGTCAGCTGGTTTAACCCACTAGTGGGCGCTATGCCTACTGTGACATTAGTGGACGCTAGCAGTACTCTGTACCGCACATAATTTCCCATCATTTCTCACTATTTTTGGGTATTCAAATCTATTTTCAATGAATAGGAAGGATAGAAAAGGTAGATAATATTATGTCAGATAATGAAGATCCGTAAAATTCCTGAAAATTTCTCCAAAGTCGGATGCAAATGTAAAAGTTATGGCTGTGACAAGGAAATACACGTTTGCGCATGCCCAGTGGCTAATATCAGTCTGCAGGCCATGATTTTCATAGGGGACCATCTAAACCCCAATCCGCATAATCCCTGAAAATTTCATCAAAATCGGATAGAAAATGTAGAAGTTATTGTTGTTACAGGAATTCGGGACTTCGTACTACAAACGCTATTCCTCACTCTCAGACCTTCAAACTGATGAGTAACTAGTCTTTGAGTAACTAGTGGCGTGTACCATTTGTGTAAGAGGGTCTGCTCTAGGATTACCATCGGAAATCACCGACATCAAACCAAGATTTACCGCCCAGCTTCAGACTTAAGACAGGTGCGGTACGGAGTACCGCATAGAGTCCACTAATGGGTTAATGATCCGGTTCCCGTCTCCAAAGTTATGGCTAGTCGGCCTGGAAGATTGTCTGGATTGCACAAGGACAGTATCGCAGGTCCTTATCGCTTCACATAAGCGGGTGAGAAGTAGCAATGGGCGAAATCATCAGAACCAATTCTGATTTTCCCATTGGAAGTCAGCTGATGACGACAGCGATGCCAGGAATGACAGTCTCACAAAAATCCAACCAGAGATGGTTTTTACTTTACTTTTACTTACTTACTTTTACTCACAAGTGTCCTCTTATCTGTTTAAGGGGGTTTCAGTCGGTCGCCGTTCGTTTCTCGTTCCGGGTTAGTATTCCTCTAAATTACAGGGGCTCAGACTTTAAAAGTTGTACCTAAACTTGAAGTTTTCAAGGATTTTCGAGATTCATTAGTGCAGCAGTCGAGGGAATAGAAAAACAAAGATGGCCTCTGGAATCATAAAAATCGAACAATAATTGCCACAGAAAAATAGGAAAACCTGTTTATTCAGTTAGATTTTTCCCATTTTTCCATAGCAATTATTGTTCGATTTTGGTGGTTCCAGCGACAATCTTTTAGTTTTTCAAGTCTCTAGACTGCAGCATAAATTAATTCCGAAAATCCTTGAAAATTTAAAATTAAGGAACAACATTAAAAGTTTGAGCCCCTGTAATTTAGGGAAATACTAACCCGGAACGAGGAACGAACGGCGACCGACTGAGACCCCCTTAACACTGGTAAGTACCTGTGGCAGAGCTCTCTAGTGACCAAATTGTGATGTAGAGCATCACTACCTAATTTTTGCTTTTAAGTCTATCAAGGCGGCGGAAGAATTCATTTCACTTTTCAAGGTCAAAATGCACTCCTGTTTTACGTTTTGGACCTTCCTGAACAATTTTGGTTCCGCGTGTCCGTGAATCCTTATAATGGGCAAAACTAAACAAAGTTACGGTCCAATTTTGATGAAATTTTCAGGAATTGTGCAGGATGGCATGTAGTTGGTGACTTATGAAAATCATTACCCCAGGATAGGTAGTAACCTCTGCGCATGCTTGTAACATGTAAAAATCCACATTTTCCATCCGAATTTGATGACATTTCAGGGATTGAAGATCTACGAAATTCATCAGGTTCAGTTAATTATTCGGCACTTCGCGTGCACAAATATGGAAATAGACATAACTTCTACAGTTTCCATTCGATTTCAATGGGATTTTCAAGGGTTGTATGGTTGACACTCTGGATGATTCCCAACTAATGCCATCGTCATAAGATCATCAATGTTGAGGGTAGTGAAAGGTGTTTGGAGGTGGAAGTTTTGAGATTATCTATTATGCATGGGAATATCATCAATATACAATCAGGTTATGGATACGAAAAAGCTATGTGCCACACCCACTTGGCAGATTTTAAATAATTGTGTTCCTCCTCTTAGGTTTGGTGGTTCATAGTGACGAAATTTACACTTCCACATGGTTACTCATAAGTTCATGCTTACTGGAAGTTTCAACTTGGGGTAAAATAGATAATCACGTAGGTACTCACTTATAGTGGTAAATCTAGCGTACATTTTTCTTCTACTGTTTTGATTTTCTAAATTTTTGGGCGATGATTGAGGTCCATGACCTCAACCCCTCCCCCCCCCCCCAAAACTACGATTAACTCAGTCTCATAAATGAACAATTAGCCTTGTGAAGAGGAGACAATATTAGACCAACTCACAGAATGGACAGTTAAGTGGCAACGTTCGAAATCCTCTCGCAAATCTTCTAACAACAAGGGTTCGCCGAAGCCGAGCTAAGTAGGCCATTCGGACAATGGTGGGTTTTTCATTAATTCATTTCCCCAGCACGCCTGTGGAACCGTCGAGTCGACGGCCGTTTTTTAATTCCCCAAGCTTGCAGGTTTCAGACCTCAACCTTCAAGCCTTCAAAACCTCAAACCTTTTCAGAGAATCCGGATTCATCAGAAAAATCTCAAGTCTTTCGTGATAGAGTTTGGGAGTGGGCATTTAGTTGACATTATATGTATAAGGGGAAATCGCGAACAATGAGCCCAAAAGAGAGACAGACTGAGGATGTAAACTCAAAATTCTGTGACGTCAAAAACACTGTGCCCTCCCTCCTTGTACCTGTTAGAGCATTGCTATGTCCTGCCACCTATCAAGACATTTCAAATTCATATTGGTATGGATATGTCTTATGACAGGGGGCCATCGCTAAAATGATGATCGAAAAAAAAAAATTAGTGTGAAGTGAAAGTGTCGTAAAGAGATAAAAGTGGTGAATAAAATACCGGCGGCGGGGGGGGGGGGGGTTGTAAGAGTTACAATGACAGTAGTGATAGAATGCGGATACAATGAGATGAAAGCTATGCTGGAAGCAAACATAGTTAAGGAAAGTATTTTGAGAGGAAGTCAGTGTCGGAAGAGGAGGAAGTGTAAATCCCAATTTCCTCCCCTCAAACAATGGGGAATTTGCCTCACATTTTTTTTTTCGAATGAGGGTTTATTTTTATGGAATAAAACCATAGTGAGCTGCTCGAAAACGCATCCAAAAAATTTAGAGAATTTAAGGAAGATGGAAATTTTAAATGTGGTGGCAATGTGTAAGAGGCAGCCATGTTTGAAACGTGACGGATATTCTACCAATCTGACTTCAAAGGAGGTTCTGTGGCGCTTACCACAGAAGCGGAACATACACGAACTTTTAGCTTCCGAGTAGTGCGCACAAGAGTGCGCCGCGAACTGGCAGGAAGAACCCAGACACAAAAGTGACCAACTCACTTTTTTACAATACGATTCTACCTACTAGTTTATCAAGCATTATTAGTTTTCATCTTCTCTTATTTAGTTTCAAGATTTGAATCACATTATTCAAGTAGCCATTTCACTGGATCGTTTTGTGTGGCGGTGCTAGAACTCTGTCTGTTGTTGGGGTTGTTTTCGCGTCGTTTTTTTTTCGTATGACGTCAACAATATTCCTCGATTTTCGCGGTGTTTTGTAACAGAGGTTCACTTGTTTAGTCATTTTCTCCTACGGTAATTTTTCCCCTTGGTTATTCCTAGTGTTAAACGTTATTCTAGGGCCCTATTATAGGATTTGACTTGGAATTCAAGAATCTAAAATTGAGGCAAATTCCCCATTGAATAGTTAGAATCGAATCAGACCACCTAGATCTTTGTAGGACCGACCAATTTCTCCGTATGATATTTTATCGTTTCCTCGAACAGAGTTTATGACACTCAGTTGTGCTGTCTTAGCGAACAAGAGCCGAACAAGAAATCCCGTTTTAAGGCACCCACGACTCTCAAATAAGCATGCTAATGCTGTTAGGTACTTTCTATCAAACCCCATCGCGGAGTTGGCTCCAATAGACGCGGCGCGGCGCACAAGTTTTCCTCGCCTTCAAGACCGAACTATCGTGCGGGTTTAGCCTATTCTACGCATCTGGACGATTTCAGAACTTCCCCGCTGCCTCTCAAAAACAACTACTGATTGTAGTCTAGACGACTGGAAAGAGTCAGGGTGTCTACAAAATACACACAAATATCAATAACTTTGTCTATCCGACCACAGTCGATCACTGTCAAACGGCTCATCACTAAATTTAGTGCAATTGTGCAACCTCTATGAATGAAATTGACTGATTGGGACAATATCTCGAACGATTCTTGAATTTTCAGTCAAGACATCACATAACATAAGCATTACATTTTCTGTTACCAGTTTTTTCTGGTTACCAGATATCTCTGTGAGTTGGGTTGATGTTCCGTATGAGGGATGGCTATAAGGACAACAATAATTGATCAACATTTACACAAATAGAAAATTGGTATATTCGGGATCAGCGCGAAATTTTATGCGTGATTATGCCACTAGAAAAAAATACGGAGGTGATGATTTTCTTAAGGGACCATCCACATGGCAAATAGCACATTCCCTGAAAATTTTATCGAATGCAGAAGGAAATATGGAAGTTTTGGATGATACAACGGTCTACGTTGGCGCATGCGCGGAGGCTAATACCGATCCGGAGGCGATGATTTTCTTAAGGGACCATCAAATATACCAATAGGGTGTATAGTATATTGGCTTATAGTATATAATTCAACCGATACAAGATAATTTCATCGAAATCAGACCCTAACTTTGTACAGTTTGGCCCGTTACAACGATTTGCTGACACACAGACTGACTACAGGACGGAAAGACACCCACGAAACCAAAATTGTTCTGAAAGGTCTAAACGTGGAACGCAAGAGGAAATTTTTATTTTGGAGGACACTTTTTTGGTTTATTATTTTCAAGAATGAACCTTTGGAATCGACCAAAAAAAAAAATTTTAACACCCCATCAAGATTTGTTGGTTTACGTTTTTAGGTTCGTAGAATCCAAAAATCAAATAAAAATTTGGCCGTCCGTCCACGGTCCGCCGTACGCGGCACTTTCCCCACTTAGCATTGACCGATTTTGATGAAATTCGGTATGTAGGCTCCATTTGGTGTCTGATTGTACCCCAAAGATTTTGGTTGATGTAGGTCACTCCGAAAGGTTGAAAAATAAGGTTTGAAATGTTGAAAACGCCCTAACTCAAAAAATTTTGATATAAAGGTATTGTTTTTCCTTCAATTCAAGATAGTATAGAATTTTTAGAATTTTTTGAGACCACGCGGAGCCCTGTAGGACAAACCGTTCGTTCCCAACGAAAATTTAAGGGTTGAACTTACGATAAATCAGAAACACGAGTGTGAATCGCAAAAGAGGCCTAATCTCCGTTCAAATTTTAGCTGATCGAAATGCGATCGATGTTTTTATTCAAGTTGGTTGGTGGTAACAGTGGCAAAGCCGTGTTCTTTGCAGACGAGTGATCAATATAGAAAAATAATAAACCTTTGTAATAATTTGCAGCGTTTTAACCTCGAGAATTGCAAACAACGCTTTCGCCAACTTGGTAGACGCTGAAGCAAAATGGTCTAAAAATTAGGTAGCCGTATCAACTGTGAGACAAGATTGCAATTTTGTAATGAGAAGGTATTCCCATATTTAGAAAAATATTATATATTTTAATTTACAGACATATTTTTCCAAACTACTTTTCTACGTAGTTCTCTCCTACTGCCAAGCACTTCTGGAAATATAATTTTTATTCCCTCTCCATACCAGCTTCCCACCACTCCAGCTAATCACGCATTCACAGCACTAACAGTATCCCGATTATCAACCTCGATAAACTCGTGAACTCAATCTATCACGTCAGGAAAGCTTGCAACTACCAAAACCGTAAAAAATCAACAATACACGAGTGGGTTTTGAGACTGTAGATACAACTAGAGTATGAATCTCAGTACCGAGATCCCTAATGGTTCACTAAAATTCGAAAAAAATCACAATTTACGATTGGGTACCCTATGAGTCCTTTGAGAAGAACATTTACTACTAAAACTTTTAAAAAATATCCTGTGCATACAGTACGGTGGTATGGTTTGCTAAAAATCGAAAAAAAAAAAACTATTTACGAGTGTATCCCATAGCGTACCCATGTGCATAGTGTACTCCATGACTCCGTGGAAATGAGAAAAATATGTTTTGACGTATTTTTGGTTTGTATTCGGAATCTGCGAGAAATTTCCTATCAGGATATCTGTTACTTTATGAAGTAAAACATAGCTGCAAATCGGTTAAAATAGATTCGGAAATTGGTTCATGGGAGGAGGGTGATAGGGGAGGGGGGGAGGGAGACCACTATTTCTAAAATACTAAATAAATTACATCGAGTGAAACAGTTTTATCGTTTACCAACTGGCTTAAATTGACTGGCTTTACTTAACAATATGTTTTATTGTAGCATTAATTTGATTTGATTAACTTAATTTTTAATTTGCTTTAAATATAGCAAAAGTTTGTAAAAATCGGATTTTTTTCAATACCAAAAACTTGCTTAATGTAGGTTTATATTTGTTTATTTTTTCTTTAGAAAAATCGGCCGAGATAGGCCACCTCAGAGATCTTGTCAGGAGGTATGACATCTCTTCCAGAGATTGTGTACCTAGCTCGACCCCGTGATTCACAGTAGCGCATATGTTCCATCATCGCAGTCATGTTTTCATATCGCAGAAGCGGCAGATGTCCGTTGTTAGTTTGCCTATCTTCTTTAGGTGATATCGAAGTGGGCAGTGACCTGTTAGCAGACCCACGAGTATTCTGACGTCCTTCTTAGGCATATCTATAAGTTCATTAGCCCATTTATATGAAAACGTCATAAATACTTTTGCCTGTCTCAGCCCTGGGAGGATCTACCAGTAGGTATTTTACTCGCTCGTTTCTTTCCCAGTTGTTGACCACGTTCTGTAAGCAGCTTTTGGTCGTTCCCAGGATCGGTTCCGGCCGTATTGGCAGGGAATCTGATCCTCTTTTGGCAAGGCGTATTAGGTATTAGGCGTATTAGGCGTATATAGGTACTTGAAAAAATCTGGTAGAAAAATATTATCTGTACTGAGTTTACATAATACTGTTCATATTTAATGGGCTCGTCTATACTGCCGTCCAAAGGAAAGAAGTAGTACCCAACTCGATTTTGGTTTATTATTTTCAATAATGAACCTTTGGAATCGACCAAGAAAAAAAATTGTTAACACCCCCTCAAAATTTTATGGTTTACGTTTCAAGGTACGTAGAATCCAAAAATCAAATAAAACGCTGCAAATTATTACACACTGGTTTATTATTTTTCTTTATAGATCACTCGTCTGCAAAGCCACCAACCATCCAACATGAAGAAAAACATCGATCGCATTTCGGTCAGCTAAAATTTGAACGGAGATTAGGCCTCTTTTGCGATTCACTCTCGTGTTTCTGATTTATCGTCTAAAACCTTTAAATTCTCGTAGGGAGCGAACGGTTTGTCCTACAGAGCTCCGCGTGGTCTCAAAAAATTCTATAGAATCCTTAATTGAAGGAAAAACAATACCTTTATATCAAAATTTTTTGAGTTAAGAGGGGAGAGAGAGGGGCAAGCCCATCTGGACCCCCCAGATGCTATCTACTTAAGGGGGTTCATGAGTCAAAATCGAAAAAATTTCGACTTTTTTCTTTTTATTTTTATATAATTCTGCAAGTTTCCCCAGACATTTTGGTATATAAAAATATTTAATTTGAACAGTGGAAAAAAGAGATATGAATTTTCAAAGGTTGAGGAGCCAAACACTGTTTTCGGGGGATAGCTGTTTCCCGCTCCAGGGGCTGCACTGTTCATAGTTTCTAAATTTCTGTAACTACCTACCGTTCTTTCGGTGTTCATAACTTCTGATAGATACCTACTATGTTCTACTCCATGTCACCTGCACACGATACCATGCCACCAAAAAGTACAAAAATAGCATACCACTAGACTAACGAAAAAATCAAGTGAACCATTAGTGTATAACCATTCAAAAGCAACATTATTTATTGAAAAAATATTGACCTAATTATATTAGTTACAATAAAGTATATAAAACAGTAGGTATGTGTTATACTTACAAGTTGTGTTTGAGACTATGTTCCAAACGAACAAAACTGGGAATATACGGCGAACAAAAACAACCGGAGAATGGGAGAAGGCGAAAATGAAGCACAATTTTATTAATATCTACGTATCAGTATGTGATATGAACTTTACCTCACCGGTGAAAACAGTGACTGATAGGAATCATAGACACCTAAGGAATAATCAGACCTCATTTTCAATTTCTTCAACATGAAATAACTACGAACTATGGATCAAATACCTCGAAAAACGGCAACCTTTCACAAATCGCGAGTTTTTTCCAAACCTGAAAACCCCTTATTTTTTCCAAACCTGTTTTATGTCACTTAGGTACCTGTTTCTCGGCAACCAATAGAGCTGGCAACTTGATTTTTTTTTAATTGTCGAGAGGTATTTATTACAGTCACTGAACAAGTTTGGACGAAAATGGCTAGAATTAAAAATCATGAACATAAAAAATATGAAAAAATGTTTTGCTATATTGTCTCTAAGTAAAAAAATATTTCCGCAACAGAGTTGAAACTCGTTCAGTGGTTATATGAAGAGTAGATAAAGAATTAAAAAAAAAAGTTTGAAGATATCATGAATATATCCAGAGAAACAGGTACATGAAAAAGTGTTAGATTAGTACCGACTCATGAACCCCCTTAAAGCCTACGGCGTAAATTATAAAAACATGAATCATATTTTATCCAAATTTAGTGCAGAACCTTTAGTCGTAGGTAGGTATGATACAAAAGTTATATTATCCCGAGCAACATATCTAAAATACATTGAAAAGCTCGGCGCTTCGCGCCTCGAAAACCGGAGTGTTGAAATGCTCGTCCCCCTGCAGCGTAACGTTTTTCGAGTAGTTACCCTACAGCTAAAACATTTGCCATGTTAACAATCCCTATATCGACATTTTTCGAGCTAAGGCGTTCTGAACATTGTAGCCCTTATTTTTCAACCCTTAGAGGTGACTTACATCAACCAAAAGCTTCGGGGCGCAACTAGACCCAAAATGGAGCCGATACACCAAATTTCATGAAAATCAAAAATGAAGGAACGTCCCGCGTACGGCGGACGGACAGAAAAATGTTCATTTTTAGATTCTACATACCTTGAAATGTTAACAAACAAATTTTTAGGGGGGGGGGGAGGGGGGGTTAAACGACATTTTTTCTCGGTCAATTCCATTTTTTTTTTTTTTTTCCATTTTATTGAAAATAATAAACCAAAATCAGTTTGTGAATCATACAAGGGTAGAAAGTAGTTTCACACCATTACTGTTGATGCCGATTAGGGAGAAGCACAATTAGAGTAGAAAATAATTGTGGTAGAAGCACAATGGGTTGAAAATATAATTTATACTAGTTTCCGTGTGAAATTGATGAATAACACAAAGCAAGAGTGCACAGTTATTTTACAAAAGAAAAATCATATTATCGATTAAAATTGAGGTTTTTATGGAACAAAACGCAAAACCTCTGTTTTATCGAAACTGGTTTTCCGGAAAAACTGTTTTCTTCTTCGAGCGGCAAGTAATGAATGAGATTAATAATACATCATTCATCGAATCGGGTTCCTGAAAGTGTCCAGTAATAGTTAAGCTGAGAAACAAGAGACAAGGGAGCGAAGTTGGCCACATTGTAGGACTCAAGACAGGAAGAAACGCCGGCAATCCGACTAGGAGGACAGCGTCAAGCAGGAGACGAGTGGTTGGAGGGTCCTCCAACCGAATTTTTCCTTGTTACAACAACGCGGAGTCGGGCGTCTGCTTTGGAAAGGGTCCAAGGAGCTCTGAGCTCTCATACTCGCACCAATCTCGACCGACCGACCCTCGTCAGTGGTCAACAACGACCATCATCCAACGACCAACCTGGAGGCCCGCGGTTGTTGACTCACTGACCCTCTGGGGACACCTCGGGAGGTCACGATTCCTGTGGCCGGCCAGATAGGCACTTTTCCGCCGATATATACAGTCCGACGTTTCTCTATTCAACGTGGGGATGGGAATAAAAATCACTTCACTGCTGGAAATAACCTGTTTCTACAAACTTTTTACACTTTCTTTTTCACTCACCTGAGCGAATCAATGAATACGACACACCAACACGTTTTATTTCTCAAAATTTGCAAAATTTTACGAAATTCAGTGAATGTGAGGCCAGGTTTTGGGGTTGGAAAGACCGACAATTACAGGACAAAGTTGTTCAGAGAGCTCTAACACACAAAATGCAAGAAAAAAATTGGTTTCAAGATATACACTCTTTTTCATTGACAATGTTTGCTCTGGAAAATGTTTGCTGCATTAAAATATAGGCTCTGACGAAAAAACAAGAAAGTGGGCTGAAGAAGAAGACGATTCAGAACAAACGGTGTAAATTATTAAACCACGGTTTTTATTTTGGTTTATCATTTTCAATAATGAACCTTAGGAATCGACCAAGAAAATTTTTTTTTCAACACCCCCTCAAAATTTGATGGTTTACGTTTCAAGGTACGTAGAATCCAAAAATCGAATAAAAATTTGGCCGTCCGTCCGCCGTACGCGGCACTTTTGCCACTTAGCATTGACCGATTTTGATGAAATTTGGTATGTAGGCTTCATTTGGGGTCTAGTTGTTCCCCGAAGATTTTGGTTGATGTAGGTCACTTCTAAGGGTTCAAAAATGAATTTTGAAATTTTGAAAACGCCCTAACTGAAAAGATTTCGATATACAGGTATTGTTTTTCCTTCAATTTGAGATTCTATAGAATTTTTTGAGACCCCGCGGAGCTCTGTAGGACAAACCGTTCGCTCCCTACGAGAATTCAAGGGTTTTACGTACGATAAATCAGAAACACGAGTGTGAATCGCTAAAGAGGCTTAATCTCCGTTCAAATGTTAGCTGACCGAAATGCGATCGATGTTTTTCTTCATGTTGGATGGTTGGTGGCTTTGTCGACGAGTGATCGATATAGAAAAATAATAAACCATTGTGTAATAATTTGCAGCGTTTTTCTTAATCGTGTAGGGCAACATCGACTATATCGTGTGTATAGTCTATATGGGGCACTTGAGCTCTTCATCCAGAACTAGCTACTCTTTCTATCGAGTCGCAACAGCATCTGTGATCTAATTCACAAATGTGCAGGGTGATTTCTAGGTATTTTTCATCAATAAATGACTTATTTCCCCCTTATACTATCAATTTAGTATTTTTCGTGTTCAGTGTGAAATAATTTGTGTAAAACCACTTAGTTGATTATTTGATTTGCTCAGAGTACTGCCGTGTCATCAGCGAATAAATATAATTTTGAGTTGTAGTTCTAGATGCGCTACTTCATTTATGTAAATTAAAAATAGTAGTGGCCCTTGGACCACTCCAAAATCGTTATTTGTTTTTCCACTAGTAAAATCGCCAATTGAGACTGCCTGTTTTCTGTTTGTCAAATAGCTTCTGAACCATTTTAAGATAGGTCAAACCGTTCGTTCCCTACGAGAATTTAAGGGTTGGACTTATGATAACAGAAACACGAGTCTGAATCGCAATAGAGGCTCCATTGAAAATCTTCTTTCATAATCTCCATTCAAATATTAGCTGACCGAATTGCGATCGATGTTTTTCTTCAAGTTGGTTGGAGGTAACAATGGCAATGCTGTGTTCTTTGCAGACGAGTGATCTATATAGAAAAATAATAAACCTTTGTGTAATAATTTGCAGCATTTTTTATAGTATGCTCTACATGGAGATGGGTCTGTGATTCTCAAAATCACCCACTTCTCCCCCTTTGAAGATTGGAATTACTTTTACAGCTTTGAAGGCTTCAGGAAATGTTGATGTTGGAAGAACTAAGAAGGTATACCTATGTATGAAGGAGAGGTTCTTTAAGGATACTAATATGTTTTTTTTTATTATCCCCAACTGGATTCCATCTATTCCTACCTGCGATACAGCCGACTGCGATCTCCCAGGTGGAGTAGCCTTAATCCGGTGATCTCTCAGGAACCGGTTCGTTAAACCAGCTAACGGCCTTGGTTACTTGGAAACATACAAACCACGGAAATTTGACGAAGGTACCATCAACAAAAACCTACTTGACACTAACTCAGACACTATATTCAAACCACAGGACTAAGTAATTAAAAAATCACTACAGACTGTCTTACTGGTAACCTAAACAACAAAATACAACACTACAGGGAACACTGTCATAGCTCTCTCAAACCCAAACAGCATCCACAAGACTCGACTAATTTCCATACAGCAAAGTGACCTAGGAGATAATAATTTCAAACAATAGATAGTAAATGATGTACTAGCCTAACAAAAAAATGCTAATGATTAAGTTGGATTAGAATATATTTAGACTAGAATACCATCTAGTTGTTTACCCCTTAGGGAAAAATTAGTGATAAATTAGGGCTTATCCTAATCTCTATCTCGCACTCGACAGGACAGACAAACAACCTTTCAGATAACCAGTGGTCTGGTTACCTCGTGTTCTCTTCCTTTTCTAATTTGTTCAACTCAGTAAAATTTTCATAGTTCGTATATTTCCATGTTCTCAAGTACCTATGTCGTTTTCAGTCGTCGTTCATTGTGTTGTCAGTGGAGGAGTGTCATCGAGTTTTTTAATGCCGGAAAGTACATGGTCGTGTTCGGGGTTTGCGTAGGTAGAGCGTCCAGCTAGTCTATAAGACATAATTTTTAGATTTTAGACTATAAGAAGTCTAGACGATGTAATTTGTTTGGTGTATCTTGTAGTTGCTTCCTGTCTGTCCTACGTACGTTTTTTCACAGCTGCAGGTCAGTCTGTATACTAAACTTCCGACGTATATGTTGGTTTTGTATATGGAAGCGTTTGGATTGTTTCGCAGAGAGTTGTGAGATTTATATCGTAAGTCCTTCCTTCTTGAAAAGATTGGCGAGTTAACATGTCTCTGGTCAGCGTTGGTTTGTAGTTTGCTGGTCTCATGGTTGTGAGTTGGTCTGTTGTTGCGTATTTTCGAAGTTTTTTGTCTATGGTTTAGCTAGTGTATCTGACGTGCCTCCAAAATAAGTTTATGGTCGAATTATCAAATACACATGTGGTCAAATGCAGGTGTGACTCCGACAAGGGAACCAACGGTCATTTGACCAACCCTTCTCTACCTCTCCGAGGTCCTACCAGGAAATCTGTACTTGGACAGGAGAAGGGGTAGGCTAGAAATACCCTTGTCAGGGTCCCACCAAGGCATACCATTCACAAATCTACTAGCGAATTGCTCTCTATCTCCTCCTCACCTAAAAAACTATCAACAATCTTGGTGTTCTGGTTTCTACACAGACCAGAAGCCTTTTGTTTTCCCTTACTAACCCGGTTGTTAAAGACCAGAAACCATAAAATTGATGGTATCTGATCTTTAACATCCGGGTTTCTACACAGACCAGAACTAAATTCATTTCCCAATTCGTAAATTATTTAACTTCACAACATGGTTTCTACACATACCAGATCTAAAGTAAATCTTATAACGGCTTCAATTTTTCTACCAAACAATCATTAATGGGCTACTCCAATCTCTCTGCCTCGCGACGCGCATTCGGTTTCCGTGGCAACGCCAATTATCATGCTCCACATCTCCGTGAAGGGGCGGACTAGGACCAGCGAACGACATTACATTACTTCATTCTTATTATTCTTATCAAGACGATTAGTTAAAGACATTTAAATTATCAAGTTTTGTATTTAATATAAGGTCAAAATAGTTAATATCTGTTTATTTTATTTACAATCTACTTACCATTACAATCTCATTACAATCTTCAATCATTTAATTCATTAACATCAAAAGCTGGTTTATATACATAGACCAGAACCAAAGTCATCAATTTATTCTTTCATTAAATTCACCTACTGTAAATTCAAACCAAGTCAAAATTAACTTCAGTCAGTCATATAGACAAACAGTAAATTTCTCATTTAATAGTTTATTCCAAATACTCAGTACAAATCATAACAATATCCATTGCTTTGGCCAATATAATAGGTGGTGTCTAGTTCTTCTTAGTAGGTATTTTCGTTAAAAACGTAAATGAATGAAAAAACAATACCTTAATATTGGAAGTTTCCGAGCAGGAGCGTTTTGAAACTTTCAACCCCCACTTTTCACTCTTAAGAAGTGGCTGACAATAACCATAAACATTGGTGCACATCAAGACCCCAAGAGGAGCCATTCTACCGAATGTCATCAAAATCAAAAGAAATTCAATTCTGTAGTTCTATTGGAACTTCAATTTCCTGGTTCACAATCTTAAGCTTCAGATGAGAGTCGTAAATATAGTAGAAAGGCGTGTAAATTTGGCGAAACGATTGCAGCCTAAGTGATCAAGGCAGCATCTCGGTCTGTGATGAGATGTACTGCCCAGATATTGGATTTCGTGCGGTATGGAAACATAAACAGTCTGAAAGCCTTCTCAGAACCCTCATTTTCATTACCTCAGAGAATATCAACTTAAATCTTGCTGCTCGTTGTATAACTATCTTAGAAACGCGAGAAACGAAAGGCGGAAAGATCGGAGGAAATCTAAATTTGTTATGATTTTCGCAAAACACAGACTTCCGCTCATCCGACGCACCAACAAGGTGAACCCAAAAGTCGTCATATTGCTGATGAACAGTAGGATTTGGAATCCGAGCGATAAGTACTCAAAGTGTAATTTAGAAAATGGAGGATTCATATAACTTTTCATTCCGGTGCCCAATAATGGCCGAATTTTGCGAGACTCATTGGTGCACCCTCTTTTGAGCGACCTGAGATGAGGGAGATTTTTATAAAAACATTTAGGTTTTTTGGTGAGTAGACAGTTTGAAGGCTTATAAAAAGATTTGGAAAACCAGTTAAATTTTATTTCAAGGGTTTTCTGTTGCCAATAGCAAAGAATAATAAAGTATAGAATAATTAATAAAAATAATAATAGAGATAAAATAGAAATAAGTTTGAGAACTCGAGTCGCAAATTGAGACATCAAATTCTAAGATGTTGGAGATCATATTTATCTTTAAAGAGCGTGAATTTTAATTTTATTGTAATAAAATTTGTTTCCCTTTAGCTCTTCTCGAATTTGTCTGTTGAGAGTATGTGATGTGCCTTTGTAATGATAACCATGAGGGTTTCAGCGAACTTGATATTCAATTGTAATTAAGATTTTATAGACTATTGACGAGTCAACAAGTCAACACTGACGAGATCTCTTCAATTCGGACTAATTGAGAGACGGGAAAGGGATAATTCACGCGGGAGTGATTGGTCGTTATTTGACATCGTTGACATCCAATGCCTGTTGCTCGCCGGTGGAGATAACTTGAGCAGGGAGGAAGGTAGGTATATAGGTCATATTATGACGCCCTCGACTCGAGAGGGCTCCTTCCTTTCCTCATAGTTTTTTATCAGACCGCCCGAGTCCACTTCATCCACTAACCGTCCGGTCTTGGAAGGGGAAAAGCGGATAAATACTCGTTTTCCCAAGTAGAACGTAGTTTAGCCGCTCTAGAAAACCCTGTAGAGAAAGAAACCTCGTTTGAAATATCGACTTGTACTGGAGAGCTCTATCGCACAATTCTCCTTGTAAGGTTATGAATTTTAAATTTTTATTTTCAACATCATATTCAGCGCCTCTTAAATTGAGTTGAAAACGAAATTTCCAAAGTCAATTTCCATCACAGTACATTTCAGCTATTTAAAGGAGAGAATCATTCATCTTCATAGGGGTGAAAAATTAGGACAAGGACTCTAGTAGCTGTCAATGCGTAAGAGATTTGCGAAAAGTATAAATTTACTGGGCAAAAATTTAAATTCTTACGACAAAAGTACAAAATTGAGTTGCCAAAAGTTTAAATTAATTTGCCAACAATTTAAAATTATTTGCCAAAAGTTCAAAATAATTTTCCAAAAGTTCAAATTGGTATGCCAAAGATTCAAATTGATCTATACCAAGGATTTTTTTTTACTTGCGTTCGCGAGTGTGGCGTCAATTTTTTTGGGAGCCAAATGGCTGCTTCATCCTCCACTCCGAGTCCTTGGACGTGTTTCCTTGGGTCTCAGTCAGTCGCCGTTCGTTCCTCGTTCCGGGTTAGTATTTTTTTCAAGAACCGGCGCTCAATCTTTAAAAGTGGTACTTAAATTTGAAATTATCAAGGATTTTTGAAATTCATTAGTACATCTTTCTAGGGGACTGAAAAACTAAAAGATTGCCGCTGGAATCATAAAAATCGAACCATAATTGAGTTTTCACTCATGCCCACATCATCACTTGATCGCAGGATTTGAACCACTTGTTGGCCAGCCGTAGGGTGGCTTTCATGAGAAAGGCTTCGCACTCTTTACGACGTGATGCTCCATCGCCTGGAATAATGAGTGGCGTGAAAGACCCTCTTAGGTATTCGGCTACCCAATCGTATGCTTGGCTTGTGCAGCATGCCGGGAGATGCTTGGTCACTCCATGGAAGATATTGCGTCCGCGTTCAAAACGCGGGTATCAAAAAACACAGGTCTCTCACAGTCCCACACAACATAAACCATCAAGTCTGCTACCACGCCGGGGCTGCCATCAGCACTGTCACACAGAACTGGTTCTTGTAGCTATTTAATTGATGCCCATTAGTCGATAACACAAACAAGTCACCCAGAAGTTGACAGCCTCGTTTCATCATGGAGGTTTTCGGGGATGCGGAATCCGAACCCGTTTTTTTTTTGACAACTCGAAAGATTTTTCGCCGTTTTTATGATTTTTTTTTTTTTTGGTCAACAAGAACTTTGCAACAAAATATTTTTAGATTTGTGGACCATTTCATTCTGAATCCCAATACTATCTCAGATGTTGCTATGCTTAACTCTTCAAGGATGATAGACCAAACTATACGACCTTACAGTCTGATCGAAGATCTTACTCAAAATCCCTGCCCATTTCGATGTGCGATCTTTGGAAAAAATATGCCCGAATTGTCGGCTTCCCAATGGTCTATCATTTTTTTAGGTCTACATTTGACATTTGAGGAAGGAAATTATTGAATGCGAAAAATGTGTTATTTCATCAAAAAGTGAGGGTTTTTTTTCACCTTTTAAGGGTTATTGGTGAACTGCTATACCGAGTGTCCTGAAACCAATCAGTACTTCATGAATAATAATTTACAACTCGTTAATTAGCTCTTTTTCGATCGATTTCCGTAACTTTGCACAGGTCTTGTAGTTTGGATCAGTCTCCATACTGCATCAGTTTCCGAACTGGTCCATAAAGCTTAAAATCTTCGCAGTTCTGACGACCTCCTATCACAACACCTACCCAAACATGTCATGAATGACGAGGAAGCTATGCGCTTCACTCACTTGGTAGAGTACTCTCTCATCAAGTTATTGTTCGATTTTCCTTATATTTGATCGAGTACATGGTCGTTCTGACCATTTCACCAATCCAATGGTAAATGTAGAGGAGGCTGTGTGCAACAAACACTCGGCATATTACTCTATCATCACGTAATTGTTCGATTTTTCTCATATTTAAGAGGGAAACGTATCAAATTGAACATGCTTGAACACGTTTGGTGAGGCTCAAGCAGGTTCTGCCCGAATAACCCACTGTAATTTTTCCCTATTTACCGGTTATCAAAAATCCCCCATATGGCAACTTATTTTAAAGCGTACAATCATACCATTAGTTCGAATATATACAAATGGTCCGTCAACGTGATATTGGACCAAATCAAAACCACGTTTTCCAACTACTTTAACTCATTTTGGAAACTTCCAAAGCAGCAAAACGAAATTCGTTTGAAACGGAACCACCATGGATACTGTTAGAACACATCTCAAACAGAAACAGGTAGATTGGTACCAGAATTAAGAAATGCCAGGTGTACAGAAATACAAAAAAAATCGTTGTCCCGTGACACACCGAATTGAGATCCCTCCTCCCTCGGGCCTTCATCCGTTTTGAAGACGGTCAAAAAGTCGTCCTCTAAAAATGAAATTAAGAGATTTTCTTTTTTTTATACTCGGTCAAAATATCAAATCCGTTTGCCGAAAGTTGTCGAATTTCCGTAATGTGAATTTTCAATCCAAAAGGAGAATTCATTCATCCTGACACATGTAGGAAGGTACATCGTTTGGGCCGCCAGAAGAGCGATCAATACTGTCGGGTAATCAGAGGAAATTAATAATACAACGTTGAATAAGTAATTACCAGCATATTCGGTGAATATCTAAAAGCCCCAACGCTGTGTGTATTCAATTTACCAGATTAAATATCTCGACCTCGAAGATGTAGGAAAGTACAGAAAATGGCGCACTGAGTGGCGGATTTGGCGCACTAAGTGGTGAATTTGGAACCAGAATGTGTCTTTGATTATTGAGAAAAACTAAATAACCGCTCACTCTTTCAAAAATAGACACAAAAACTAAATATGCCCGCCAAAACAAGTAGATTTGCGCAGGGTGCGCTTCCACCAATCAGTGCGTCAGTTCGAATCTTCAAATGCTCAAGTTTCTCAAGTTCATCAGAGAATAAATAGAATAAGTTACATTCACTTTGAAGGGATTCCTTTCCTAGAAAAATTTTATAAAAAATCAAACGCAGACCTCATTCATTCCCAAGGGTCAACTAGAACCCCACAGATAACAAGGTAAAAGTCAAATTTTGTAATTGAGGAAGCCTAAATGGGAACATTTAAATCCGTATCTAAAGAAAAACGGGTTATTCCTTTCCTGTTGAGGTTCACACCTGCAATTAACACAGTTTTTCCCTTCATCAACCTTTTCTAGCCCAGTATGAACGCTTTCTGGACACGTAAGTATTTACCCAAGTACCGAAAATTATGCCTATCTCCCGACCTTAACGCGGGGTTCAGCATCAAGTTTTTTTTTGACAAAAATATGATACCTTCGATAGCTTCTTCAATCAATGCTCTCAAGACAAAGGTTATTGTCCTTGGCCGCCGTGGGCGAAGAGGAAAGATCGGCGGGATGGAGGGAGAGTGAAGAGAGGTTGGAATATGTGTCGCCTTTATCTATCTGGGAGTCCCGATTTCCAGCTCTTTAAGGTTTACGGTTGTGTTTGATCACTAGGTATATATCCAGATCTCGTTCACCAGTGGGGGCTACTTTGGACCTGACGAGAAGGGTGGTTACATGGTCTGCAAATAATAGCCTGTTCGTGTCATCCGTTGAATCTTTACTGTTCTATGCAATGGAGCTTTGGGGCCTGAGGCACCTGAACAGTTTGGAGGTGGTACAGAGTGGCTTTTCGAAGAGCACGCTTTTTCTTCCCCGATCTACTCCTGGAGACTATCTCCGTATGGAGACTTTTCCTCCTCGCCTGTTTGTCAAGGTGCTGAAAATATCGTTGAACTTCTTTATAAGGATGTTGAAAATTGAAGAAGAACGATGACCCAAAATATGTCTGGCACTGTTGCAGCGCCCCAATGACTGTGAATCCAACCTCTCACTGCTTAATTGGGTTTTTAGCTGCGTAACCTTCTCTGTGTTGTGGAGGAGGGGGAGGTGGTACACCTGAGCGACGTGGATCTCCGTCGTTCTCGGTTCGGAGATATCATGGAGAAATGACGGAATCACTGGCTCTCAGTAGACATAGAGCTTTGTCTTTTAAACATATCAATATCGAAATCAGCACATATTTTCTTTCAAAAGTCGATCTTTCTCCATTTAAATAATTAAGAGAAGATAGAATGAAAAAAAAAAATTATTTAATAAAAGCGTCACGATGCATACATCGCTCTTCAATCTAGCAAAATACTTACTTACTTACTAAATTGCTCTACAGCCTTGGGTGGGATTTGGCTTGCCTAACAATATTTTGCCATTCAGATCTGTTCTGCTCTTTCAGCCTCCAGTTCCTTGCACCCGGCTTTCTCAGGTCAACCGCGACATCCTGGAGTCAGCGAGTCCTAGGTTGTCCCAACCGACGAGTCACCATGATCCTCGAATGCAAGATACCATGTGGCATTCGCGCTGGCATTCACTCAACATGACCGAGCTATTGAATCCGCCGAGCTTTAATAGATAGGACGATGTCCTCCTGCTGGAAAAGGTGCTGCAGTTCATCGTTGGTCCGGATCCTCTCTCCCCATCAACACACACTGCCCCAAAAAATTGTCATAATGTTTTACACTCAAATACACGGAGGTTAATGGCGGCAGCTGTACTGACTACCCATGTTTCTAGCAAAATAAAAGTCCGAAATTACTCCAAATTTTTTATAAAACCAAATAAAAGAATGTTTTCGTTAGGCTGGAGTCGGATTTTCATAAGAAAGAAAATTTAAAACGGGTTTAAAAAATGTGTTATATGAGGTTTTAAGTGGAATTTGACACCTTAGAAAAAATTATAATTAGAAATCTGCTCAAAATTTCCTATAAGATAAACAAAAAACGCTGCAAATTATTACACAAAGATTTATTATTTTTCTGTGCAGATCATTCCCCTGCTTGGGAATTGTTACTACCTACCATGTTTTACCTTCACAATCAAGTTTATTTTAAAGAAATAACCACTTTACTCTCAATGCGAAGAAGTAGATAGTTCCGGGTGTCTTCGTTAGGAAATTTGAATTCTGGTTGCTAAGGACGCAAAACTGAATACAACTCTTAGAAGCAAATTGCGATAGCATTTTGGTCAGCTGAAATTTCAACGGGGATTAGGCCTCTGTTGTTACTCGTGTTTCTGATTTATCATCAGATAAGCCCTAGGGAGCAAATGATTGGTACTACAGAGCTCTGGTTGGTTTCATTCGATTCTAAAAATTCAATACTGCTTCAAATTTAAGGAAAAATAATACCTTAATATCGAAATATTTTTGAGCTAGGCCATTTTGAAAATTTCCTTATTTTTCAACCGTTTGAAGTGACTGACATCAACCAAAAGCTTCGGGGCACAACTAGACTCAAAATGGTTAAAACAAATTTTTCTTGGCTTCATTATTGAAAATAATAAACCAAAAGGAAAAAACCAGTTTTTGAGGTTTTTAGCGAAAATTGACGTCTTTTAAACATATCAATTATCGAAATCAGCACATAAATTCTTTTAACAACCGATCATTCTCCTTTTTTCAATAGATAATTGAGAGAAAATGAAATGAAGAAAATATTATTTAATAAAAGCGTCACTATGTATACCTCGCTCTTCAATTTAGCAAAATAAAAGGCCGAAATTACTCCAAAATGTTTATAAAACCAAATAAAACAATGTTTTCGTTAGGTTGGATTCAAATTTTCATAGGAAAGAAAATGGGTTTAAAAAAACGTGTTTTTATGAGATATCTTAGAAAAAATTAGAATTCGAAATCTGCTCGAAATGTCCAATAAGATTAACAAAAATCAGAAATGAAATATTAGCTAAGAATTTGTTGAAAAGTTGTTTTTTAAAATATTTTTACGAGCTTTTATTTAATTTTACCTGTCCCGCTGTATGCCAATAAGTAAATCTAGCTAGGTAAATTTGATCCATAACTTGAGCAACATGAAGCAAAATGACTATAAAAGTCTTTTTGAAAGGCTAGGAAGCAACTTCATTATCGAAGGAGACCATGGTGCCAAAAATTCATACTGGGGATCACGGTTAACGACAACAAAAAGTGCAATTTTTGGTTTATTATTTTCAATGATGAACCTTTGGAATCGACCAAGAACAAAAAATTTTTAACACCCCCTCAAAATTTGTTGGTTTGCGTTTCAAGGTACGTAAAATCCAAAAATGGAATAAAAATTTGGCCGTCCATCCGCCGTACGCCGCACAGTGGGGCCGGAGTGGAAAAACCTCCATTTTTGCAAAGTGACTAAAAAAGAAATGTAATGTGGTTTTCTCAAAGTCTATTACCTGTAGAATCAGGGTGTGAAGGACCTTCAATGTTTAAAAATTGTTTTCACTGCTAAATGGGGGCTCAAACCTGATATTTCGAGATTTTAAGCACTTTGAGAGTGGAATTTGAAAATTTCCTAACACGTTCTATGTGTTTCAAAAAATTATAATAAAATGATATAATGTTGGATATATATATGTAGTATCTCTAAAAAATACTAATTATTTTTTCATAACATTTTAGCTTGAACATTAGCTCCAGATTTGGGTTTTTATAGCGAAATACAACTTTAGAGGAGTGGAAAAACCGAGCTTCACCTTTCTTCGGTTTGGCTCATTTTTTTTCTTGAAAATCTGACCATTATCAAGAAGTTGTAAAAATTTCATAGCCGTATTTCACCGAACTTAGATGTAGTGGGTTAAAATGTGATTAAAGGTACACCAAGAACGCCGTCTCTGCCGTCACCGCAGCTTCAGAGTAAAACCCTTTTAAGGGCTGTAACTGTTACATTTTCCTCTCGAAATCGATAAAATTTCCAGGGATTGTGAATGTTGACATGTAGAATGTCCCGTATGTGGGGTGTTAGCTACAATCACTGTGTAACGGAGTCAAGTTAAGGCTACATTGGTCGGATCATCTATACAATCGGGTTATGGATACTGGGAAGCTATGTGCCACACCCTTTTGGCAGACATTTTTGTTCTATTTTTTATTGGAAAACAGAATTATGTAAATAGCGACGTTTTCGTAAAATATATCTGCTAAGAGTCAACAAGGTTCTGTTTGAACAAACCAGGTTCTTCGGATTGTCATTCGCAGTAGTGTGGTCAGTTCGTACTGTCGTGACATACCGAGAACATGTCATCGTTGAAAATCTCTTATTCGGATTTAGCAAACGTTTTATTTGGATTCGTTCCAATATTCGATCGCTTACTATCCAATTTTCAGAGGTTTTTATCACTCAAAATTTTGTCAAAATTAAATATATATTTACACATATATATCTACACATATATATTTACATACATATATAAAGAAACCTCAATTCAATCATCTTTATCGTATCCTATAACCTCTAAAACGAAGAAAAAAACAAAATAACACGCACCCATCGCCTGTAAAACCGCTTTTCTGTTTTTTTCACACGCTATTCCACTTTGAGTAACATTATTTTTTTCAAAATTCAAGATTTAGTACTAAAATAACAAATTTAAACGTCAGAAAACATATTTTTCTAATGTATTTTCGTATTCGGAATCGAATGAAACCATTCCTAAGACGATACAGCAATTCGTTCAAAAGATAATGACTTTTTTCCGCTTTTTGGCCATTTGGCCCCACTGTGCGCCGTACGCGGCACTTTCCCCACTTAGCATTGACCGAAGTTGATGAACCGAATGTGAGCTTCATTTGGGGTCTAGTTGTGTCCCGAAGATTTTGGTTGATGTGACCCTACTTCTAAGGATTGAAAAATAAGGTTTGAAATTTTGAAAACTCCCTAAATCAAAACATTTTGATAAAAAGGTATTGTTTTTCCATCAATTTAATATAGTATAGAATTTTTAGATTTTTTTGAGACCACGCGGAGCCCTGCAGGACAAACCGTTCGCTCCTAACGAGAATTTAAGAGTTTTACGTATTACACATCAGAAACACGAGTGTGAATCGCAAAAGAGGCCTAATCTCCGTTCAAAGTGTAGCTGACCGAAATGCGATCGATGTTTTTCTTCATGTTGGATGGTTGGTAGCTTTGCAGACGAGTGATCTACATAAAAATAATAAACCACTGTGTAATAATCTGCAGCATTTTACTCTACTGGCAGGCCTACATATTGGCCCACGGATCCTAATAAAATCCCTGATTTGACTTCTTTGCAAGCAGACGTATCTCAAGTGGATACATAAAAGTAGGGGTAGTAACGACCTACCATCCGATCTTTCGCTCCATTATCGTAACAATCAGTGAAAAAGTTATCCTGAGAGGAGAAACTCCTAGTTTATTCAATAGGAAAACTTGCTGGACCTGTTTTCGTCAACAACTGGAAACAACAATAAGTCTGAAAGTACCCCTGGACAAATAAAAGATGAACTTGACCTCTTGATTAATAACATACAACAACCAGCCAGGCAAAATACGCCAGTAACTCAAAACAACAATCGTGACAATCATAAAGTGTATCCATTGGAATTGAGAAATTTACGGATTGCGAAACGAAAAGCAATGAGGAAGTGGAAAAATAATAGAACATCCGGAAACAATACAATACTTAACAGAGACGCTAACAAACTTGAAAACCTATTAGAACCATGGAAAATGAATCAGTTGATCACTTTCTAAGTACCCTGACTGCGAAGAAAGATACGGAGTACTCTCTCTACAAGGTTACCAAAAACTTGAAACGTCCCAAAGTCTAGGGGACCATCGTCCATTTCAGCGAATTTTCAAGGAAAATGAAGCTATTGCAATGGCCTCAAAATTTCTAGAATGGACTTTTTCGAAAAAAATATTTCCCTGAAATCCGTTTTGGAACATTCTGAAACGATCCCTTAAGTTTTTCTAAAAATCATACGTATACATGATTTGTGTGTGTGTCATTCCGCACAATAACTTAAGTAATTACTTAAATTTTTTTTTTTTTTTTAGTTTTCGCCAAAATGTTTGTAACAACAAACAGAAGGTCAAGTTCGTTAGCCAGAAATTTTGGACAATCCAAAGTGGTCCAAATTTCAAAAAAAGTCCAAAAAAACGGGGTTTTCCGTTTTGGTTTATTATTTTCAATAATAAACCCTTGGAATCGACCAAGAAAAAAACTTTAACAATTATTATTTTACAAAATTGTATTCAAATTAATAATTAATTATTTAAAATTAATTTAATTATTTAAAATTTAATTGTTTAATTAATAATTAAATTAATTTTTATAAATTTCAATTTTATAAAATTATTTTAACCCCCCAAAATTTGTTGGTTTACGTTTCAAGGTACGTAAAATCCAAAAATCGAATAAAAATTTGGCCGTCCGTCCGCCGTACGCGGCACTTTCCCCACTTAGCATTGACCGATTTTGATGAAACTTGGTATGTAGGCTTCATTTGGGGTCTAGTTGTGCCCCGAAGATTGGTTAATGTAGGTCACTTCTAAGGGTCGAAAAATGAGTTTTGAAATTTTGAAAACGCCCTAACTCAAAAAATTTTGATATAACGGTATTGTTTTTCCTTCAATTTAAGATTCTATAGAATTTTTAGCATTTTTTGAGACCACCCGGAGCCCTGAAGGACAAATCGTTCGCTCCCTACGAGAACTTAAGTGTTGGACGTACGATAAATCAGAAACACGAGTGTGAATCGCAAAAGAGGCCTAATCTCCGTTCAAATTTAAGCTGACCGAAATGCGATCGATGTTTTTCTTCATGTTGGATGGGTGGTGGCTTTGCAGACGAGTGATCAACATAGAAAATAATAAACCATTGTTAAATTATTTGCAGCGTTGTTTGTGTGGTTATTACCTTCACAATCATGGCAATACGTATATATGTATATGGCAATATGTATTTGGTATATTCGGATTCAGCATAAAATTTCAAATTATGCGATTTAAAAAAATGAAAATTGTCCAAAAATTAAGGAAAGTATGTATATAATGAAAACGCGCGTATATATATAATGAAAACGTGCGTATATTTGCTGTACCCAGAAATGCAGTAGCCGTGTGGGTACTCTATGAGATCGTGGAGACGAGAAGAACGTCACTATGTACTCCTAACATCTTCGAAGCATACCCAGTGCATACAGTATGTTGGTATGCTATACTGACATTCGAAAGAATCAAGAATCGTGTAAAAAAAAAACTTTCTAAAAGAAATTGCAACACCATTGTTCCTTTTCTTAACCATACCTTCAACTGAAAGATTTCTTCGAAAATTCGCTCATTAATTCATGCTGCATGAATGGACTTTATTGTGATGGACGTACTTCAATTCTTAGGAAACTGTCTTCCAATTTATAAAGGACATCCTTCAATGCATAGGAAACTGTCTTCCAATTTAAAAAGGACATCCTTCAACTCATAAGGGACCATCCTCCAATTCATAAACTTTTTAGTCGTAGATAAGAAGTTAAAGAAAAAATCCTTTTTTTAAAAACAAGCTTTTATTATTTGTAAATAAAATGAACTAAAAAGTTAAAATTAAATTACCTCCAATTAGAAATATAACACTTTAAAACATTCCCAATTTTATAAACAAAAGCGTGTTAAATTGTGATCTGCGCTTTTATTTATAAAATTGGGAATGCGATAAAGTGTTATATTTCTTATTAGAGGTAATTTATTTCACCTTTTTAGTTCATTTTATTAACAAAAAATAAAAGCTTGTTTTTAAAAAGTTTTTTTCTTTATTTTTATTTTTATTTTTATTTTTATTTTTATTTTTATTTTTATTTTTATTTTTATTTTTATTTTTTTCAAGATAAGAAGAGAATTGGCTCATTCACTCATAATGCTCAAACGGGATTCTTTAGACTCTTCTTTTTTAGTTTAAAATTGAAAAAAATAAATTTGATATTGTTTTAAACCTATTTGGAGTTCTAGCGATAGGTGATGAATGCATGAACAGATTAGAAAGCTGAGCGGGAATAACCTGGCGAGTCATTAAGGAATTGAAGGAAATTAAACTATTTCCGAGGATCCGAAGGCCGTAGAATGTCAATCTTAAAAGTCTCAATTTCAACTCGTTTTGAACTATTTCGAACAGCCTCATGAAGGTTATTGGTAGACGTGGTAAAAAGAAGAGAGTGATTCTTAAAGAAAATGAAATCAAAACGATATCAGTCGAACCATCGTCCATTTTAACGACGTTGATTGATGAAGTAAGACGTAAAGTGTAGTGTGAATGTTGATTAAAGGGAGGATTTGTTGTATTTGGTGAGATCCGTCTCGGTATGAAAAACACTTCTTGGTAAAATCGAATTGAAAACGAAAATTGATCGTTATTGACAAATTGAGAAACGCAATCTTGAATGCATCATGCACGGCGCCACGTTGATCGGTGATTCAACTCGCAACCACACAAAAGTGCACAAAAATACGACAATATTCTCTTTGAAACAACAAATTTCGTCATTATGACCCTTTCGATTGATATTCAGTAACATTCATGAAACTTATTGAAACGAAATTGAGATTATAATTTACACACCGGAATAATCCATAAATCATTCATCAACCCCAGTGTGTTTTGTGAAAAGAAGGACTCTATTCGTTGATTTGGTTTAGATTCCTTTCTTTCACCGAGACATGACTATAAATAGTATATTTATAGAGTGAAGAACAAAAATCATGCATGCATCAGATAATGTTTTAACAATTAATGGTTAAAAATTAATGTTTCAAAATTTCGACTGTTGAAGAAGGTTGATTTTAACGAGAGATTCGAAGTGATTGAAAATGGTGAGTAGACGAAAGTTTTTTTTGAGGTGACAAAAAAAAAACACATTATTTTTGAATGGTGGTGTGAAAATTGTGGTGAGATCTTCAAGCTAACGTTTACCTCTGGATGTAAGCAGAAGGAGGGTTATGCTACGACTGGGGCAAGAGTAGAAGAGCCATCCCCTCCAACCCTCCGACGCTGAGCCACCCCCGCCGCTTTGCACATGTCCGATTCCCATCTACCGAACCAAGGTCGCCAACACTGATTCCCATCCGCTATCAAAAGTTTCTTCAGTTTTTTTGATCCCCGTTCGGTTCGAAGAGAGTTCTTCGAGGCTGATTGCTCGGGAGCCGCTCATCAGTCATCAGCAGCGGGGATCTTCTTCGGCTTGCCTCCCACCTGCTCGCTCATCATCATCACTCGTCGCCTGGCAACGGGTAAACGCCGTCCCCGCTTCAGGAGTCTCATGATTGTTTTCGAATGATGAAGAGCTTTTCCACGTAAATTGAATTTCCGTTGAAAATTTCCAAATCGGATTCAACAAGTAACTAGAATACCCAGCCATAAATCAGCATGGTACAAGGCAGAAAGTGAACTGAGGTCTTTGACTCAGGAGATCAATGAAGAAACCCAAGAGCACTGTATCGTGGGACCCACAAGTCATCGTGATACTGATTACTCACTTTGGAAGGCTACCAAATATCTTAAAAGACCAATAATACAAGCTTCACCCATAAAAAATTCCGATGGGAGTTGGGCTAAGAGTAATCAAGACTAAGCAGCAATTTTTGCTAATTACCTAGCAAACATATTCACTCCAAACATTGATATGACAGATGGAATAACTCTAGAGGTCACAGATGGTATTGATAAAGATGTCGACATTCCACCCGTTACTATCAAAGAGATTAAGCTCATAATCGATAAGGAAATCAGTCCAAAAAAGGCTTCTGGTTACGACCTTATCACTGGTCAGATCCTTAAGCATCTCCTGCGTAAAGCCATTGCAAAAATAACCATGATTATTCATGCAATTATAAAACACCTTTGCATTCCTCAGTTGTGGAAGATTGCCGAGATCATAATGATTCCTAAACCTGGAGAGCCTCCCACGGAGCCAAGTTCGTACAGACCAATCTCATTTCTACCAGTATTATCAAAATTATTCGAAAAACTAATCCACAACGACTAGTACCCATAATCGAAGAACGTAGGCTGTTTCCAAGGCACCAGTTTGGCTTTCGACAGAAACATTCCACGATCGATCAAGTCCATAGAATAACACATATAATTGAACAAGCCCTTGAGGAAAAGAAAGTCTGCTCAGCCGTCTTCCTTGACGTCGCTCAGGCGTTTGACAAAGTTTGGCATGAGGGACTCAACTACAAGCTGCGCAAAAATCTACCAATAAAGTATGCTGAGCTGCTTCAGTCTTATCTCACCAATCGCTACTTCAGAATAAAGCAAGAAGACGCCTACTCAGAGCCAAAGCTAATCAATGCAGGAGTCCCACAAGGGAGTGTTCTTGGACCGCTCTTGTATGTCCTTTATACCAGTGATCTCCCAGAAATTGGAATGAACACCACAGCCACCTTCGCAGATGGCTGTTAAATCAATCAATATCCACCATACAAAAGTGGACAGCAAAATGGAGAATCAAAATAAATGAAACTAAGTCGGTACATGTCGATTTCACTAACAAGAGAATCGAGTATATTCCGGTACATTTCATGGGAAAAGTTATCCCGAATGCTAATGAAGCCAAATACCTAGGCATGACACTAGACGCCAAACTTAGATGGAAAGCCCATGTCAAAAAAAAAGGAAGAACTCCTTCTAAAATTCAGAAAAATGCATTGGCTAATGGGGAGACGGTCAAAGTTGTCAATCCAGAACAAGCTTACATTGTACAACCAAGTCCTTTAACCAGTCTGGACATATAAAGCTCAGCTTTGGGGCTGTACGGCTCAGTCAAATCGAGACATCATCCAAAGATTCCAGGACAATGTACTAAGAACGGTGGTCAATGCACCATGGTACTTTCGAAATGAACGCTCTATCATGAGCTTCGGATCTAAACAATAAACGATGCTATAAAGCGACAAGCTGTGAGACACCTACAGCAGCTAAGATGTCACATCAACGAGGAAGCTGTCCAACTCCTTAATACAAGTGATATCATCAGAAGATTGAAGCGTACCAAACCACTTGACCTAGCTTACTTGTGAAGCAGTGAAGTGAAACATCCACCATAATCAACAAAACTCAGTGGTGTATCTAAGTTTTGAATATATATCCATATTTTCAAAATAATATTGTTAATACCTAAGTTATACCTACTTGGTGCAATAAAGAATATTGAAAAAAAAAAAAATTCAACATTGAATCCAACATTTTTCTGACCGATTTCCAACATAGAATCCAACATTATTAATATCTCATTCAACATAGAATCCAACATTATCCACGTGTCTTTCAACATAGGATTCAACATTTTCCATACTTCATTAAACATAGAATCCAACATTTTTCCATACTTCATTCAACATAGAATCCAACATTATCCATGTGTCATTCAACATAGAATCCAACATTTTCCATGTGTCATTCAACATAGAATCCAACATTTTCCCTGTCACATTCAACATAGAATCCAACACTTTCCATATATCATTCAACATAGAATCCAACATTATCCATGTCTCATTCAATATAGAATCCAACATTTTCCATATCTCATTCAATATAGAATCCAACATTTTCCTAATCGGATTAAACACTGAATCTAACATTTTCCAAACCAATTTCAACTCAAACCCAACATTTTTCATATCTCATTCAACATAGAATCCAACATTTTTCCATATCTCATTCATCAAAGAATCCTATATTTTCCATGTCACATTCAACATGGAATCCAACATTTGCCATACTTCATTCAACATAGAATCCAACATTATCCATGTCTCATTCAACATAGAATCCAACATTTTTTAAATCGATTTCAACATTAAACCCAACATTTTCCAGATCGATTTCAACATTTTATACAAACTTTTCCTAATTGATTTCAACATAGAATCCAACTCTTTTCATATCTCATTCAAGATAGAGTCCAACACTTTCCATAAATGGTTCAACATAGAATCCAACATTTTCCATATCTCATTCAATATAGAATCTAACATTTTCCTAATCGGATTAAACACTGAATTTAACATTTTACAAACCAATTTCAACTCATACCCAACATTTTTC
Source organism: Apolygus lucorum (assembly GCA_009739505.2). Lineage (NCBI taxonomy): Eukaryota > Metazoa > Arthropoda > Insecta > Hemiptera > Miridae > Apolygus > Apolygus lucorum. Next base: position 115,612,230 of record CM019167.2, on the reverse strand, counting down.
ATATCTCATTCAACATAGAAACCAAAATTTTTTCCATAATCTCATTCATCAAAGAATTCTACATTTTCCATGTCACATTCAACATAGAATCCAACATTATCCATGTCTCATCCAACATAGAATCCAACATTTTTTCCATATCTCAATCATCAAAGAATCCTATATTTTCCATGTCACATTCAACATAGAATCCAACATTTGCCATACTTCATTAAACATAGAATCCAACATTATCCATGTCTCATTCAACATAGAATCCAACATTTTTTAAATCGATTTCAACATTAAACCCAACATTTTCCAGATCGATTTCAACATTTTATTCAAACTTTTCCTAATCGATTTCAACATTGAATCCAACATTTTTCAAGTCGGATTCAACATTTATCGAATTTCAAGGAAAATAGAGCTATTTCACTGGACTCAAAATTTTCATCAAGGACAAAAGCAAAAGCTATACTGTTCCACTGAAATCCGTATTGTAACGTTTTAAAAAAGGTTTAGCATTTTCTCTTGCATTATTTTTAGAAAATTTGCAGTATTTCTTAGAAAGCATTTTTCAACATCTTTCAAGCATTTACGCATTTTTTTTAAAGCATCTTTCAGAAAATTTTGCATTAAGTATTTTTAGAATATCTTTAGCTTGGACTTTTTCACGTTTTTCTTAAAACTGGAATCCGTTCTGGAACGTTCTGAAACCATTCCTGATGTTTTCTCACAAAAAAAAGTGCTTCTCCTACCGGCGAATGGAGTTGATTTGCTCTCAGTCTCCATCCTCGGCACGTTTCAATCGAACGCTCAAAGTTTTATGAAATAAGTCTATTTAACTATTTTCATCCAGTGTGTTGTTCAGTTCCAGGGTACGTCCCATTGGATAAGGATTTTTCATTTTCTACCAGCAAGCAATAAAGCATGCATTTTTAGTTACCTTCCTGCGCAGAACTGTTCCACTCAATATAATAATGCTAGTTAGGTCAGCTTGTTTTGCACCATTTCAGATAGGTCGTGTTGTCCAGCACTATCTCAAGTAGGTCATGTTGCCACTTCACCCTCTGAATTACACATGGAAAGTATTAAATTATTTGATGACTAGCCTGATCGCCCAGTCGACATCCTCATTTGGAATGATCACTGTTATGAAATTGTAAATGTTAAGAGAGGCACAAGAATTCCAGGATAATATCTACTTGATACTAAAGTGGGATGGATTTTAACTGGGAGATGTAAAATGTTGAATAGTGTCGAAGAAACTGTGAGTTTTCTTAATTGCTTCTAAGTCTAGCGATAAAGCGGAATCTGTGCTCAATAAAGTATTTTGGGTTGAGCCATCTGTAATTGCTGAAAAAGATAATCGAGAAAGAGATACTGTCAAGCAATCGAAAGTGGCAGTGCAGCAAAAGCCCAAAATCGATCAGTAGAGGACATAAGGGACAGAACACCAAGGGAACAAGGAGGTGACCGAAAATCATCAAACTAGCCAAGATACGGATCGCCAAGGTGCTGTTACCGAAGGGACGAAAATGGAAGACATCTGTTAGATCTCAGATAGACATCATGGCCGGTTGGACTGTCGCAGGCTTGCGAGATGCGTGTTTGAGTTTTCGGAATCATTGTTTCGGCTTCAAAATTAAATTTACGTTATCGACACTTCCGAGCTAAATTGAAAGTTTAAAGCTATCAGGTGACAATATTGATGTTCAAAAAGTTCATTCAATACAAGTATAAAGTACGATCAACACGAATGTAATACAAAACTAAAATAACAGAAAGAAAGACAGAATAACATAAAAATGCTGCAAATTATTACACAAAGGTTTACTATTTTTCTATACAGATCACTCGTCTGCAAAGAACACGGCTTTGCCATTGTTACCACCAACCAACTTGAAGGAAAAGATCAATCGCATTTCGGTCAGCTAACATTTGAACGTAGATTCGGCCTCTTTTGAGATTCACACTTGTGTTTCTGATTTATTGTAAGTTCAACCCTTAAATTCTCGTAGGGAACGAACGGTTTGTCCTACAGGGCTCCGCGTGGTCACAAAAAATTCTATACTATCATAAATTGATTGAAAAACAATACCTTTAATAAAAATTTTATGATTTAGGGCGTTTTAAAAATTTCAAACCTTTTTTTCAACCCTTAGAAGTTACCTACATCAACCAAAATCTTCAGGGCACAACTGGACCCCAAATAGAGCCTACATACCATGTTTCATCAAAATCGGTCAATGCTAAGTGGGTAAAGAGCCGCATACGGCGGACGGCCAAATTTTTATTCGATTTTTGGATTCTGCATACCTTGAAACGTAAACCAAAAAAATTTGAGGGGGGAGGGGGATGGTTAACTTTTTTCTTGGTCGATTCCAAAGGTTCATTATTGAAAATAATAAACCAAAATCTACCAGCTTCCACCACATACGGGGTTCTCAAGACCTTGGATCAGGATGTTAGGAAAATTCCGGTAGTTTTTTCACCAGCTGAGCCAGACGCCAAAGGTCACACCATGACTTTTCTGATGGAACCCAAGTTACAAAACTACATTGGTAGGATTCAGCCACTAGAATTTGCCACTAGGATTCGGCTGTACAAAGTAGTTAAGTTCTGAGACATTAAGAAAATGTACTGGGAATCAGCTTTCCAACCCGATGACAGTGAGCACCAGCGTATTTTCTTCAGGTTTTCTCTGGTGGAACCGGTAAAGGACTGGGAATTGGTTCGAGATACGTTCGGGGTCTCTAGTAGAGTAATAGGTTCATTGGCTGCGATTACGTACGGATAGATCCAAAAAACGTTTAAAAACCTACCGAAAAGAATTTGAAAATGTTCTATAGGAATAAAAATTGACGATTCTTTGCAACATCAGCGTACGAAATTGTTCATTCTCACCTTCATTAAACTTTCATCCATCCCTTTTTTTCATCATTTCTGCAAAGAACGAAATAAAAACAATGTAAAAAACGCTGCAAATTATTACACGTAGGTTTATTATTGCTTCCTAGAGGTAGCAAAGATTTTTTTTTCTACAGGTTGAAGAAAACGTTTTGTCCAAAATCAAAATTTCTAAACGCGTTTTATGTTTCATACTTTCCTGAACAATCTGTCTGTCTGTGTGTCTATCACGAAATCCTTGCTACAGCCATAACTTACACATTTTCCATCCGATTTCGATAAAATTTTCAGGGGTTGTGCATGTTAGCGTGTAGACGGTCCTCTAAAAAAAAATCACCCCTGTCTGATAGTAGTCAGTGCGCATGCGCCCACGTGAAATCCTTGTAACTGACATAACTTCCACATTTTCCATCCAATTTCAAAGAAATATTTAGAGAATGAGCTGGTTGGCGTGTAAATGGTCCCCTATGAGGGCAGTGCAAGGTAATCAGAGATTGTTGTTATGATATTAACAGTTAATACTAGTTAATACTAGTTAATAGTAGTTACTACTATGCATCGGATATACATGGGTTGATATGGATACGAGGAAGCTTGAAGAGTATAAGCCACTTTTGCGATTCACAATCGTGTTCTGATTTATCATAAGTCTAACCCTAAAGTTCTCATAGGGAGAGAACGGTTGATCCTACAGAGCTCAGGGTGGTCTAATTCTATTCTAAAACTCATTACTATTTTAAATTCATGGTAAAACAATACCTATACATCAACATTTTTTGAGCTAGGGGGTTTTGCAAATTTCAACCCTTATTTTTCAATCGTTAGAAGTGATTGACATCAACCAAAAGCTTTGGGACAAAACTAGACCCCAACTGGAGACCGAAAACCAAATTTCATCAAAATCAGTCCAAGGTAACTAAGGAAAGTGCAGCGTACGGCGGACGAACGGCCAAATTTTTATCCGATTTTTGAATTCTTCTTACGTAAATATTAACTTTTTTCTCCACTCTGCACGGCGATAACTTTGGAAAGATATCGCTTTCACAAAAAGTGTAGACAATGAAAGTTGTGGGGAATTTAATCAGCTTCTTAACGTTTCTTTTGACATTTGTTTGGGCCAATCTGTATTAGAGGGTGTAAGTTTAAACGAAAGAAGAGAAAAGCTATTTCGTGAAACAGCACAGGGACCCCGTTTGATAGTGATTTAGGTACCCAAGCACGGCTGTTCAATTCAATTGCATGATTTTTCGCCCGTCTTTTTATCCGTCCGTCGATCCACAAACCTTGTGTCTCGTCCAATTGGCTCCCTACCGGTTTTCGCTACATTATTGGGTTTTCGCTCTAGTTTCACGTGATAAACACTTCTGATGGATGGGTAGTTGATTACATAAAGGTTACGGACCTTGAATAACGTAGAAAAATAACAGTCATAAATGGGATAAATTATTATCAAATGGCGTCCATCTGCTGTATTATGGAATTGTTTTTTTCCTCTAGACTTACTGCCACTCCTAGCGATTGGCCAAAAAACTCTAAAACAAGCATTAGAAAGCCGATTGAATTCTCTTCAACTTTCATTTGCTAGACTTTTCGCTGAGACGATATTATCATCAAGTTTTGCCGTGCAAAGTGGAAAAAATTAAAATGTTGAAATTTTTCCATTTTAAGCTCTTTTTGCAGCCCCAAACGATCGATCCTACAAAAAACCACAAAATAAATTTTGTAGAAAATTTTATGTACTACAATTTTTTTACGTAAGTTTAAGAGCCAAGAAAACTCAATAGGAAGCAGCTACAGGCAAAAACGGCAGCTTCCACAGACACGGAGTCAAGAGTCAAGATATTTTTTATTGTGGAACCAAAACGATAGTATCACAATCGTCGAACTTAAACTAATATAACGGAATTTTAGAGGCAGAACAAAACGAAAAAAGAAACATTGTTTAGTAATGCATGCATTCCAGTGAACGTCACATTGGATAAGCATTTGGTCAATTTAAACCAGTAGGTTAATGATACTACTGCTTCTCTCAATTGATGTTCCGAGATAAACTACTGTACATTGGATCTTCTATACAATCGGGTTATGGATACGAGGAAGCTATGTGCCACACCCTCTTGGCAGACTTTTTTACGGCTCTTCCGAAGCTCTCACCAGCCAACGTTTCAGCCGAAATGGGAGAGGGTTGAAAAACATGGCACCCTGCTGAAGAGGGTTTGAATGGAGGGAAGCAGATAGATGGGCTGCAGGAGGACGGAGAGCACTGCGCTGCCTTGTCTCATGTTCATGGATGTCGCAACCTCGCTGAACTCTGTCCAGGTTGTCTTTTGTGAAGAGTAAGACCTGGTACACCTAAAGGCCTGGTATGGTCTTTTTATAGTTAATCTTTTTAAATAGACCCCTGCAAGATTGACCATGGCGCAGGCCAAAAACAATCCGCAGCGCTGCTTTCTGTGACCTGAAGAAGGACTGACTATGGGCGGAGTTACCCCATAGGACGATACCATAGCTGGTTCTGCTCATGAACTAGGCCAAAAAAACCATCCTGAAAACATGGGGCGACCTACTCTCGATAGTTTGAGCAACGCAATGTTGCATTTAGCCAGCTGAGAGGCCAAGTGGTCAATATGACTTCACCAGGACAATCGGTTATCCATGAGGATTCCCAGGCATTCACCGAACTCGTAATAGGCCCATTGATGCTGAGTTTCAAATCTTGGGTCTTATCATTGTTCAATAGCAACGAGTTAGCCCTACACCAATCAGGTTATCAGAAGTGGCCGAATGATCCGTAAGTGTCATAAAATCTGGACCCGTCGCACAGGAGGTTATATCGTCAGGTCGTTGTTGAAATGACATAACAGGTCATTGATATAAAATTATAAAAAATGAGGGACCGAGAACGCTTTCCTGCATTACGCCACATGGCACAAAAACTGCTTCGGATTTTCCCCGTTGAAGTTGACACACTGAGATCAACCTGAACCCGTAATGATGAGCAATTAGGTAATCTTCCGATAGCGAAGCGAAGATTATGCAATACATCAAGCAGAAAATACTTCTACAACTGGAAAGTAAATTACCCAAAAATAATAGAATTTATCTTCAAAAGGCAGTCAAGTAGGTACCAAGCACATTTGCATAGGCACTAAGTAATGTTGATGAAATAATTACATTGAACAATCAATGGTCGAACTCATTCATCGGCTTAATCAACTAAAGTTATTACAATTGGGTATCGGATTATTAAACAACAAAATTCGATAAAATAAATTGAATCTACGGGAAACTACCCCTAGACCTAGTTTTGAGGCTATTAATAGCACACCAAGGAAAGAAGAGAAATAATCTAGTTTTTCGTAAATTACGTATTGAACATAAAGTATAAATTGATACATACTTTTCGTGACGTGCCCTGAGGGCCAACAGAGGATTTTATAAATCCAATTGTGCTCAAAAACCCAGAAAAGGTACTCGAGGTACACCACACGTCGTACAAATCCTGCTGTGCAGCGTCGTGGGTTTATTATTCAACATTCACGAAGCCTACGCTTCAACTAAACTCAAGATAGTTGATCACCAGTAATGTAGCTTAGGAAAAAAAGGGGAAGGGAAGAGAACAAAAGACGACAGCGGCCGAGCGACTTATCGCACCAGCGATAAATAGGTAATAGTTCAGAACTACAACAGCTTGTTGATAAGGATATCATGACGCAATGAGTCGCATCGTACAAGCACTGAGCTGAAAGATTACCCTGTTCCAGAGAATTGAGAACGTTCGTAACCAGTGAGCAAGCAGCTGATGACGTACTTTTCCCACCTTGAAACCCAAACTCCTGAGGATGTAGGATAGAATGAGCATTTGAATGGACCCTTATCTGCTCAAGAGCAGTAAGCTCAACAACCTTAACCAACAGAGGGAGCTTTGAGGTAGGTCTGAAGTCGTCATGTCTTTTGCGAATGTGTTTCGGAAGCAATGGTAGGTAATGAGAATCTCTTATCCCTTTGCCTTCATCCAATTTAGGAAAATTAGGAACCAGAAAATACGTTGATATACAAAACTAGAGAACTAGGAAAATTTCTAGGGTACCTAGGTACAAAATTTAGCCATCCGTCTAATAAATAATCAAAGCAGTAAAAAATTATATTAAGAAGAACGTAATCCATTTCCACGAACGTAATGAGTCGGACCTAACCGTCGAAATAGATTTAACTTAGTAACCCATTACTTTCGAGGAAATAGACAACATTCTTTTAATTCCATTTTTATTGAAATGGGTTCCCCCAACCTCGGCTCGAGTGATTTAATTCATAATCGAAGCAGCCTTTAATATGTTGGTATCGTCAGAAGGCCTACTTATTATGATAATTCAGAAAGCAATTTCATCTCTGAGTTAAACAACGCCTGATGTCCCATTTTAGCAAATATAACTGTACGTTGAGCATTTCCGACATCTTCCTCTGGTCGTCCTTGATGAAAAATGATCAGTCATTCAATCTCACAAAATCAGTTCCAGTCAAATAGTACACTAAATATCGCTAAAATCGCAAGAAAACGGCTAGTTCTAATTTTTTGTTAATGTTGTTAGAATCAATCCAAGCTGTGTATACCCAAGTTTGCAGCTTCGGAAAACCTGTTCTCGCTGAGTAACAGTCGAAAAACCTCAACATTTTCGGATTTTTTTTGTTTGTTTTGGCATATACCTCCGTTAGGGTGCACTGTACAAAAAACATTACTCTTACCATTGTTAAAGCAGACACAATTTGCTAAAGTTTGAGACCAACCGCAGCTCTGTAGGTCACACAGTTCCCGAGATACAGCTTTTCAAAAAAAGGTCAACTTTTTCGAAAAACTTGAAATTTAACCGTTAGGTCCACTTTAGACCCAAATATCGGGGAAAACACCCATCCTACAGGGGAAGCCATATGGAGAGATGTCGTAGAAAATTCAATAAGCTTTAATTTAGGCGCAAAGCGAAGTCTGTACGCTCAATAGTTTCCTCACAATGCTACGAAGTATGAACAAAGGGAAAAGTGCATTCTTGGAAAATCTCATCTCCTGAGTTGAGGTATGAGTTGAGGTATGTAGGTGAGGTGTAGAGAAATTGCTTTCATTGGCAGTGAAGGACTGTTCGCTATTTCGAGCCACGAAAATTCTAACAAAGAAAAACGGAGGAATTCCACCATTGAAAGATGGAACACGATGGATATCGTTAACATCAGAGAAGGCGAACCTATTCGCAACTATGCTAGAAGAACGATTTCAACCCCACGACATACTAAGTCCAGTTCAGATAACGCAAAATGATCAACCCTGCTTCCCCTCCCCACCGATCTACTTCTCACCAAAAAACATCCAGAATGCAATAAGAACATGCCGCACTCGAAAGGCACCTGGATTAGATATGATAGTTCAACCTCTTCTTCTTAAGGGACCCCGCAAACTATTTGCCCATCTTGCACATATATTTACATGGTGTGCCAGATTAGGATACTTCCCAAAACAGTGGAAACATGCTGATATATGCATGATCCCAAAACCCGATAAACCCGCCCATCTTACCTCCTCATATCGGCCAATCAGCCTCCTCTCGGTACTCTCTAAGGTATTTGAACGTCTTGTCCTACCTCATCTCAGACTCTACACAGGACATCTCATTCCAAATGAACAATTCGGCTTTCGCCAATCCCACTCGTGCCCACTCCAGTTGCAAAGGTATGCAAATTTCATAATAAACGCATTCCACAAACATCAGTTCTGTCGTTCAGCGTACTTCGACGTAGAGCAAGCCTTTGACAGGACATGGCACGAAGGACTGCTCTTAAAACTTCAGCCCCATCTTCCCAGCAATCTATACTCGATGGTCCGTCACTATCTAACGGATAGATCATTCGTAGTAACTATTCAAAACGAGCAATCCACTAGAAGAAATATGAGAGCATCAGTACCGCAAGGGAGCGTGTGGGCCCCATACCTATACTCACTGTATTGTCACGACATACCACTACCAGTTGAGGAAGCCCTTTCAGGTATGTATGCGGACGATTTGGTATACGCCGTATGTCATGAAGATTCGCTAGAAGCAACAAGAAGACTCCAAGAACTCCTAGTGGTGCTGGGACAATGGTGCACCAAATGGAAAGTAAAAATCAATTCGCTCAAATCCTGTGTAGTCACATATACGTACAATCGCAAGTACGAAGAGCCGCCTATATTATATACTGGACAACCCATACCAAAAGCAACAGGTCACAAGTATCTAGGTGTGTTTTTGGATAGCAGATTGACGTTCAAAGATCACATTACTGAACTCATAAGAAAAGTTCGCAATCGAGTATCATGCTTGAGAACACTACTGGACAGCAAGAATGTAACAGTGCAGAACAGAATCCTAATATATAAGACACTTATTGTACCAATTTGGACGTACTCTATAAACATCTGGGGCACCTGTTCTCGCTCACAATTCAGAAGAATAGAACAACAACAAAACAGCATTCTACAAAAACGCATAATACACACTCCTGATTTTGTGAGAAACGAAACGGTGTACCGAGATTTTGGCCTAGACTCACCAACTGAAATTCTCTCCCAGCACTTGACGAAATTCGTCCAACGAAATCAACATCACAGCAACCCACTCGTCATGGAAGGCTTCAGACGACCGGAGGTACAGCGATTGGTACGGCCGCGTCATATCATGGACATGATTGACACAACATAAAATGGTAGCATAGAGGACAGATATAAGTGCAAAGTGAAAATCAACAATATATACCTAATAGATAGATATCCAAATCATTTAAGTGACTGAAGAGTTTCCTCCATGAAGGAACTACTAACCAAATGTATAGAACAATGTAGTGAATTACAATGCCAATGAGATATGTTTATTGTAAACGGGCTCAATGAAATAATAAAGCAAAAAAAAAAAAAAAAAAAAAAGGTGAGGTGTGAGGGTAGTTTAAAAGGAAAACCCATCTACGCTATCAAAACTGACTTTATATTTAATGTAATAAAAACATTTTGCATCGTAAAAAATTTATTAACAAAGGAAATATATGTATTTACTTACATTTCACTTTATTTATTTAAAAATGAAATTATGTTGTACGTCTTATATTTTTGTGGTCATTTGGGCCGCTTTGTGGGTCATCGCACATGAAGAAAAACATCGATCGCATTTCGGTCAGCTTTAATTTGAACGGAGATTAGGCCTCTTTTGCGATTTACACTCGTGTTTCTGATTTATCGTACGTTCAAACTTTAAATTCTCGTAGTGAGCGAACGGTTTGTCCTACAGAGCTCCGGGTGGTCTCAAAAAATTCTAAACATTCTATAGAATCATAAATTGAAGGAAAAACAATACCTTTATATGAAAATTGTTTGAGTTAGGGCGTTTTCAAAATTTCAAAATTGATTTTGGAACCCTTAGAAGTGACCTACATCAACCAAAAGCATCGGGGCACAACTAGACCCCAAATGGAGCCTACGTACCAAATTTCATCAGAATCGGTCAATGCTAAGTGGCAAAAGTGCCGCGTACGGCGGACGGCGGACGGACGGCCAAATTTTTATTCGATTTTTGGATTCTACGTACCTTGAAACGTAAACCATCAAATTTTGAGGGGGTGTTAAATTTTTTTTTCTTGGTCGATTCCAAAGGTTTATTATTGAAAATAATAAACCAAAATTAGAACTAGCCGTTTTCTTGCGATTTTTAATGTATACCTACTATTTGACTGGCCTAACTTGTTCGGGTAGTTTAGAAGTCCCAAGATAGTGGCAGAATCGGAACTACGCCTTCCTGGTGGCAACGGCCTCCTCGCATACAAATTACTATTTTGCAAGATCTACCCCACTTATGAATTTATTGTACTCCTTCATTATGATAGTGCGGGGCTCATCAATTCTGTACTTGGTTTTTCCACACCAACTCTTAATATCATGTTGATCATTAGCGACGTAAGTTGAAGCAACGAGCACGTGTTTGTTGTCATACCATTTTGTGACAAAAACTCCATTTCTGTTGTCAACCACTTGGACCATGGATTCTCTCCAACGTTTGGATGATTTTTTTTTTTTTTTGGAAGAGTCGGAACAATATTGTAGATGTTACTGTCTACGTATTTCAAGCGGGAATTGAAAAGTTAGGAACCACCCTGACGTGGGGCGGCCGTCGATCGTACTGTATCCACCCCCGTTAGTTCTCCATCACGCTCAGAGATGGTGGGAGGGCGCAATCAATGCATTTCTCGCTATTCACATTACATCTTTCAAAAAATACAAATCCCTCCAAGGATTAAAATTTCAAAAAAAGAAACAAAAATTAATTAAGAAATTACCGCTCACCAGTTGAGTTGGAATCGTGAGTATGGGAATTTTATTAACTTATTATTTGGTAGTATTATACCTCCCGATACTGGAAATAAACGTCTTAAAATACTAGTAGAAAGCTGAGCGCCTGTTAATTTTGCCACTCACCAATTCACTACCCGCCTAGAATGTTCTAGGTGTGAAGTTACTTGTATCTACTAGCAATCTTGTATTAGCACCGCCCTGTCCTCTGCAAAAGTGAAGGTTGGGGGTCATAATATTCTAAACCAACAAAAGGGATGCAGTAGGGTTGTTCTTATATACTGCCGAAGTATCGATACTAGTACTTTCATTAGAACTCAAATATAAGATATCAGAAGAGTATTGGAACATTGGTATCGATACTAGTGAATATTCATTTGAGTACTCTATCAGCGACTTCCCAGATATTGTCGCTTATAATGATAACCTCTCATGTCTACTAGGGCTATCACAATGGATTAAATATGGTGTGATTAAGATCTTGTCCCATCCCATACAAAAAAATCAACTAGGGCTCGAAAAGAAAAACCTCAAATCTCCCCTGGGCTTCGGAATAAAAATCTCCCAAACGCCTATTTCTCAGAAATTTATATTTCGACTTTTCTGCTTTATGCCTTCTTCCTACATCTGCCAGCGTCTAAAAACTATAAAATTAGAAATAAAACGGTCGTAATCCACTCCATTCTTTGCTTTCTACAGTAAAAAATGAAGATCTCCTAAATCTTCCTTGACAGCTGCTTTCAATACACATTGTCAGTAATGCACGCATTCCAGGGGACATATTGTCAGTAATGCACGCATTCCAGGGGACGTCCCATTGGACAAGCATTAGGTCAATTTAAATCAGTAGTTAAGCGATAAAACTGTTTCACTCGATGTAATTTCTTTAGTATTTTAAGCAAGAAGTAGTGGTTTCCCTCCACCCTTATCCACCATAGCATTTCTAGCGGCAAGGGAGATACCCAAAATGCGAATTCGAGTTCACCCAAAGCGGTAAGTACTTCGTCGTAACGGAGAACTTTCATCTACTAGTTTTGGTAGGAAGTCCGTCAAAGTTCACATCCGTATTCAAGGTGGAACACAGAAAAAACCTCAAAATATGCGGTTCATGGTTTCCTGGCGCTATGGTGACACCACTATTAGTTCCATGGTGGTACGGAGAATAGTTTATGAAAATCCAGAGGTATAATGAGAATTTTTCCTCAATTTCAAAGCTTGGGTACAATTGGTAAGCTATAAAGCAACCGAAACATTGAAAAATTGGATATTTTGTGAATATTATCCACCCACTTGCTAATTTTGATGCTCTGGTGAAATAATGTGTATCTGAGTTGAAAAAAAGAAACAAGCAAATCGATTGGAAATTGAAGCCTGGGCAGAGTTCACAAGATTTTGTCACACACACACACACACACACAGAGGCATTCACCTATGGTTTTTGCGGATTTGGATTCAGAATGGTCTAAAACGGATTACTGTGTGGTTATTTTTTTTCTGTTGCGTGTCTGTGGGGTGTCTACTTCACCTCAGATTAATCGCTCACGGAAGCCCAAGTCTTACTGTGGGACGTCCTAAAAACTCCCACCTCCCTGGTGTTCTCAATATACCTAGTGTAGTGTAACTCTCAAATAGTGTTGTGTCTGGTGAACGTTCGAGCAAAACAATTCCTGTTTTCCTCTGATTCCAAGCATGAATCTGGTGTATCTCAATAAATTAATCCAGCATCTGAATCGAAAATAATAGTTCAGAAAACCCCACATCTTCCGGGAAAACTATTGGCGAACCTTTTTGGATGTACCCCAGCCACTTCAGTTTGACAACCTACCAACTCCTCGGAGATGGGTGATTTTACTTCGTAATCTGCACCCTCAGAATAAAGTAGGCACCAAGTTGTTCTGATTATAGAGGATTTTACTAAGGTCAAAATGCTTTCCTCCTCTTTCAAGACTATTTTGTTACCCCTTGAGTTTACTTGCTAGATACATAGTTTCAGGTCATTCAGAAAAATGCAATCGTCTTGGGATTGCCAGTTACAAATAATTGAATAAAACATGATCATAGATTCAATAGTTCAAAATCGGACACAATGGCTCTCTGAAAATTTTATTGATCATGCAAACCGTACTTTATTAATACATTGGAGAGGCCTTTTATGTTAATATACATTCATCAGAGTTTCGAAAATAACTACCTATTACACGAATTTTGCATCATAGGTAGGAAGTGATGAAGTCTTCGGTAAATAAAATTACTCGTGTTATCAGTGGGAAGTATAGAAAGAGTAGGTTTCTCATTAGGGTAAATATGCAATCTCTATTGTTGCTAGGAGTTTATGTCACCGGTTTTCACGCCACCTATAAGAAAAATTTCAGTACAGGAGCGCAACTCATTTTATCATTCAACTTTCTTAATATCAAGAAAGAAAGGATTAAGGAACGGTGGTGAGGGGGGAGGGACTAGATTCTCTGCCCGATAATTCCTTCTCCTGAAGCAATCATTCTTCATTAATCTATGTATTGTACACGCAACGGCCGCCCTTTTCGTCAACCACAATGCTGAGGCCAACGAAAACCTTTTTTCGAGGAATCGGTTTTTTGCGTCTGTATTTTCAATAATGATCGTAGCGAAGAGAAAATGGAATGAAAGAGTTCAATCCAGCTGTGGCGTTGAAGTAGAAACCAGTTGTTAGCCAGTTGAAATATGAGTAAATATTATTGAAAGTAAATATTGATGTATTCGGAATTTTTTCAAAAAACTCGTTCTTGGTTAGTTTTCTATGAAGTCCCACAGTAAACTTGGGGGTCCTCATGCGATTAATCTGGGGTGAAGCATGACAACAACTGTCAACAGTGAAAAAACACGTCTGCCAAGTGGGAGTGGCACATATATCTATTACTCGATTGTACACATGTCGAAGTTATGGCTGATACAAGGATTTTACTTTTGCGTATACGCAGAGGCTACTACCTATCCGAGGGAGATGATTTCCATAAAGGACCATCTACAAGCCATTCGCTGTAACTTCGTATAGTTTTGCCCGTTTAAATAATTAAATCAAAGCAGACACATAAGCTTCACGACAGACAGTTGGGCAGACAGACACGAAACCAAATTTATTCAGGAAGGTCTAAAACTTAGAACACGAGTGAAAACTTTGATTTTGGAGGACATTTTTTGTGAACTTCAGACCATTCTGAATCCAAATCCGCAAAAATCTATGTGTTTGTGTGTGTGAGAGAGATAAAAATTAATCCATGTCCAACTTTGAAAGGTGGGTAGATTGAAAAAAAAAAAAAAAAACACAAGCGCATCCAGACAATACCTTGAGCGCGCTGCCCAGGTCGTCAATCGATTTTCGTGTAATTCTCCTATGGGAACAACAGCTACACCATGCAATGGGAGCGAGTACTTTCCCTGAAGGGGAATAACAGCTACCTACTCTATTCGCACGAGCAAGTATTCCCCTGAAGGGGAAAGCAGCTACACCGCTAGTGGATCCCTCATGAACAGGCTTAAACTTTTTGCCCATCAGTACACGCGAAAGACACTCTGTACTGCACTTCTGTTTCTGGCTTTTGCCAACTGCCTGCTCTCCTACCCAATTGTGCGAAGGCTGTAAAACGAATGGGTAACTTCAACAAAATACACAGCAGCACAAAAACAGAATTTTACCAAAAGTAAACTGTTTGTTTTTTACCAAAGTAAAACGTTAACCCTTAAGCGCAAAAACTCAATTGAGCGAGCTCCGAGCATCACAGGCAACACGAGCACCCCAAGTATTCTTTTTCCAACTATCCCTGAGCATCGTGGAAGCTACGCAGGGTTAGGAAATTTACGTTCAGATGTGAGTGGTCGAGTTTATGTTGAGATCAGAGTACAGATGGATTCAAAGTAGTGATATTTAGATTTTGATCCAACTTCTCGTGACCTTCGTCACTGTTTTTTTATTTTATATTTTTATTAACCCTAAATTAATCAGCACGCGGATCTTTGAACGTAGTGAATTATATTTCCGTGAAATCACAAGGCATATTTGAACAAGAATGAATAGTGTTTTATAACGTAACATGGGCACAAGTAATCATTATGTAAAATGGTAATGGTGAATTTAACATTGGATAATAATAAATTGACGACACAACAATCTCCCTCTCTTAGTGAAGGACATAGTCTTGTAAATAACTTGGTGGTCGTCTGTTTATCTCCGAACTT
This sequence comes from Apolygus lucorum, assembly GCA_009739505.2. Classification (NCBI taxonomy): domain Eukaryota; kingdom Metazoa; phylum Arthropoda; class Insecta; order Hemiptera; family Miridae; genus Apolygus; species Apolygus lucorum. The sequence goes on along the minus strand of CM019167.2, from coordinate 115,596,767 downwards.
GCGGTGGTACAGGCTGCGTTCTGGACAAAGTATTGGAATCCATCCACTCTGGGCGTTCAGGGATTCGGCATTATAGAAGGTCGAGCTTGTAGTGGCTCGAATTCGATTGTATTCGTATCAATTTTTCTTCCGAAGAAGGCGTTGTCAGCTGCGAGTCAGGAACTTAAGGTCCTTGAATTTGATCAATGTGTCTTTTGACTTTTGGTCCACCATCCAGTTTCACAATATAGTGAAGCTGTCCCAATTTCTTCTTGTTGACTCCTAACTTCCTTATGGTTAAATTATTTATGAAGAAGTTCCATCCGTACTCTCTCCCCCTCTCGTAACGAGCGAGTCCTTGGTATGGGTCGTCCGGGTACAGGAAGTTCTTTGAATGGTCGCAATGCATCAAGGAATCTCCACAGTATGTTTTTTGATGTGAAAGAAAGACTTTACCTTTAGGAAGGCTTTATTACACAGAACTCAACGATCCGAAAGTACACGTAAGAATGAGTGAAATTAGGGAATCTAAAATATTTACAACACGATCACCTGGTTATCCAGGTAACCAGGATAATAAATACCGGCTCATTTTGGTTTATTATTTTCAATAATGAACCTTTGGAATCGACCAAGAAAAAAAAAATTTTAACACCCTCTCAAAATTTGATGGTTTACGTTTCAAGGTACGTAGAATCCAAAAATCGAATACAAATTTGGCCGTCCGTCCGCCGTCCGCCGTCCGCCGTACGCCGTCCGCCGTCCGCCGTCCGCCGTCCGCCGTACGCGGCACTTTTGCCACTTAGCATTGACCGATTTTGATGAAATTTGGTATGTAGGCTCCATTTGGGGTCTAGTTGTGCCCCGAAGCTTTTGGTTGATGTAGGTCACTTCTAAGGGTTCCAAAATCAATTTTGAAATTTTGAAAACGCCCTAACTCAAAAAATTTCGATATAAAGGTATTATTTTTCCCTCAATTTAAAATTCTATAGAATTTTTAGAATTTTTTGAGACCACGCGGAGCTCTGTAGGACAAACCGTTCGCTCCCTACGAAATTTTAAGGGTTTATATTGAAATATATATATATAAATCAAAACACGAGTGTGAATCGCAAAAGAGGCCTAATCTCCGTTCAAATTAGAGCTGACCAAAATGCGATCGATGGTTGGTGATTTTGATTTTTTTTTTTTTTTTTTTCTTCTCTTCATATTGGCTGGTTGGTGATTTTGTAGACGAGTGATCTATATAGAAAAATAATAAACCATTGTGTAATAATTTGCAGCGTTTTTAATATGTGATGAATAGTACTTCCTGTGGGAGCGGAATCAGTTTTTTCGATGTCACTCTCAAAGGTCGAATTATGGAAAGGATCGAATATGTTGAAGAGGGGCTATTTCAAGAAATACAAAAATGTTGTAGATTATTACGAAACGGTTTAGTATTTTCAGTAAAGATCATCCGTCTGCAAAGAATACAGCGTTTCCTGGATTCCACAACTTGGGTTCACTCGGTCACTAAAAATACCATCTTCATTTATTCAAGATTTTAAATAGTGACGTTCGTAGATCTTTAGGTAATTTTCAAAATAAATATTTTTTAATTGAATATCTTTTTAACAAGTTTCACCAGTCCCGTTGTCTGTCATTAATGAAATCTTGCAAGTTGTATTTGATCCACTTCCCGGTATCCAATTGAGCTGAAATTTTGCTTGCATGAATAAATCGTATGACGATGCAATATTATTCACCAATGAGACCATCTTCCGTAGGGGACCATCCTATAATGGATTTTTTAGTCGTAGATTAAAAATTAAAGAAAAAAACCGTTTTTAGAAAACAAGCTTTTTTTGTTAATAAAATGAAATAGCAAGTTAAAAATAAATTACCTCTAATAAGGACTAAAACATTTTATAAAGATAACACTTTATCACTGTCCCAATTTTATAAATAAAAGTGTGTTTCATTTACGTTGTAACGCGCGTTTATTTATAGAATTGGGACAGTGATAAAGTGTTATCTTTATAAAGTATTTTATTTCTTATTGGAGGTAATTATTTTTAACTGTTAAGTTCATTTTATTACAAAACATAAAAGCTTGTTTTGGTTTATTTTTTTTCAAAATTAAATCTTTGGAATCGACCAAGAAAAAAAATTTTAACACCCCCTCAAAATTTGATGGTTTACGTTTCAAGGTACGTAGAATCCAAAAATCGAATAAAAATTTGGCCGTCCGTCCGCCGTACGCCGTACGCGGCACTTTTGCCACTTAGCATTGACCGATTTTGATGAAATTTGGTATGTAGGCTCCATTTGGGGTCTAGTTGTGCTCCGAAGCTTTTGGTTGATGTAGGTCACTTCTAAGGGTTCCAAAATCAATTTCGAAATTTTGAAAACGCCCTAACTCAAAAAATTTCGATAAAAAGGTATTGTTTTTCCTTCAATTTAAGATTCTATAGAATTTTTTGAGACCACGTGGAGCTCTGTAGGACAAACCGTTCCCTCCCTACGAAAATTTAAGGGTTTATATTGAAATATATATATTATATAAATCAAAACACGAGTGTGAATCGCAAAAGAGGCCTAATCTCCGTTCAAATTAGAGCTGACCAAAATCCGATCAATGGTTGGTGATTTTGCTTTTTTTTTTTTTTTTGCTTTTTTTTCTTTCTTTTTTTTCATATTGGATGGTTGGTGATTTTGTAGACGAGTGATCTATACAGAAAAATAATAAACCATTGTGTAATAATTTGCAGCGTTTTTTAAAATGGGGTTTTTCTTTAATTTCTTTTTTTTCAATTTGATTGAGGAGACAGCTTAAATTTAAAAATTATCTGTGCTCCCTGTACATAATCACGTAAGTTCATGGATAACTACCACATCTTACACACAGTGGACTTTGTTACATTATTTAGAGACAATATTTCTCATTCTTATCACAAGAACATTTCGTCATCTGAAAAATTGTTTTCCGATATTATCGACAGGTTTAGTATCGATTCAAAAGAGACGGAGCCGAAACATTGATGTTACCTATTTCAATAGAACATTCAATGTTCTATTGAAAAGGGTAACATCAATGTTTTGGCTACGACTCTTTTGAATCGATACTAAACCTGTCGATAATATCGGACGAGAAATTTTCTCGTTCTTGTCGTAATGAAGTCCTGTGCAAAAAAAAGACCAACTACGAAAATAGTTTCTTAAACGAAAGAGCTGGCATATAATTGTACTGTTTCGTTTTGTCACTACGATTCTTTCCATAGAGCTTGACCCTCGGGAGCAACGATTTAAACACAAGCGTTGCGTGCTAAACCGACATATTTCTTCAGCTTTACTTTTTCTGATGACCGCTCGCTATAGCAACAAGGCCAGAATTAGGAATGTACCCAAGGCGTAAAAGCTTTTCGTGGCCACAGAGTAACAGAGAGTTATAAGGCGAGGCTGCCTAATAAAAGCCAACTCTTATTATGGAGGAGACCGCAAGTACCTAGGTACTACTTACTCGAAGGCAGCATTTATTTTTCGACTTTCAAAATCTTAGTGGCTTTTTATTTTCGTTCAAATAATTTAATTATTTTCTGAAAAACATTTCTATGGTATACTACTACCCCTTGAAGTTTCAAGACATGAATTATTTTTAATTTAGAAGACAGAATCAATCGCTCATTATTGGCCGGTCTATCATTTTCCTGTATAGATCTGCAAGGTTCATTGCAAGGCAATGGTCAATACTGTCGTAATAGCGTTAAAAACTATATTTGCCTTCTACGGTAAGCTAAATTTGGCTTTAGGTTAATATTTTTGTTTCGTGCACTGAGCAAACAATACGACGTTTCAGTCCGATATGGAAGACTTTTTCAGGGATTGAGCGAGTAGGAATTAGATGGTCCCTCATCCTCCGTCAACTGTATTTCAAATTCTTTCAGTTTCATTTTTTCAGTTTTTTTTTTTTTTTTTCTATTTCAAATTTTTTGTATTTTTTTGTATTTTGGTAGTTGTAGGAAATTGGAGAGAAGATTAGATGAATCATCGGGATCGCAAGCACAAAATTAAAATCCCTTCTAGAGTCTTCATCCGATTTTGGTGACATTTCCAGAGATAATTATTTGTGGATATAAGTGTCGATGGTAAGTACTCATTTCGATAGCAACCTCCGCGCGCGTGAAATCCTTGTAACAACCATATTACTTCCAAGACTACCACGATAGCGAAAGCTTTTTTTTAAGTACGTATTTTTAGGACTTAATGATTAATTTGAGGTGAAGGAGGACAACACTCAACGGAGAAAAAAATGCTTTCGCTACCTTGGTGAACTCGAAAGCAAATTAACCACGTATAAATCCATTTCAGACCATCCTTTAAAAAATTAAATCCTTGAAAAAAAAGTCTTAAGTGTAAGTCTCGGTGTGTGTTTATGTGACACAGTGTAATCTGCTCAGGCCTTTTTCTCAAGGCATTTTTGGTTTATTACTTTCAATAATGATCCTTTGAAATCGACCCGGGAAAATCAATTAAACCTTCCGCAAAATTTGTTGGTTTACGTTTCAAGGTACGTAGAATCCAAAAATCGAATAAAAACTTGGCCGTCCGACCGCCGTACGCGGCACTTTCCTTAGTTCCAATGGACCGATTTTGATTAAATTTGTTATATGAGCTTCATTTGGGGTCTAATTGAGCCCCAAAGCTTTTGGATGATGTAGGTCACTTGTAAGAGTTGAAAAATAAGGGTTGACATTTTAAAACGCCCCAGCTGAAAATTTTTCGACATTAAAGTATTGTTTTGTATTCATTTTAAAATAGTAGTGAATTTTGGTTTATTATTTTCGAAAATGAACCTTTGGAATCGACCAAGAAAATAAATTTTTTAACACCCCTTCAAAATTTGATGGTTTACGTTTCAAGGTACGTAGAATCCAAAAATCGAATAAAAATTTGGCCGTCCGTCCGCCGTACGCGGCACTTTTGCCACTTAGCATTGACCGATTTTGATGAAATTTGGTATGTGGGCTCCATTTAGGGTCTAGCTGTGCCCCGAAGATTTTGGTTGATGTAGGTCATTTCTAAGGGTTCCAAAATGAATTTTGAAATTTTGAAAACGCCCTAACTCAAAAAATTTTGATATAAAGGTATTGTTTTTCCTTCAATTTAAGATTCTATAGAATTTTTAGAAATTTTTTGAGACCACCCGGAGCTCTGTAGGACAAACCGTTCGCTCACTACGAGAGTTTAAAGTTTGGACGTACGATGAATCAGAAACACGAGTGTGAATCGCAAAAGAGGCCTAATCTCCGTTCAAATTAAAGCTGACCGAAATGCGATCGATGTTTTTCTTCATGTTGGATGGTTGGTGGCTTTGCAGACGAGTGATCTATATAGAAAAATAAAAAATAATAAACCATTGTGTAATAATTTGCAGCGTTTTTTGAATCGAATGGGACCACCCAGAGCTCTGTCGTAAATCACTGTGAAAGTTGACGACGTCGACGTTGGATCCAAGTAAACTATGTACTCACTTTATTGTGTTACCAATAATATATTGTGATATTGCATTATAAAAGTTTATGCTCTGTTACTGGAAGTCTGAATGTACCTGATTTTTAGTCTGATTTGGTCATATTTTCAAATTACCTACGTTTTAATTTATACCCACCTAGTTGAAATTATTTTCAATAAAATGTGTTTCTTTTACCTAATATTCATAGTTGTGTACCTTATTTTTATGCTAAATATATTATATTATTCAGTCAAAATGCCGCCCTACGCCCATCGGTGTGAGCTCAGATGGTGCGCTCGCTCCGTTCAAATTTTATCTTACAAAATGCGATCCTTATTCGTTTCATTGAGTTGTACTCACAGTACCCAACTTGTATCCTGTTCCTTCGCATTTAGTGTGAAGTGTTTATTTCTTCAAAATTAACCTCGACTGTGAAGCGAAAATATGGTTGGTAGGTAGTGGCAATTGCAAGGCAGGGGAGTGATCTATACAGAAAAACGCTGCAAATTATTACACAATGGTTTATTATTTTTATTTTTCTATAGATCACTCGTCTGCAAAGCCACCAACCATCCAACATGAAGAAAAATATCGATCGCATTTCGGTCAGCTTTAATTTGAACGGAGATTAGGCCTCTTTTGCGATTCACACTCGTGTTTCTGATTTATCGTACGTCCTAATTTAAATTCTCGTAGTGAGCGAACGGTTTGTCCTACAGAGCTCCGGGTGGTCTCAAAAAATTCTAAAAATTCTATAGAATCTTAAATTGAAGGAAAAACACTATCTTTATATCAAAATTTTTTGAGTTAGGGCGTTTTGAAAATTTCAAAATTGATTTTGGAACCCTTAGAAGTGACCAACATCAACCAAAATCTTCGGGGCACAACTAGACCCCAAATGGAGCCTACATACCGAATTTCATCAAAATCGGTCAATGCTAAGTGGCAAAAGTGCCGCGGACGGCGGACGGCGTACGGCGGACGGACGGCCAAATTTTTATTCGATTTTTGGATTCTACGTACCTTGAAACGTAAACCATCAAATTTTGAGCGGGTGTTAGAAATTTTTTTTTCTTGGTCGATTCCAAAGGTTCATTATTGAAAATAATAAACCAAAATTATAAACCTTTGTATAATAATTTGCAGCGTTTTTCATATGATGTTTCATCGACATCGATGTTTTCCGTGCGACGTTCCATCCTTACAGTAACTACAAATTTTGAACTTATCGTTGAAGAGTTTGAACCCGTGGCGGTGGAAGTAGTTCGACTCAGAGACCACTTCACAGCGCCAGCCGACGATGGAGTAGTCAGCGAGGTGAGTAGACTTCGCGAGAACCAGGAAGGCGCGGGTGCTGCCCTCCCTGGTATTGATCTGTTCGGGAGTTATGTGGAAGCAAGTGGCATGGACGCCTCTGCTCCTACTATGTGCCGCCTTCGCCACCGGAGTCAGCGCCTCTGACCTGAGGAAATTATTCTACTCACGAATCCGCGACCTACTCAACACACCACAATTCACCCAGGTAAATCGTCAATATGAGATTCCACCGGTGCGCCATCTGTCCGAATTCACACACACAAAAAAACGCAGCACTCGTCGAGGAAGTGCCTTAAATAATAATTCCACGTTGCCGAAATTCCATTACATCCCATGAGCAGCACCGTGTATGCCGCTATGTTGAGAAAAGTTCAAAAGCCAACAGCAGTGCAAAGTAAGAACGAAATTTGGATCAGAACCCTCGAGTTTGGGAACAGCTGTGAGCGCACAGCTGGTCGATTGCTCTTGAACAGTGGGATCAGATTCGCTGGTTCATGGTCAGTAACATATTGCTGAAAGGCAGTAGATGCACGTTGGAGTATTCCATTCAACTAGGTGCTATTCAGACAACATATCGATACCTCAGAGCTCGAAGGCGCTTGGTACCTATGTCCAAAAACGGAGTTTAGAGAAAAAACGCTTAAGAAGTTTTCACCAGAGCACAATTCCTAAAATAGGTAATGGCTTATTACACTAAACTCTTTCTTTAAAATTTCTTAAAAGCTATAATCTTCAAGAAGGTTTTCCAATAATAGTTTTGTTGAATTTGAGTTTTTCTGAAATTTAGCAAAAAAGTGGAAGATGGATGGACAGCTCCTTTGTGCTTTGAATTAATGATATTTATGCATCAAAGGTACTGCAAAAATGACTCAATGGTTGCAGTATTTAGTTCAAGATTACACATGTGGGCTGCGCTACCAAGTACCTAAGAAGGTTGGCTTACCTTCTTGAAAACATATGTCGAGTTTTGTAGAAACTGACTGAGGGGATTACACGAAGCTCAACAACTTGTAAGGTTAAAGGCCCATTTTGGTTTATTATTTTCAATAATGAACCTTTGGAATCGACCAAGAAAAGAATTTTCTTAACACCCCCTCAAAATTTGATGGTTTACGTTTCAAGGTACGTAGGATCCAAAAATCGAATAAAAATTTGGCCGTCCGTCCGCCGTACGCCGTACGCAGCACTTTTGCCACTTAGCATTGACCGATTTTGATGAAATTTGGTATGTAGGCTCCATTTAGAGTCTAGTTGTGCCCCGAAGATTTTGGTTGATACAGGTCACTTCTAAGGTTTCAAAAATGAATTTTCAAATTTTGAAAACGCCCTAACTCAAAAAATTTTGATATAAAGGTATTGTTTTTCCTTCAATTTAAGATTCTATAGAAGCTCTGTAGGACAAACCGTTCGCTCACTACGAGAATTTAAAGTTTGGACGTACGATAAATCAGAAACACGAGTGTGAATCGCAAAAGAGGCCTAATCTCCGTTCAAATTAAAGCTGACCGAAATACTATCGATGTTTTTCTTCATGTTGGATGTTTGGTGATTTTGCAGACGAGTGATCTATAGAAAAATAATAAACCATTGTGTAATAATTTGCAGCGTTTTGAGATATCAACTCCTGATATTCATATTTCCAGTATTCTTCCAGTTATACTACAATTACATTTATTCCTGGTTTCCAAAGACTTCCACACAACCCGATCGGAGGAAGTCAGGTAGTATCTCACCTACAATGTAGGTTTGATGTCATCAAACCTATTTGAAAGAAATGAACGCTCCACATTCAGTTTGAAGAAACAGGGAGTTGTGGGTGCCTTCTTGAGGAAATTTGATTACTGGTTATTATGGACGCAAAATTGAGTACAATTCAGAGAAAGATTATGCCTCGTTTGCGATTCACACTCGTGTTTCTGATTTATCATAAGCCCAACCCTTAAGGTCTCATTGGGAGCAAACGGTTGGTCGAACTGAGCTCTGGGTGGTCTCATTCGATTCTAACAATTAATACTATCTTAAATTGATGGAGAAACAATTCCTTTACATCGAAATTTTTTGAGCTAGGGCGTTTTCAAAATGTCAACCCTGATTTTCCAACCCTTAGAAGTAACTGACATCGACCAAAAGCTTCGGGGCACAACTAGACCCCAAATGGAGCCCATATACCAAATTTCATCAAAATCGGTCCAAGGGAACTAAGGAAAGTGCCGCAGACGGCGGACGGACGGAAAAATTTGTATTCGATTTTTGGATTCTACGTACCTTGAAACGTAAACCAACAAATTTTGAGGGGGTGTTAAAATTGTTTTTTTCTTGGTCGATTACAAAGGTTCATTATTGAAAATAATTAACCAAAAGAAGCCTCCTAGGCACAAAGGCAGCGGAGCCCGGCAGAGATTACCCATCCGGGCCCGGACCCACCCATCATGGCGGCTCCCAGTCCGTATAAAGATTTTTGGCATATGGGGTTGTCTGATTAATTCTCCCTTTCTCACGTTCAAAACACAAACTATCACCAGGAAGTTGTAGGCATGCACATTACACATTGAAAAAAAAACGTATTCCCAAGTTTTCTCAAAAAAGGTTGCTCCGTTTATGACACATAATATACCAAAAATAATCCCCATTAAAATGGAGTTTCACATGAATTTTTGTGTAATGAACGAATAGATGTTATCTATTGTAAAAGATAACACCTTTTACATGATGCCATGTTAGTAAATCATGTACATCAGATAAAAAAGGTTGTATCAAACATGTCAAGTGAAACATGAGAAGCTATTGGTGAATAAATTGGTCAACAATGACACTGACAGTTCGAGTTTAACTAAACCATTCGCATTCTGTCGTACCGTGTCTTGCTTTACCTACCAATGCGCACAAAATGTTTTTAGAAAATCAGAACCCAAAGAAGTGTTTCCATCATTTATCAAACAAAATTCCAAATTCAATTCAATTTTCATTCAAGCTATTGAGATTTCAGTGAAGATGTTAGGAAAAATGTCTTATTCGAGTCCAATACTGGACATTACCTTCCTAACGGTATCAACGTTTTTGTATTTGGAACAAAATTCAGCGTAATCGGAATTTTTGGTGTCACTCTCAAGGATCGAATTATGGAAATTCAGGGTCAAATAGGATGAAAAGGAACAACTTCACGTGGAAAAAACGCTGAAAATCTGCAAAGATCTCGGCTTTCCTACGAGTATTAATAGAACCTACCTTGTGACAGGTAGGTAAAGCATGGTCCTTTCCCTCACAGAAAAACAACTTAATCCCAAAGTTTTGGGTGTCTCCATTACGCAATTTGATTTTTTGTTGTTAAGAAAGCACAACTGAGTGACTTGAAATTATATTCGAAGGAACGGAAAAGGTCACATTTTTGGCTTAGTTATGAGTACCTAAGTGAGTCAAGGCCAACGAAGGACCTAAGGACATTTGGTGGGAAGGTGGGGGTTGAGGGACACTCAAGAGGTTCGTATGGGGCCACCTGTAATCCCGATAAATTTCACAATCTACTCTCATTCAACTATGATTCATCGTTCAGAGCTCTGGATGGTCTCATTGATTTCTAAAACTTGAACACTATTATAATTTTTTCTAGGTCAGCAATTATTAATTTACCAATTAAATAGTTAATTATCCTCATTAGCAAATGGTTGGTCCTACAAAGCTCCGAGTGGTGTAAACATTTCTTAAAAATCGATACTAATTTTAATTAATGAAAAAACAATACCTGGATATCGAAAGTTTTCGATCTAGAACATTTGAAAATGTTTTACCCCACTTTTTACTCCTAAAAAGTGACTGAATATCGAGCCGATGTATCATATTTCAATAAAATCGGTCCATGGGAACTGGGCAAAGTGCCGCGTACGTTCCTTTGAAACATAAACGATCAAAATTAAGGTTTACGAGTCAAACCATCCAAATTTGGGGAGCATAAATACAGTGATAAATAGAAACTTGATTTTCTGTGGAGTCGATTAAAGTATGAATTGAGACGTGGTTGGCTGAAAAGTTCCCACAGCTACTAGAATACTTCTTTTCAATTACCATGTGACAAATAATAATGTTTTAGAGGGACACATGAAAATATGGACATTTGATTATTTTGCCTCACTCCACTTATCATCTTTGTTTTCGAAGGTAATAGTGTAAATAATTATTTCCAGTACTGTAATAATTGAAATTATTTTGGAATCAGCACGAAATGTTTGGTAAGAAGAGCATACCAGCTGTACTAAATTTAGCTTAAAATGAATCTTTGAAAATACACTCATCAACTCAATAACTGACATTTTAATGCTTTACAGGAAACGAGCCCGAAACCAACCGAAGTTAAAAACTGGGGAACAAATCTCGAAGGTAAACTTGGACAAGTGAGTGGTGTATCAGTCAACAACTATGGTCAACCAGTCATTTTCCACCGGGGACCGAGATCTTGGGACTCCAGGTAAGAACATGATGATAGAATCAATCCCATCTAAATCAAAAATGAAACAGTGGGAAGTAAACGATTATTGAATACAATCAAAAATGGCACAACTTATACAATACCTGGTATGTCCTTTCGATAATCCTAGAGGTTTGTCGTATAGATTGTTATGGGAAGACCGAACGCAGTTGGGATTGCAGTAAAAATACCTACAAGCAATTGCTCTATTGAAAATGATGAAGAAACACTTACTCTATATTACTATAAGGGAAGGACTCCACCCTGAGAAAAAATTTTGGCACTTTTTTTTTCCAATTTTATTTTGTTCTTTATAATATTACAATCATATTCTGAAAATATTAGAATTTTAGGTTGACTTTGTACCTCAATATGAGCCCGCGGAGTAGGAGGGTCCATCTTGCTCGCTCGCAGCCAGTTCTTCCTCCAGTTGTCTCCTCACAAGGCTTCTTCTTTGTCTCCCTTCTTTGGTAGAATCTTCAAACTGAGTGTTGGCTCTCCTCAACCTAAGAAGATCTAGGTCCATCATGGCACGGATGGTGTTGTCGCCTGGTGTGATGCCAAGATTTTGCAGGACCCGGATAGTCGTGATGTTTCCCAGATTGAAGGTTGCCACCGCGTCAAATAGGCCTAACTTTAGAGTGGGCAAGGCCACAAAAGTGTTCTTAGGAATTTTTGACCAAAATACTCCATTTAGAGATTCGTTTGGGTTTTGGGTCTTCCCTTTCACACACCTCGAAAGCAAATTTGGATCCGCCAGGTCCCTAAAAATTGGCCGTAGCTCCTTCATCACAGCGATTGGAAGATGAAAATGTTTTTTATGTTCGTACTTCTTGTTTTCCGCTCTGGCTTTATTATATCTGCACCAGGGGTCCTGGCTGTCCGCCTTTGCACAAAGCTGGTGCGTGGGGTTATCATCAGTTGACTGAAGATGATAATAGATGGCCCATATTGCACGCTTCATGCTCTCCACCCCATCCTCCGAATTCCGCCGGATTGCCAGCCCATAAAACTTTTGAATTTTTAAAATGCTTTTATCTGTGAGTCTGTTGACCCCACCAATGCTTTTTCCATCCTCGAGCTTCTTTGCCCCAAGCCTTTGTTTCAGCATGGTTAGTCTTTTTCCCATCCTCTTCTGCACATGGCCGACGCACTCTAATTTTTCAATTGGATCGTCTGGGCCATAAGGTTTCATTCCGTTCGCCGCCTGGAAACCCTTGGAGTCGCCGTCCCCTAGATACTGTAAATACCTGACCCCTGTACCAATTGATCTTCGGTAGATAGCTAAGACACCTTCAACCTCCATGCCACCACTTGTGCCAGTATAGTTAGCTTCACAAGATTCACCGTGGTTGTTCTTCATTCTCCCTGGGCACTTACAGTACTTACTCATAACTTCTATGTCCAACACCTTCCCTGTGTCCACGCTTGTGGCAGAAACTACGCCGTTGAGCGAGGTGTGGCCTCGTTTCTGCCACGAGCCATCAAAAGCCACGGCTATATCTTTGGAGCCATCGTTCTCTTGAATTGCTTCCTCCAGCCCTTCTTTCATCGAGTCTTTTGCCACGACTTCTACACTCTTCCGTAGCATATCAGTGTACTTGAAAAAGCGCATGGGAGGTGGAGGCAAATTCATGACGCCACACAACTTCTTTCCAGCCTCTAGTCCCTTCCCTATAGTACGCAGTGCATAAACGAGCTGACTATTCAAACTTTCCCTCATTATCTGTTTCCCATCTTCTCTCAAATCAGTTATTATTCGAGAATTACGATACTCACACTCCATACTGCAGGAAGAACATTCGAGTTTCATTTTCAAAGCCAGCCCGTTTCTTGAAGAAATCTCGAATTCGAAAGGATTACCACATTCTTGACACACGGTTCTACTGAGGACGAGATTCATCAGTTCATTTATATCCACGATATCATACCGTTGAGAGCTCTCGAAAGTATCGTATTGCTCCAAATCCTTCAGTTTTTTCGCACTTGACGATTGGGAGGAAGACGATCTAGAAGAGGAACGGCTGGGGGTTCTCTCAGAAGTTTCTGGACTGCTAGCCCTTTCAATCCGTCGTTTTTTGAAGTTGTCGGCCAACGACTTCTTTCGCTGGTCGAACCTTTTCGGCATTTCAAATAACACAATCAAATAGCACAAATAACACACGGAAACCGGAAACGCAAACGGAGATAAGATGAGAACAACACTACTGATAACATTCTGTAATTTGCCTCCTTCGACTTCATGTTTGCAATTTGTGAAGGTAATATGAACAACAACAACAAGGAGAAGAAGAAGAAGAAGAAAAAAAAAAAAAAAAAAAAAAAACGAAGAAGACAGGAGAGGGCGATGAGAGGGGCAAAAAGCGAAAAACCTTCTCAGTTGTCAGGGCGCTCGCGCTCTGATCGGATGGGTGGGGTCGTTGCTCCAGGAAAAACGCTCTCCTGAAAACTCGCGTTTCTCTGGTTTATAATTCTCGCCATTCCTGAACCTCTGGGCCGATTTGAAAGTTTTTTTTTTTTAATTTGTTTGCCATGAAATTCTCCGTAGAACCTTGGAGCTGGTTATTGGAATTAGATTCACGGCTTCAAGTAGAAACCCCCATAAGGGATCGTTTTTAACGTCATTATTATTACATGAATTTTAAAATTTCCGTTGATAGTTTAAAAAAAGTACTTCCAAGGGTGGAAAGAGGGTTTTATAGAAGTCCGATTAAAAAAATAAAAGTGTCGATTGGACCAGCCGTTCTGGAGGTAATTTAATTTATAAGGTGAAAAATGAGAAAAAACTAGCAAATCTTTGGACACCCGTAAATCACCTTGTAGGAAAATGATTGACATTTTTCTTCGACCAAATTGTTGCTCATCAACTTCTTCAAGCCTGGTACAAATTTCAGAATTTTAGGATTACTATAGGCCGAGCCATGATCGAGTGTAGGCAAAAAAAGAGGATACGCGTTCGCGCGCTGCTTAGGGTGGAGTCCTTCCCATAAAGGACCAATAACTTGAAAAAAGTGTATTTTCGCACCTCTCTCGGGCGATTTTTCTATGCATTTTGCTGCATTTTCATTCAAAATCATTCATTTGAAAATGTAAATACCAACCTGATGCCCCTAGTTATTAATAAAAACGAGAAATCGGAGCAAACCGCATCAAAATCGTCCAAAAATTGCCGAGAAAGATGCTAAGAACTGAAGCATTGGCTCCGGTACTTTTTCCTCCGGTAATTTCTAGAGAACCATTTATGGACGAATTATACAAATTGATCATTATAAATTTTTCTGTTGAGGTGAAATCAGGGGCCCTCTTCTTCGAGTTTTCATCCATCGGTAATCATTTAAATCATCGAAGTACATTTTTACCGTTCAAAACAAGGCGGCGGTCACTCTGTTCCACTAGGATACATCAAGGAAGGTACTTGAGTCATGAAAAATACTGGAGTATTGCGCTCGTAGCTCACTTTAAAGTGATGATGTGTAATAACTCAATAGGTAGGTAATGAAAAGAATCAGCAAAATAAAACTAAGGAATTGGTGTGAACCGGAAAACTCAAAACAAACCACGAGAATCAGAAAATAAAATTTAAAAAAAAAGAAGGAATTTGAAAAGCTGCACCGAAAAACTGACACTGATAAAGATACACGAGGCAGGAATCTACTGATAGCAAGCGAGGGAGTGGTTGTTATCCAACGCTTCTACTGCCCCAACACGTCATAACGTCCAACTTTCATTCGTTCCACTCGACATTTCAAGATTAGCTAAACTCCATTATCTCAAACGAGGTTTAACGATGATTTGGGTTGGTGAAAGACGCTCGCCATCTTGCCGGGTTCAGTCCTCCAGATTAACTATAAACGCGTTTATAACAACTTTTGGTGAAACTGGGTCATAGTGTATGAATGTACAAAAAAAAAGTGAATTGAATAGATAGGTGGCAGGGACGAAAATATTAGGGTTAAATTAAAATGAAAGGGATTCAGAAATAAGTAGGTATTAAGATGTACATTAAATAAAATGTAGGAGTTAGAAAAAATCTCTATGTTCCGTTTTGTGAGCCGGTATTGGTTGAGTTTAGAATAAGTGTTTTTGAAATAGAATATAAGCAAATAGAGGTGGTAAATATAAAAATTTCCTGTATTAACGTGAAATTACAAAACTGAATAAAATAATAAATTACAAAGTCGGAGAACTGGCCAAACCTCCTGCGGCAATCGAAAGATTAAGCAGCATAAGCGGTCACATGCATGTTTCAATATGTAACTAATGTTTTTCTTTTCAATAAACGCTTAAACTCTCACTCTCTTTGTACCGAATTTGGTGAATAATGGTCGATTCGTTTGGCTGTAATCCGTTTCGGACTGGAAGACACAATGATACATACGTATAGATCACGCTCGGATGTGATGACTCAACTGATACTAGAAAAGAGGAAGTGGAGAAGAACTCACACAAAAATATGATAATGTGTAAAAGATCCTTGAAATGAGTAAAATACGGGTTCAAAGATTATTCAAAAGTAAACTAGATTCGAGAGCACCCTTTTTGCCAAATTCTGAAAAAGTTGTCTTCAGAAGTGAAAGATTGTCTACATCCTCATTGTTTCGTGAAACTGCAACTATTGAATTCTGTTGTACCTGGTTGTACCACAGAATAATTCAATGGTTCATTCAGTGTTTTATTTTCAACAGATTTTACAATACTTAGGCATGATTTGGGCTACATATTTTAACCTGTTGAATACGAATCATTTCTAAGTTTTTTCAGTCGCGGGAACCATTTTATTGAACAGTAGTGACCTGACTTAGTGCAGAAAACCCACTCAATAAGCCCTCATAGAGAAGTAAGGAGTTTTAAGCCCATCGAAGGAAGGGGTCTGCACCCATGAACGACTGAAATCTGTGGATTGAGTAGACTCCGGGTATTTTTCCTTCACCGATTCAAACGTTTCAGTGACACATAATATGTAATGGTTACTGATTCATCAAGTGTTCCATCTCAGGAGAGCGAGGGCAATGGTCCAGAATCTTTTAACGGTGATGGTTATTACATTTTAAATTGTAACAAGGAAATAGACGTTCGCGCATGCGCAGTGGCTACTATCAGTCTGGGGGCAATGATTTTCATAGGGGACCATCTACACGCCAATCCGCACAATCCTGAAAATTTCATAGAAATCGGACGAGAATAGTAGGAGGTATATGAGTGTGGCAATGATTTCACGTTTACGCATGCGCAGCGGCTACTGTCAGTCCTGGGGTGAGGATTATCATAGGGGACCATCTACACGCCAACCAGGACAATCCCTGAATATTTCATCGAAATCGAATGAGAATTGTAGAAGTTATGGGTGTGGCAAGGATTTCATGACAGACAGACACGGCACCAAAATTGTTCAGGAACGTCTGAAACGTAAAACTCGAGTGGAAATTTTGATTTTGGAGAACTTTTTTTTCAACATTGAAAAGTGAAAAAAAAGCTTCCGCAACCTTGGTAGACTCGGAAGCAAAATTCCATGAAATAATGCATTCTGCAAACTTCTTTGGACGGAAAATGCATTGAAATCGAAAATGCAATAAAATTATTGAGTATTTGTGGTATTAAGTGACACACTACAACCTTATCAACAAATATAACATATGTAGCATATATTATATACCAACATATAAAATGCCGTTGTATGTTGAGTACTTATATGTCAGTTCGTGGTACTCTGTAATCTTCTACGCACTACAGAAGCAAGAAGTAGGTTTGGCGGAAATCCATGACCATACTACAGGTAACTGGAGAATAAAAAACCTCTCACAATCCTGTTGACCTTTTGGAAATCGGGGAAGGGTTTATTTCGATCATGGTGATAACTACCGCCCACGCTACCGGATGAAGATTGATACCAATTGATTTTCCAACCATGTTATTCCAAAACTGTTCCTCCGATTTCCAGCTCTCAACTCTTCAACAACTCCCACTACTACATCGGGAAGGAGGACGGGCCGATCAATGTGGACACCATCGTGACCTTAGACCCTCTCGATGGCAAAATCGTCCAGTCTTGGGGAAAAGATCTCTTCTACCTGCCACACGGAATCACTATCGACCACCATGATAACACGTGGGTCACGGACATCGCTATGCACCAAGTGCTCAAGGTAATGCCAATTGCTCGAGACTTTGGAGTAATGCTACAGAGTAATTGAGACTGATAAACTAAACAGAATCAGTGTTGCCATAACCTTCTGAGGAAAAGCACCTACTTCTTCCTATGAATTTTCGACCCCATCGAAATTTCCCAGCGTTATCCGTATTTCATTTTCGTTAAACATATATTTCGTCTAATCTCTCTATTTAGTTGGAATGCAAGAACATTTTTGGTAGTCTGGGTGGTGTTATTTGTTTCTGAAAATTGAGCACTTTCTTGAATTGATGACAAAATGTGTGAGTTTACTATGACCTGATTCTGGATTATTTGAAGACAGGAAACCAACAATTTTCAACAAAAAAAAATCTGGAATAGTAAAAAACGTTTGTAAAAATGACCTATGTGCCGCTGAAATACATCCTATGTGCCAAAAACCCAAAAAATATGTGATTTTTGAACTTAGTGGTGAATTATTTAACCTCAGAGTTGGCAGAAAACTAGCAGATTGGTAAGCTGATTGAATACTATGAATTTGAACGTACGTCTTCCTGTTCAAACGTTAATATCACTAAAATGAAATGTTTTTCGCGCTTCCTGAACATTTTGATTTTTGACACATAGGTAGGTCATATTTTCGTGACAGCGACGATGTGTTGTTTGAAATCAAATGAATTGGCATCAAGTTCAACTTGTTCATACATATTATTATACAAATAGTAGAGTTCTTAAACATTTTATTAATTAATTTCGATTAATATTAATTAAAATATCCTCAATATTTTTATTAGAAATTATTGTTCTCTTTCAGTGATTTGCTAACTGGTAGTAGGATTTTTTTTACATCTGGCAACGCTGGTATCACAATCATTGTAACAGCTATCTATGTTGATAGCTACGCTGTGAAAAGCTGTATGTGCAAAAGTTGAAATTTTCTAGGCGAGCTAAAAAGCACAGCATTTTTTTCATTCAATGGCCTCCAGTTTTCTAATGTAATTTTTTGTTGCAGTTTTCATACGGGAATCACAAAAGGCCGACCCTGAGTCTCGGAGAATCATTTACACCAGGAAGCTCAGAGACACGTTTCTGCAAGCCCACTTCAGTCGCCATTGCTTTGAACGGCCACATCTTCGTGGCAGACGGCTACTGCAACGACAGAATCATGAAGTTCAATCACGAGGGAGTTCTCATTCGGATATTCCCTCAAAACGGAGGTGCAGTGAATTTACCATAATTTACTATTTTTGTTACGGTATTCCGATTGAAGGCCAAGATTCTACTTGTTTTCAGATCTGTGGTTTTACGAGATGAAACACCATCTTAATTATCGACACGGGAAAATCCTTTTCTACTATTTGGTAACTAATATTCTTGCTCAATTTCATTGTGTTGCAGAATTTCTGTCTTTGCTGATTCCACACGGGATCACATTGATGCACCATCTCGATCTGTTGTGCGTGGCAGACAGGGAAAACATGCGAGTTGCTTGCTTCAACGCTGAACTGTGTCCGAATTCTCCTCCACGGCCTTCGTCCCCTTTCACCATCCACCAGCCAGATTTGGGCCGGGTGTTTGGAATTGCATCTAATGGTGAGCATTCGAAAGGTTCATTGGAAATTAGACAGTCCTACGAGCAATCATATGGTTTTGATGTATTTCTGTCGCAAATGATACGATAGTGATATTAACATGAGTCCAAATTTCGTGGAATATTTCAAATGATGTAAATTTTGAATTGAGGAAGAAAACAATTCCCTCATTTTTGGAAAAATACTAGGTACTTTATGTTGGTAATTTGGAGCAGAAATAAAATTAATGATAAAGGAGTTGAGTTATATGCCCCTTAAAACCCTTATTTGTGTCAACTTCAATTAATATCAAGATTTTAAAAACTTTTTCAAAATCAGCTCCAGAAAATCCACAATTCTTTGATTGGTGACAGAAAGTAAATGCCGTTAATATACGAATGCTGAAATTTCTGTTTTGAAACTTCAATGAAGCAAAAGCTGATGTCTGTGCTAACCGTTTTGCAGGAAATTTGGCCTATGCAGTGAACGGTCCTACTTCTTCACATATCCCCATCCAAGGTTTCACTATTGACCCCACGGCTGAACTTATCGTGGACCATTGGATGCCCTCCAGTGCGGTAAGGACGATATTCACAGATAGTAAAGTACGATTATAAGTAAGCGCAGACCGCAGCCTGGGTGGAGCTAATCGAAAACATCGCTCTTAAGGCGTATTTTGGTTTATTATTTTCAACAGGAATTGAGCAACAAAAACAATGTTAACCCCCCATCAAAATTTGTTTTACGTTTCAAGGTATATGTAGCTACGCGGCGACCCGGACCGCCCTGCGTAATGAACAACAAACAGATTCCACTCTCTTCATCGCATCATTAGGATTTTTAACTTTATTTTTTTCATAGCATCGAGTTGAAGTCAATGAGCGACCATCTTGGGCCCATCCATGAGACACACTGCGATTTGGAGCTAAATTGGACTATAAGATGGAAATAAATTCATGTTTACGGAAAATCGCGATTGAATGTGCGATCATTGGTCTGATGAAGATGGCATAAGGAACCATCTGAATGAATGAATGTGAGCTGGCCTGCATCAACTCCACAAATCTCATCGAAATCGATCCAATATTTCCCGAACCCGGAACAGGGTATAGACCACTGACACACAAACACACAGACAGACACTGAACCAAAACTGTTGAGACAGCTCTGAAAAGCGAGTTGGAATTTCGGTTTCGGACTACCACTCACTTGCTGCTTTCCTATCTTCGACAGTGAGAAAGGAAAACCCGGCATTTTTCCTGAAAATCCCATTGTGAAATTCAATCAACAGTGAAATGAGGAAATGAGTCTATTGGACTCAAATCCGATTCTATGAGAACTTCCTACATTTTCCAAGAAATAATCCCGTTAAATGAATGATTGTACCGGAACGGGAATCGTACCATTCTCTGTACCTACATGATTAACCTTTTTTTACGTTTCATAAACCCACAGACGACATTTCATTCACTGTTTTTGATACCTTTTCCTCGTCTTTCAACACACACAGACACGGAACCAAGATTGTTCAGGAAGGTCTGAAACGTAAAACGTGAGGGAAAATTTCGATTTTGGAAAACTTTTTTTTTCAAACATGAAAAGTGAAAACAAAGCTTCCGCTACCTTGGTAGACTCGGAAGCAATTGATATTTTGAGAATATATTTCCCGACTCATCCACCCCCCCCCCCCCCCGAATTCCAATACTCAGATGAAGTAATATGCAACTGGGAAGTTGTATTTGTCGAACAATAAAGAAACGCGCTAATCGGTTAAGAATTGAGGACTTGGCAGCGCTCTCAAGATATTGTCAGAATGCGCCTAATTTCAGTAAATAACCCCTCGTTTTCCCCCATGAACACAAATTTCGGAATTCCGGAATATTACAGTTGTACAACTAGATATGTCCTCGTCGAACAAAAAAGAACTGAGTTGGAGGTAAAACGGAAATCGGTTGGAGGATAAGGCCTGGGCACATTACACAAGATTTTGTCACACACACAGACAGACACATTTTTGTGACATACATTCAGACAGACATACACCTAAGGACTTATCAATATACATTGACTGTAAAAATGGTTTCAGGGTACCACTCCGCCCAGAATTTTTTTTTTAATTTTATTAAACTACATAATATGAGGAATATACTGTAAAAATTTCAGAATTTTTTGGTAACGGCAAGTCCTACTTACAGACCACCAAAGTTAGTAACAACAAACACGCTAATGATAATTTTGATAAACGTAACAGACAGCTGTTGTTGTTGGTAATGGTGAACTCAATATTTTTTGTTAGTCCTACATAACCACGACGGACAGAAACAAATGGAATAGACAGACATGGATAATAAAAACCAAACAGATTCGTTATTCGATGAAACGAGCGCGCGCACAGCGGCAGACCGCAGACGAGATTAGGCTGTCGAAAACTCGCTCTCCTGTAAAATTGTGTTTTCGCACATTAAGATACCATTCGGAGGATTTTGATAATTTTTTTTTTTTTTTTTTTAATGTTCTTATTGTCAAGCTCTACAAATTTGTGGAAACGATTATCAAAATTTTTCTCGACAACCGCAAGGATTCATGCGGAAATGGGAACAATTTTGACAAAATGTTGTTACTGAACCCAACAATCAGGATCACGAAATTTCAAAAATCCATTTCCGCACGTTTTTAGAGCTTAGCAAGACGAATACGTGGAAAAAATAATAAGTCAACATCGCTTATAGTGACTGAGGAAAATGTACCTAAATGTGAAAAGTTGGTACCTACAAACACCACCATTATTGTTTTTTGCATGTCCCCTATTATACTTTTTTTTTGTTTCCATCCTGGTTTTGTGTTACATACCTTTGATTGAACAAGTGATAATAATTTCAAGGTCTTGGATTCAATAGGAACGGATATAATGTAGATTAAAGTTCGGCGTAGCGTATCGTTATACAGCCTTGAAATGGTTATCGATTGGTCGGGATAATCGATTATTTTGTCAAATAATGACAAAATGTCACGATGCCAGTGGGGCTAGAGTAAACGAATAACCGGTGGATGTCATAATATGTACAAAAGTTTTCCCAGCGGACAAATATTCGTTGTTCATTGGTTTTTTAATTTTGCCCGCAGGAATTCACCAATCCTCATGACATAGCCATATCGCCGTATGGGGACGCTCTGTACGTCGTGGAAATCGGACCCAACAAAGTTTGGAAGTTCAACATCGACGGCGGATCCGCAGGGAAACGAGTATATCGTACAAGCTTTTGTTAATGATTCTAGACATACTTGAAAGTTATTTCCGTTTCATTTGTAATGAGAATTTATGCTTGTTGAAAGACAATATTAAAACATCAATTACTTTAATAGACTCCTCCAATCCATTGCATTTCATGTTCTCATTTTCCTGAATTCATAACACAATAAGGTAGTAAATAACGAACTGTTTTTTTTTTTTTTTGTTTTTTTTGTGTGTATCTAATTTAGAATGTCGTTTCCTGAATACCCTCTTGGTAGGAATAAACGATAGTAGGCAGGTTATCGATACCACCTGAAAGTATTTCCGGTTTTTCAGCTATGGACCTAGTCACGCAGGCTCCCACCTGTACTAATAAATTTCACAATTAAGTAATTTGTTTTAAGTTCTGAACGTCTGGGTGGTATCATTTGTTCCTAAAATTTGAATACTATTTTAAATTGATTGAAAAAACTTCATGAAGCATTCGTTATTCAAGTTATTATTTCATTTCTTGTTTTTATTTAAAAATTACTGGCAAAAAATACAAAACCAAAATAGATTGCCTGTACATGAAAAAATTAATGCCTATATTAAAATTTGATGGAAAAATGGTATTTTGCCCACCAAGTTTTGAGTTTTGGTGAACTTGTGTTTCCCAGTGAAGTCCTGACATGATTCATATCACTATGTTGATATTCAAAAGAAAAATAATGTAGACTAAAAAATCCACCTTCATTCCTTCTACAATGTTCAATAAAGTGTTTTTTTTCTCTCTCTCTCTCTCTCACGTAGACTAAAAAATCAAGCATTTCACCCCCTTTCAACCCACCAACCACCCGGCCTCTGCTGGAGCAATTCTACACGCGAGCGGGACTCAGTCCCGCCTTGGTGTTTTTTGACCTTAGTATAATTCTGGAAGCCAATTCAAGTGCAATTCAATTACACCGAACTACCAGGGAGATAGCGGAATGTTTCAAAGATAGGAAAAGTTGCTCAGCAATATTCTTGGACGGCTCTCGTGCCTTTGATGAGGATTCGCACAAGAGGTGTCAAGCAAAACTGCACAGAGATATCCTTACCCAGTACAACCGAATTCTTGTCTCCTATCTAACAGACAGGCACTTCAGAGTTAAACAAGAAGATGTCCTATCCCAACTCAAAAATAATAGACATTCTATTTATTGTCTACTGTATACAAGTGAACTTTCAAATCATCTGAAACTATCGGCATGACACAGCCGGATGACTCAGCAATCCTAGTAGTTGGAACTACGATAAAGGAAACCAAGAGAAAATTACAAGTGTCCGTCAGGAACATTCACCGCTGAATCAACAAAAATGGAAAAAAAAACACTTAACGAAGCTAAGTCTACTTTCATAAATTTTACGTTTAAAACGGTGAACCTTATAGTATGTAAGTGAAGAAATGAACTCCTAGGCAAAATAAATATCTAGGCATGATCTTGGATGCCATGCTTTGCTGGAAACAGCATGTTAAGAAAAAGAAAAAAACAAAGGATCTGAAATTCAATAAGTTATTTTGGCTCATTAGAAGAAATTCACTAATGCCCGTACACAACAAACTGGATCTATACGAGAAAAAAAATTATTAAATCTATTTGGACCTTTGGCTGCCTCATAAGGATGCATCAAGAACACGAAAATAATGTTTATATAGCATTTCCGAATTGAGTTAAACCTTTTCCATTTAGATTTAAACCTTTTCTATTTAGATTTAAACCGTTTCCATTTTGATTTAAACCTTTTCCATTTTGATTTAAACCTTTTCCATTTAGATTTAAACCTTTTCCATTTAGATTTAAACCTTTTCCATTTTGATTTAAACCTTTTCCATTTAGATTTAAACCTTTTCCATTTAGATTTAAACCTTTTCCATTTAGATTCCAAATGAAAAAGGTTTAAATCTAAATGGAAAAGGTTTAAATCCAAATGGAAAAGGTTTAAATCCAAATGGAAAAGGTTTAAATCAAAATGGAAAAGGTTTAAATCTAAATGGAAAAGGTTTAAATCAAAATGGAAAAGGTTTAATTCAAAATGGAAAAGGTTTAAATCTAAATGGAAAAGGTTTAAATCTAAATGGAAAAGGTTTAACTCAATTCGGAAATGCTATATATTTATCCAAATTGAGTTACCAGCACTTATGCACAGGCGTTAGTAAAAAAAATAATAATAAGTTTTTTTATTTAAGAGTTTTTAAAAGCAGAGTAAAAAAAGTCCATTCTTGCAGCATACGTTTAATGAGCGAATTTTCATGGGAATCTTAAAAGCTATGGTTAAGAAATTCGAAAAATTAGCTATATGAGAAAATAGTCGGCCTTACGGGTGCGGCACATCGTTAAAATTATACAATCAACTTCTTGGGTAAAAAATGTTAAAATCATCAAAAAAATACTCTCCTTGTCACCCCGAACTCACAGGTAGCCCACACGTAAATTGTTATTTCTTTCCTATTTTTGGTCGGAAGATTTCTCTGGTATCGATTAGATATCGAAAGAAACTAGAGGCGTCTTAACCACCTGCAAAAATCGTCAGTATTGGGAAGAGTATTAAATCAAAAAATACTTGGTATCGAAAGAAAAGTATCGATATGTACCGCACTTATACAGGGTGTCTACCATTTGAATGGACCAAACTTCAAGGATCAATTTTACAACTCATTTGCAACAAAAAATGTCACCTAGCAATTTTTTCTTAACCCACTCAAAATTCTTTTTTTCCACTTTAAAGTTTTTATTCATATTTTCGACCTTGCAGCACTAAAATGGTCATAACTCCCTTATTTCTCATGCTACTTCGAATCTGAGTACACCGTTGGCCAGAGCGTTAAATTTCCTATCCATTTAGTGGGCAACATGGTTTCTTACAGCCATTTGTAAAAGTACAAAAATAAATCAAAGTCAACATTTATAATTTTTCCGAAATCGCCATTTTTCAGGCTAACGATTCCCCCGTAAAAAATACCGCTATCGTGGTGCACTCAACGGGAAAAACTACCCCAAGATTTCACCTTTCCAACGGTATGTCAGTTTTAAGGTTTAAGAGGAAAGTTTCTTTGAAAAAATTGAGTTTTATGCGAAAAAACGTGCTTCTTTAGGCATATTCCGCTAGAGAGTCGACCAAGTATTATTGCCTTCACTTTTCAAGGATTGCAATACCCAAATCCACCAAATTACATTTCTACTCGTATTTTACGTTCTGGACCTTCCTGAACAATTTTGGTACCGTGTCTGTCCATCTGACAGTCGGTCGGTCTGTCTGAAAGTCCTTGCAGATGGCAAAAGCAATACGGAGCTACTGTCCGATTTCGATGTAATTTTCGGCGATGTTCTCCATAAAAATCAAAGTCAAAGCATTAAATTTTCAAAATCAAATTCAAAAATTTCAATTTTTTTCACAACCCAAAATCGCCACTTTTTTATTTCGTTCTGGGTAGAAATAGTTTTGGCTAGAAAAGGGTGGTTTCACGAATTTTTCTTCATCGTTGCAGTCATACCAGTGCGCCATGTGTAAAGATTACATTTAAGCATTCCATCTTAATTTCATCGTTAATTGATCCAATGACAACCTCAAAATTCATTGAAGTTGTTGGTATTAGAATGGAAGAGCCACGAAGCTCTTCCAGTATTATGAACTCCTAATAATTATATACCTTTGAAATACCGCTTCGTACACTCAGCCCTCCTCCAAACCATCAGGTAAAACTAGTCTTTGACGTTAATATTGGAGCCATTGGATAAATGATTTGAAGAACTGTAGTAGATGGAACTCGACCCATCGGAACTGATAATTTTGGAAAGTATTATCATTGAACCTTTCAAAGGTTGTTGGCAGAATTTGAAACAGTGGCGGCAGGGATAGTTTGACTCCAAAGATGCAGTCCTCTCGACCGTGGGTACCACTTCCCAGGTATTGATCTGTTTAGGAGTTATGTGGACGCGAGGGGCACCGACAGCTCTGCTCCTACTATGTGCCGCTTTATCCACCGCTGTCATCGCTTCTGACATCAGGGAAATATTCTACTCCCAAATCCGCGAACTACTCAACACGCCTCCGTTCATCCAGGTAAAATCGACGATTTGCCAAGTCTGTTCCAACCTTTAAACAACTAAACGATGAAAATGAATGAATTGAATTGAAGGAAGACGCCATAACATCCATGGTGTTTATCATACTCGCATCCCAGAGCCAATCTTTAAAAACCCCTTGAATTAAAGGTAGATTTAGATGTAGATTTATTGGAATTCCTTCAACTCCGGCCATTGCTCCAATTTATTTGTCCAAAAACATAGGTTCTCTAAGAGTACGATATCTGCAAAGAACGTATCTTACGAGAAATTTGAAGAAATGAAGCAATTTACAATGGAACTTTGATCAGATTCCTTGAGTGTTTGACAACTATGAATGTGTTTGGAAAGTGGTTGGGTAGTTCAAATGAAGTAGGCCAAATAAAATGAATCAAATTAAGTTGAATACATAAAATATTGAGTCACAAAAGTATGAAGTAGGTTTAAAAAGTCAAATTAGTAAGTTAAAACTGGAGAAGGAAAAAGAAGGTCTAAAAGATGAGCGAAAAAGAGGTAATAAATAAAGAAGAAACAAAGGAAACATCAAGTTGGTCTATAAAATAAGAGAATCAAGTATGCCAAATAAAGTAGGCCGATTATAATTAGTCAAATTACGTTTAGAAGATCAAATTAAGTAACTAAATCAAGTAAAAAGAAAAGAGGTAAAACGAAGAAGTTCGAAGAAAGTATCAAATATTAAGGAGGTCTACAAAATAAGGGAAAATCATTCTAGTAGAATCAAATTGGTCAATAAAAGAGTAGGAATTTTCGTAGGAGCTTCTCATTTGCCTGAAGCCCCTTTTGAAAAAGTTGGCAATTCCTTGGAAACACGCGGGATGTATACGCACAAGACAACACACTGAGTCTTGTAAAAACTATATAAATATATATCACGAAAACATTAGGTATTTTGATTTTTTTCTACATTCTCTCGAGTGTGATCCTGCACGAATTCATAGATAATTAAGACATCATCGTAGCAGTAATTGATTGTTCTTGAGTTTGAGACGTGGGGTTCCAAAATGGACGTTGAATATTTCCTTGATAGAATATTTCTTCTTATAAAACATCACATTCCTCTTCTTGCATTTCGACGTGAGATTCGAAACGCAAGACAAAATTACCACATTTCAAAGTGGAGAGAGGACAAAATGCGAAATGTAGGACATGTCCTCCAAATGTAGGACGGTTCGTTAATAACCCCAATTTCGGTAGTTCATGGTCCGCTACTTATTCCCAAAGGCGTTAAAAGCGAATCAATTGAATAAAGTCGATACTGTATCAGTTGAACTAATATTTATTTGATTTTTCCATACTTGATGCACGACGCCCATTACTGGAAAGATCGCCTACTTCAACTAGTAATTGTAATAAGTAGTATTGTAATAAGTTTATGGTAGGTATATTTAGATGATTTGGAAATCCCGAATGAACTATAATTTCTTTTTCTTTTCTCTCATAAGTGAAGTCACTATTTTACCTTATCGTGTTATCTTTATTTCCCTCTTTATTTATTAAAAGAATTGTGTAATTAGTTTTAAATAAGTACCAAATAACATGTAATACTGTAGTGGAGCATGTTGTAAATTTTATTTAAATAAAAATAAAATAAAACTAGTAATTGTTAGATTAAACTTTTATGTTTCTAATTAAAACATTATCTTTTCAATATTAGAAGAAAACGAGCCCGAAACCGACTGAAGTTATAAATTGGGGAATAAATCTCGAGGACGAACTCGGCCAGGTTACTGGTGTGTCCGTCAACAAGAATGGTCAACCCGTCGTTATCCATCGAGGACGAAGGTCTTTGGACTCCAGGTGAGAATTATGACTTGGAAAATCATGTTAAGTTTCAAATGAACAATTGTGAGGTGAAATATTATTAACTCAAGTTATTATTAACTAGTGTAAGTACCAAATTGCTGAGTAACGACCATGGTTCTCGAACAATAAATTTTCCAAGTTTCAGGTTCTAAGATGCATAAAATCCGAAAGCCGAATTGAAAAAATCCGTCCGTCCACCTTACGTGCGGCCACGTTGATCAAAAGTGATATTTACTAGGGTTGTAAGCTCTACTGTGCCCCACATCTTTTGGTTATTTTTAGTCAACTCTAAAGGGTGAAAAATATATGATAAGATTCTTGAAATGACCTGGATAGAAAACTTCAAACTTAAGGTATTATGAGGGTTTCTCATCAGTGTAAAGTGTATCAGTATAAAACATATCGTTAAATAATGCATGCACTCCAGGGGACGTCCCATTGGATAAGCGGTAGATAAATTTAAACATGTTGGTAAGCGATAAAACTGTTTCACTCGATGTAATTTATTTAGTATTTCTGGCAAGAAATGACGGAATTTGAAAATCCATGATCATACCCAACATGGGAATTCGAGTTACCCCCCCCCCCACCCAATGGTGCCAGTCTAGCACCAAAGCAGCGTTACTTCGTAACGTTGAACTTTAATCTATTAGTTTTGGTAAGCAGTCCGTCGAAATTCACATCTGTATTCAAGGAGAAACACACAAAAAAAAAAAACACGAAATACGCAGTTTATGGTGCCCTGGCACCACTATAAGTTCCATGGTGGCTCAGAGAATAAATCATGAAAATCCGGAGGTATATTCAGATATTTTCCTCAATTTCAAAGCTTGGGTACAATTAGTAAGCTGTTAAGGAACCGAAATATTAAAAAATCGGATATTTTGTGAATATTATCCCCCACTCGCCCCCTCCCCATACTAATTTTGATACTGTGGTGAAATAGTGTGCAATCAGGAAGTCGAACAAAGAAAGAAACACGCAAATCGGTAGGAAATTGAGGCCTGGACAGAGTACACAAGATTATGCCCGCAACTGCACGTTTTTTGAGCATTAACCTCCCCATCCCCCCCCCCCCCCCTAAAAGGCAAAATTTGAAATTCCGGCGACTTAGTGCACAAATAGATAGTTTTCCGCGTCGAAAAAAAAAGAACCACGAAAATCAGTTGGAATTTGAGGCCTGGGCAGAGGACACAAGATTTTGTCACACACACACACACAGACATTCACCTATGATTTTTTCGCGGATTTGGATTCAGAATGGTCTAAGACGGATTAGTGAGTGGTTATTTTTTTTTCTGTTAAGTGTTGTCCAACTTTACCCCAGATCAATCGCATAAGGACGCCCAAGTCTTACTATGGGACGTCCTAAAAAGTGTAAAGTTGTATTTTCAATTTCGGTAATATGTTGTGGTTGTGGAGTTTTTTAATTTATTCAAATAAATGGGGGTCTTCTTGACAATAAAATCCTTCCAATAACTTTTATTTGTGGAGAGCTCTCAACAACCCTCTGGTTGTCATTGTCAATCCAACAGTAAGAGGACAAAATTCCTGTGTAGAACACAAGTAGCCACTACTAGTTTTTTTAAATTCACGTTTTCCGCGTCCAAACACAATTTTTTCCCCTAAATTCGATTTTGAAATGTTTTGACTATACCATTGGATGCTGAGATCTTCGAGCAGTTTTGGTGAGGTACGTGAAAAACAATGCGGAAATAAAATCTTTCCAACCAAAAGAAAAACTTGAACATTTTGCCAATTCGACGAAAATCAATTTAGGAGTAAAAAATTTGACGCCCTTTCCAACGGTGCCCTTATTTTTTACCTTTTTATGGTAAATTGAGGTATTTATGGTAATTTTAGTGACATGAGGTCAAAACCACAAAAATATCTCAAAATTGAAAAAAAAAAACTTGGAAACACTAGGGGTTAAAACAAAATTGCAAACCGGAGAGACACTTTCTTACTTATGTTAGTTGTAGAATCGACTCCTGAAGTTTTAGTTTGCGGGGTGTCCTTAACACGGGGCACCCTGAATATTCCTACTGGACAAAATTCTTTACCTTTTGCTTCCTCACTACCGAAGGTAGGGAAGCTTTGTATTCGTGAAAGAAGTGAAAAAAAAATGTCCTCCAAAATCAAAATTTCCACTTGCTTTTTGCGTTTTAGAGCTTCCCGAACAATTTTGGTTCCGTGTCTGTCTGTCTGTCTGTCGGTCTGTCGGTCTGTCGGTCTGTCGGTCTGTCGGTCTGTCTGTGGTCAATCCTTGTCCCGGGCAAAACTATACTAACCTGTGGTCCGATTTTGATGAAATTTTCAGGGATTGTGCGGGTTAGGTCCTAGACGGTCCCCTATAAATTTCAGCACCTTCGGACCAATAGGAGCGAGTGCGCATGCGCAAACGTGAATTTCCTGGAACCTCGGTTTCTCGGTTTCTAGTGAACCGATTTTGCTCAAATTTGAAGGTTAGTTAGGGACTAACTTCTAAGAGACACCCTATAAGTTTCAATCAAATTGGTCAAGCAATAGCCGCTGCGCATGCAATGGAGAATGCTGAAGGCGCCTGAGTGATCACTGATCAGCTGAGTGAGCTCCAAGGCCATTTTCTCTCCTGTTGAACGCAGAAAGCTGAAATTTGAGAGGCAGGGTCAATGGAGAATGCTGAAGGTGCCTGAGTGGTCACTGATCAGCTGAGTGAGCTCCAAGGCCATTTCCTCTCCTGTTGAACGCAGGAACCTGAAATTTGAGAGGGCGGGTCAATGGAGAATGCTGAAGGCGCCTGAGTGATCACTGATCAGCTGAGTGAGCTCCAAGGC
Organism: Apolygus lucorum; assembly: GCA_009739505.2. Lineage (NCBI taxonomy): Eukaryota > Metazoa > Arthropoda > Insecta > Hemiptera > Miridae > Apolygus > Apolygus lucorum. The sequence goes on along the minus strand of CM019167.2, from coordinate 115,565,863 downwards.
CATTTTCTCTCCTGTTGAACGCAGGAAGCTGAAATTTGAGAGGCAGGGTCAATGGAGAATGCTGAAGGTGCCTGAGTGGTCACTGATCAGCTGAGTGAGCTCCAAGGCCATTTCCTCTCCTGTTGAACGCAGGAACCTGAAATTTGAAAGGGCGGGTCAATGGAGAATGCTGAAGGTGCCTGAGTGGTCACTGATCAGCTGAGTGAGCTTAAATATTACAGTGGAAGAAAGATAAAGAGGGAGAGGGAGCAAAAACCTTTTCAAGGTATGTCACATTTTAGCCATTAGGCTCTAAGCGGAAATCATCCGGGGGTGCAGGGGGCGAAGCCCCCGCCGAGGCGCGCAGCGCCGAGTTTTCGCCAACTGATTCTTTACGTCCATGTTACAATGAGTGAGGAAGCTATACTGCCCACCCAACTTGGCAGACGTTTTTTGTTTTGTTGGTGACATGTTACGCTTTCTTTTTGACCAAGGATTTTGGTTTACAATTTTCATATCCGTGTACTGTACAGGCAACGTTGATTTTTCAGCACTAAAACTCATATTTCGTAAATAAAAGGAATTAATGTATTATACTTCTGACCAGTTGGTAAAACAGGGAGCCTCCTAATTGTAAGGTTGGTGAAAAAATGTTCCTAAAACGACGAATAAGGTGGATTTTTTTAATTTAAAATAGGGGAAACTTCTGAAACCATAGCGCTTGAATCTTTCTGCAATCAAATAAGTGCTATGTTTTTCGGAAACTTCATTTCCTCCTAAATCGAATGACGTACAATAATAAGTGTTTCTGAGCACTTAAGGTGTAATTGTCGGTTACGTAAAACCAGTCGTAATAATGACGCTCGAGGGCGACTATAGTATCGAACCCCCCTTAAACACGTGATTACGACTGATCTGAGTGAAATAGAAATCGGCGGCTTCAACAGGGGACACGTGATTAGTTACTTGAGACATACCTATCCTCTCCCGCAACTCTATTAATCTGTGCAAGGTACAGTATTAATCAGTGCAAAATGTGGTATTTTCAAAGGATGCTTTAGTGGAATAATAACTATAATTTGATAATGAAAAAAGTCCATCCATGTAGCATGAATTAATGAGCGAATTTTTGAGGAAATCTTCAGTTGAAGGGACGGTTACGAAAAGGAATAATGGTGTTGAAATTTCTTTTAGAAAGTTTTTTTCGACGATTCTTGGTTTTTTCGATTTTTAGTATAACATACCGACACACTGTATGCACAGGGTGTGCTTTGAAGATGTAAGGAGTCCATATTCACGTTCTACTCGTCTCCATGAACTCATAGAGCCCACACGGCTACTGCATTTCTGGGTACAACAAATATACGGACGTTTTTATTATATATATGTATAAATATATATACTATTTTTAATTTTGTACAATTTTTCATTTTTGTAAAGTGCATTGGTATCAAAAATTTTGTGCTGAGTCCGAATATACCATATATTACTATTATTGTGAAGGTAATAACCACAAAACCGGGAAAACCCATTTTTTGGACTATTTTTGAAATTTGGACCACTTAGGGTTGCCCAAAATGTCAGGCTAACGAACTCGTCCTTTTGTTTGTTGTTATGAACATTTTGGCGAAAACTAAACAATTTTTGCTAGACAATTACTCGAGTTATCGTGCGGAGTGACACATATGATATACATATATAGGATATGTATAAATATGTATGATATATATACATATGATTTTTGGAAAACTTCAGGGATCGTTCCAGAATGTTCCAAAATGGATTTCAGTGAACAGATTCTTCAAAAAAGTCCATTCTAAAAATATTGAGGCCATTGCAATTATAGCTTCATTTTCCTTGAAAATTCGCCAATAACATTAATTCAAAATTAATAATAATTTATACCATAAAGTGGAATAATAACCGCTGTGTAATAATTTACGGTTTTTTTTCAATGGTATCATTTCCTCAATTGTAAGTACTGAATTCAAATTCCAAAGTATTTGAAATATTCCAAGCTTTATTGTGCCTCCTTCTTTACCACCCTCAGTAACCCACTTGAGAGTGACCGCATTGTGGACTCCATTCCTGTCGGTAGATCAATACTTCAGACAATTTCATTGAACGATCATTTCCTAAGTTTAACTCCAAGAAAGTCGGTTCATGGACATTTTTATTTTGGAGGGCAAAATTTTCTTGTCTACAAAACGATGTACTTATGTTTGGGTCTGCCTGCAACGCTGGAGTTTTTATTTTGGAAAACTTGAAAAATTAAATTGAGCGCCGTGTAACTGTAAACAACATTTGGAGGCTGAGCAGACTACTTTTCATCTTATACTAATGAAGTCACTCGCGACGAGATTGTGGAAAACCATTTTAATAAAAAACGGAGTTTGGAAAATAATAACAGTTATTGTTTGTTACTGATGATGACCTTACCGCCGAAATCGATTTAGCTTGTAACTCATCACTTTCGCGGAAATAGACAACGTTCTTCCAAACTCCGTTTTTTATTACTTGTCACCTTATTAATTATTACTGGACGTTGCATTTATGTCATAACGATAAAATTAATATCTAAATTCTAGCTCTCAGTTCTTTAATGCCTCAAACAACTATATCGGGAAAGACGGGCCGATCCACGAGAACACCATCGTGACCTTAGACCCACTCGATGGCAAAATCGTTCAGTCCTGGGGAAAAGATCTCTTCTATATGCCGCATGGAATCACCATCGACCATCATAATAATACCTGGGTCACGGACATCGCTATGCACCAAGTGCTCAAGGTAATATGAAAACAATATTAAATATTGTATATTGTTATATTGATTTTCGAAGGTAAAATCAATTAAAGTAGGTAATATTACACTGGTATATAACTACTTGTACTTGTGAACGTCGGGATCCCGAGATCATGGTATCAGAAATAAATCCTTGTCCAAAGATCTCAGCGAAGAGATTCACTGGGTTCCAAATTGTGGAGCTTCACACTCATTTGGGTTTCCAGTTTATTTTAAAAAGACCTATTTTTAAAATACCGAAAGACATTTCGAAAACATTGGATACATAATATTTGCAGCTTCCAAGAGTGGTACACCACTTAGGGAGTAATTGGAAACTTTGTGTGAAGAATATTTCCCCAATGTACATGTAGGCTTGCTACTTGTGGCGGCTTGTGTCGATGACCACAGAAGTAGCGTCCCGCTTACTCGTGGCGGTCGTGACGATCGTCACACCAGTCGTAAACGGGAGGTTCGTTCGACAGGGTTAAGTTTTGATCCGCGGTGAAATTGGTAGCGGCCCGAGGTTGTGACGCCACGTGCCGATCCCAAGTTCCCCGATTGATACAAAACCTAACGTGGCGAGCTCAGGTGGGAGGGGGAAGACAAACAAATATCGAAACAACGTGAAATGTTAAATTTACAAGGGTAGCGTGAGGTATTTACCTGTGACGAGGCGGTGAAGCGGCCAGTCGGAATTCTCGGGATGATGCAAGCTGAAATGTTTAGCCTTAAGGGCGTCCTAAAAAGAAGATGGCGGACACCAAATGTGACGCTGCCGGAAGGGCCTACGACGATTTCTGAGGGAAATCTCGGAAGATGTGGCGGAGTGTGAGGAGTCACCAAGCTCCGTGTATCACACTGAGGAACCAGGTAAATGCGAAAATAGCAACTGCAAGGTTACAACAAGAAAGGGTAATTTTATTAATTAAGCGTTTCGGTTTCTGACTAGGCACACTAAATGTGTGTCGAAAAGAAGCCTGATGGGCGGAACAACAAAGGTAAGTATGGCACAAATATGGTTTATCCAATATGTTGATAATTCAAGAAATTGTTCAATATACAATTCAATGATTCCAAGTTGACTTTATGTTTCAGGTTTCCAGAGTAAATCAGTTCAAAGTTCCAGGTTTTCAACAAAGGTGAGTAAGGTAAGTATAGGTTAGCTTTATGCTGCAGGTAAGTATTTAGTTCTAAGTTCACAACTTCTCCAAGTACGATTCTGTTTAAACGTTTTAGTTTTACTTCTACGCACTGTCCTAACTGCATTGGCCAATGGTTAAAAGGTAAGTTACGATTTCACTCACACGTGTCAGGGCCCTGAGGTATCCTTCCAGGTGTGATGTGGGGGTTGTGGCGTCGGACGTCCGGTGGATTCCAAGGGATCTTCAACCAGATTGTTCGGCGCAGGACGGCAATTCAGATGGTCAGGGATCTTACTGAACCGCGTCGCGAGAGATTTGGGGACAAATGATTCTAACAGGCTCAAGTTCACGGGCTGCTGGGCTCACAGTGACTCTACTGAATATCTAGGGGGGGGGGGTCTGCTTGTGGAGGGGGCTGCCCGTTGGTTTTGTTCTGGATGGTCCCCCTCCGCTCCCTCGACGGACGAGCGCCTGCCAGGTGGAGTCTTCTGATTGGCTCCCCCCCGCTTAGGGAGGGACGCTCTGGCTGGAGACGGCGTCTTCAAGTTGAGGGGGGGTGACGTCACCTCTGAGCTGACCACGGATCCGAATCTGAACAATGCTCGGTGACTATGACAGATTCGGATCGGAAGGAAGTTAACGAATTAACCCAGCCTCTTCACTGGAAAGGTACCCCAGTGAGCGGAGGCTCACAGTACAGATGCACCAAGATACACCACGAATTTCCTGATGCAAACAGTTCGGACTCAAAAGCTCTAGAAAGACCGTGATGAGACACTTGGGGCGCCCAGTCGGTTACTTCTCTAGACCCACTCCTCATTGGTTCAGCATGGATTTGGTTTGATCTGAACCGATAGGAGCGAAAATATGGAATTATGGCCACCCGACCGATTCGCTGCTGTTCAATAAAGAGCGTGCAAGATTAACAAATATAACCGAAGACCTCTATGAGCATCAACTATTGCAAGACAACTAACTTCAGAAGTCGCCAGCATTCACCAGGAAGAATATCCATCAATGTCCCTGGCAATGCAAGTGCCTGAGTACGTTAGGAGAGAAACCCTCAACGGCTTCAAGGAGGCGTAAGAGTTCCACTTCGCGTATCGACAAATCTCCGTAAGCAGCTAATCTATGGGGCCCCCTTTCTGGGAGAATGATAGATAATCATGAGACCATTCACAACCTGACATAAGTCGGAGAAACAACAACTATGCTGGCGTACTACAATATTTCAAGCTCCAGTGTTGATTCTAATATGATTTTTAGTTCAACTGATCTTTCTGTGAATATCCACGGTATTCATGAAAATGACTAAAGTAATTGCATGCTTTGGCACCGACCCTGGTCAACTCCCCTTCACTACGAATAAACTTCATTCCATTTAACAGCTTGTCACGGAGTCCTACACGCAAAAACCACAGAGTAGTGGAAGTCCGGGCGATCCGATACATAGCCTACCTCCTCCATCAGAGAAAATAAAATCAATTAAATATCGTTTAGTGTCTGACGAATGTCTCTACACTGTACAAATACGTCTTGAAGATATTTTCGATAATTTTAGTAAGTTGCTAAACATTCGACTTTGAATAATTATGATTAATTAGATGTTATTGTCGGTTCGATGTGGATTGATTACCACTGTCGTTCGAGTTGCAGTTTCCGTACAAGAATCACGACAGGCCAACCCTGAGGCTGGGAGAGTTATTCACACCAGGAGACTCCGAGAGACGTTTTTGTAAGCCCACTTCAGTCGCCATTGCTCTGGACGGTCATATCTTTGTAGCGGACGGCTACTGTAACTCCCGAATCATGAAGTTCAACCACGAGGGTGCTCTCGTTCGGATCTTTCCCCAAAATGGAGGTACAGTTAAGTTTTCTTAACTCGATATTTCTGGTATATTATTTCCAATAATCAAACTTCGGAATCGAGCAAGAAAAAAATTGTAACCCCGCCTCAAAATTTGACGGTGTACGTTTCAAGATAAGTAGAAATGAATTTTTTTGTCCATACCATGTATGGACAGCATTTTGCCCAGTTCCAATCGACCGTATTTTGATGAAATTTGATATGTGGGCTCCATTTGGAGGCTAGTTGTACCCCAAAGCTTTTGGTTATTGTCATTCACTTCCAACTAAAGGGGTGAACAGTGGGAAAAAACATTTTCAAAACGCCCTAGCTCGAAAACAAGTATTGTTTTTTCAATAATTTAAATTTCCCTAAATTTTAAGAATTGTTCGATACCACGAAGAGCTTTGTGGGATCAACCGTACGCTTCCTATGACGATAATTAATTATTCAATGAATTATTAATGAAGTTTTTCATCAATTTAGGATAGTGTTCAAGTTCTAGAAACGAATGAGGATATCCGGAGCTCGGAACGATGAACCACCGTTAAATGAGAGTCGATTTTGTAATCAATCAAGATTTCAAGTAGTGATTGCTATTGAGCCTCCCAAGGGCTGCTCTCGGGGTCCCTCAACCCCTCCCTCCATCCCATCAGCCGTCCCAGGTGGCACCACATAGTAGCGGTGAACTAGTGAAATCTTTCGTTTGTTCTGTATTGCTTCCGAGTCTACCAAGGTAGCGGAAGCTTTGTTTTCACTTTTCAAGGACGAAAAAAAAAAGTTCTCCAAAATAAAAATTTCCACTCGCGTTTTGCGTTTTAGACCTTTCTGAACAATTTTGGTTCAGTGTCTGTGTGTCTGTGTGTCTGTCTGTCTGTCTGTCTGTGTGTCTGTCATGATTTCCTTGTAACGCGCATAACTATACGAAGTTATTGTCCGATTTCAATGAAATTTTCGGGGATTGTGCGGATTGGTGTGTAGACGGTCCCCTATGAAAATCATCATCCCCGGACTGATAGAAGCGACTGCGCATGCGCAAACGTGAATTCCTTGTAACGGCCATAACTTCTACATTTCCCGTCCGATTTAAATGAAATTTTCAGGGATTGTGCGGGTTGGTGTGTAGACGGTCCCCTATGAAAACCATCATCCCCGGACTGATAGTAGCCGCTGCGCATGCGCAAACGTGAATTCCTTGAAACGGCCATAACTTCCACATTTTCCACCCGATTTCGATGAAATTTTCAGGGATTACGCTGATTAGGTTGTAGATGGTCTCCAATGAAAATCAAGGCCTTAACATTTATAGAAGCCTCTTAGCATGCGCATACGTAAAATCCTTGTAACAGCCATACCATTTACATTTTTCATCCGAATTTGATGAAATTTTCTAGGATTGTCCAGATTAGCGTGTAGATGGTCCCCTATGAGGGTAGTGAAAGGTACTTAGAGATTGGTGTTTTGAGATTGACTACTATGCATCGGATCATCTATATAATCCGGTTATGGATACGAGGAAGCTATGTGCCACACCCACTTGTTATTCATTATTTCAACCAGACAAATTGATTCATATATTATATTAATCAGTGCCTTAATAATCGAGTAATTTATTATTTCAGAGAATGTTGATAAAATTGGGTACAATGAAACAAACAAACTTTGAGAAAGTAAAATACTAGAACTAGAGAAGGTATTTGCCAGCAGTCGTGAAAATATTTAAAAACTTCAGGTACGAATTACCTGAAAATTCCTAATTGTAGGTATGAGTAACCTAAGCTACTCAAATTTCTGATTTAGATTTTGAAAAAACGGATCGGTTTGGCAGATTAGGCAGTCTTAAATAGGTGCTCTGCGAACTTTCAGCTTCTCGGGGCCACCAGACGCAAATTTAGCTCCCCAGCTGATAAGGGAGGATCTCATATTTTAATTCTAAATCAGCTGTCTCAAAAGGTGCTCTGAAAAATTTCAGCTTCTATGAGCCACCAGATTCAAATTTAGCTGAACATTCGGCCATAAAAACAAAGAAACCATGTCAAACATGGTAATGTTTTTTGCGGAAATCTAGTCAGCGGAAAAATTATGGATTGACCCCTGCAATAAGACATATTTATATCAAAACATTGAACAAATAAATACAGTAATAATTAATTCCAATAATTATTATCATTAATGACACCTATCCTAGTCATCCTGTAACACTGCCCAACGGCAATAAATATTCTAGAATACGAGTAGATAGCTACCATTTTGGTTTATTATTTTCAATAATGAACCTTTGGAATCGACCAAGAAAAATAACTTTTTAACACCCCTCAAAATTTGATGGTTTACGTTTCAAGGTACGTAGAATCCAAAAAAGAATACAAATTTGGCCGTCCGTCCGCCGTACGCCGTACGCGGCACTTTTGCCACTTAGCATTGACCGATTTTAATGAAATTTGGTATGTAGGCTCCATTTGGGGTCTAGTGGTGCCCCGAAGATTTTGGTTGATGTAGGTCACTTCTAAGGGTCCCAAAATCAATTTTGAAATTTTGAAAACGCCCTAACTCAAAAAATGTTATATAAAGGTATTGTTTTTCCTTCAATTTAAGATTCTATAGAATTTTTAGAATTTTTTGAGACCACCCGGAGCTCTTTAGGACAACCCGTTCGCTCACTACGAGAATTTAAAGTTTGGACGTACGATAAATCAGAAACACGAGTGTGAATCGCAAAAGAGGCCTAATCTCCGTTCAAATTAAAGCTTACCGAAATGCGACCGATGTTTTTCTTCATATTGGATGGTTGGTGGCTTTGCAGACGAGTGATCTATATAGAAAAATAAAAAATAATAAACCATTGTGTAATAATTTGCTGCGTTTTTGCACATCTTGGTGGGCATTTCCATTACAGGATATCAATAGTTTCTCTCGATAATAGCATAACAAGGACATTTTTATAGGCAGAAATATCAATATTATTTTTTAATACCACAACCTCTCTAATGCTTTCTTATCGGCACCCGTCAAAATCAGAAAATCTGGAGATGGACGGGCACAAATAAAATTTTATAAGTACCCTGCTGGGTGTTTCCAAAACTTGTCCCGGGAATTAACAACTCATCACCCCACTCAAGGTAGGATCTCTAAGTACTACTTGGGGATTGGCGCTTACGTTGGCTACCCGATTTCTTGTTACAGAATTTCCGTCTCTGCTGATTCCACATAGCATCACATTGCTGCACCATCTCGGTCAGCTATGCGTGGCAGACAGAGAGCACATGCGAGTTGTCTGCTTCGACGCCGGACTTTGTCCGAATCCTTCTTCACGACGCACGCTGCCTTTCATCATCAACCAGCCCGATATGGGGAGGATGTTTGGAATAGCTTCTAATGGTGAGTATTCAAAACCTCTTGATCAGATTCTAAAAACGTTGCTAGTCAATACACAACGGGTTCTGTGTTTTTAGGACATCCCACAGTAAGATTTAGGCATCCTACTACGATTTATCTGGGGTGAAAGAGAACAACACTCAACGGGGGAAAAAATAACCAAACACCAATCCGTTTTAGACCATTCAAATTCAAATCCGCAAAAAAGCCATCGGTGTGCTAGTGATAAATCTTGCGTACTCGGCCCAGGCCTCAATTTCTCTTCGTTTTGGGTAGTTCTCTTTTTTCGAAATGGAAATCTACCTAGTTTTGCACAAACGGAATTTCAAAATTAAAGTTTAAGAGGTGAGGTACGGGGGGATTATTTACTGAAAATAAGACGAATTCTGAAAATTCCTTGAGCGCGCCATCTAAGTCTCAATTACAACCGACTAGCTTTCATATTTTTTTGCTCAACTCAGACAACCTTCCAGTTGCACATTATTCCGCTAGAGAATCGAAATTAGCATGGGGAGGGGGCGAGTTGGGGGTACATATTCACTAATTAGCCGATTTTCCAATATTTCGGTTCCTATTAAAGCTTACTAATTGTAATGAAACTTCGAAATTCAGGGAACATTATCAATATATCTGGATATTCTTGAACTATTTTTTGAGCCACCGTGGAACAAATCAGTGATGTCACCATGGAGCCAGAACTCCGGAAACCGCGTAATGCGTGGAGCTTTGAGTGTTTCACCTAAAATACAGATGTGATCTTCTATGGACCACCTGCCAAAACCTACAGATAATTCCCTTCATCCCTCTCTCCCACCCCTACCTTCCTCATCACTGGGGCCGGCGTCGGTCGAGTCCTGGGCGTCCTCCCCAATTATTATATTTGATTCATTTTTTTTTTTTTTTAATTTTTTTTTTATGGCGTGCTCCCTCCGTCAGATAGACCTTTTGTCTATGAGAGAAGGACGGAAAAAAATCCATAACCCAATGTTATAGATGATCCAATGCATAGTAGTTAATCTCGAAACATCAATCTCCAAGTACCCTGCACTACCCTCATAGGGGTCATTCAGCAATACAACCAGCACAATCTCGTACTTCTTCGAAATCGGATGGAAATCCGATCGAAATCGCATGCGCAGAGGCCACTATCAGTTTAGGGGCCGTGATTTCCATAGGGGAAGATCTAAACCCAATGCCCTCCCTAAAATTTTCAACTAAATCAGATCGAAAATTTTCCTTTTACAAGGAACTCATGTTTGCGCATGCGCAGCTAGTATCAGTCCGGGGGCGACTTTATGATGATTTTCATATAGGACCGTCTACAAGGCAACCCGCAGAATCCCTGAAAATGTCGTCGAAATCGGACAATAACTTTGCATAGTTTTTCCCGTTACAAGGATTTCATGACAGACACACAGAATCAAAATTGTTCAAGAAGGCTTGAAATGTAAACTGCGAGTGGGAATTTTGATTTTGGAGTACTTTTTTTCAACCTCGAAAAGTGAAAACAAAACATCCGCTACCTTGGTGGACTCGAAAGTAATTAGTGCGTTATTATTGGTAAGTGAAGCAAGATAAGTACTTCCCGACTAGTAATAAGAAATTAGAGGAGCTGTGAAAAAAGATTCGCACGAATGTATGACTTTGTATTTGTATTGTCGTGAAAAACCTTCAAGTTGTCCTTCGCGGGAGAAAACTGATTCCCATATAAAGTCTCTGAACTATAAAATAAATTGAGTTCAACGCTGTGAAGCTAAACATCAACGTACATAGATGAACGTGTTGAATAAGTCAGGTACGTACCTTAAGTTCGTGTGAGAAGTCCTCAGTCCTTTCTTCATCTCGGTGAGCACAAAAATTTAAATTTCCACGAAAAGCTCCGTATTATAGAAAAATAATGTTATCTAGAATGTTATCATAGGTCATGAATAATTTGGTCAGTATCTACCGTAGGTTTACGCGAGAACTTATCGAAAGTCCTTTCTTCAACTCGGTAAGCACTCGAAATCGTTCACTTTTCGTTTTCCCGCGTAGTTTACCAACCTTCCATTTCAACAATAATCAAAATATTCGAACAAAATTGAAGAATAAAATACAGAAACCCCGAAAAACGGTACCGGAAATACGAGTAAAAGGCAGTTGAGTGGGCTGCGGGCGGAACAGGCGACCTCCCAGCTGTTTCTTTCGCATCTCTCCCGTGTGTATTTCTTCTTCGTCTGCGTATTTCTCTCCTGACTAGGAGCTGACTCTTTTCTAAACAAATACTTTAATGAAAGCTACAAATGCTAAATCAAATTAATGCCCTCCATGGTGAGTATAAAAACGGAAATTTGTCACTCAAACCCCCTTTTTTCAAAAATGGCCATTTGGAATTTGTCAAATTTGCGGAAATATTGACTAATTTAGTCGATGGGTATCAATCCACCCACAAAAACTAATTAATTTATTAAATTATATTTCCAAAATCGTAAATGGTTCAAATTTGTTGAATTTTGGATGTTTCTTTTATATCTCTCCCGTGTGTATCTCTTCTGAGTGTGTCTCTTTTATTAGACAAGGAGACGAGGCCGGAAACAGTAACTCGAGTAAAATATTAACTAATTCTTAATCAAGTGTCCTCCACGTTGAGTGGGAAAATGAAATTCTGCCATTTGAAGTGTTTGCAACGGGCAGTTAAAGTTTAGAATGTTTAAAAAGTTCTCTCCTGTTGAACAATGAGGTATTTTCATATATTGATAAGTATCCGGTCATGTAGAATGCAAGAAAACCCTCGAGTGATAGTAGGATTGTGTATAAATCATATAATTTCGTAAATCTTCTAATGAATAGGTGAAATTGGTGCTGCGTAGTTGATTTGACGGAGGTCGGTGCCTGACTGAGGAGGATAAGATGGTGGCCTCTCACTTTCTTCTTGGCGAGTCACCTCTCTCTTCAGTAGCTCGACAGAAACAGACTTGGAATAAGAATTTCCTATTATAGAGGGTGTCTACACTTAAGTTGGGTATAACTTCAGGGTTCGATTCTACTAGGTATTTACAACAAAAAATGTCTTCCAGCAATTTTGTTTTAATCCCTTGTTTTTTCAAGTTTTTCAATTCAAATATTTTGTTCGTATTTTCGACATTACGTCATTAAAACTGTCATGTTATTTACCAAGTAAATTCAAATTTAAGGATATCGTCGGAAAGAGTGTAAAATGTCCTGGGTACCTAGTGCAAAACCAAAATCATCTAGCAGTAAAGCATTTCAAAAAATGAAGTCATCAAGCAAACATCAAATTTTGTTCGAAATTTGACTTTTTTTTTAATTTTAGTTTTTACTCTGAATCCCTGCCCATTTTGACGGGCGCTCTTCGGAAAAAAAACATGCTCACATTGTCAAATTTTCAACAATATATCAATTTTTCTTTTATAAAATTCAAATTGTAGATTGAATCAAGTATGAGTGCAAAAAAAGTGTATTCACAAGAAAATCGAGAGTTTTACGCGGTGTATGGTCACCCTCGATCTCAAGGTGACTCAACGAGTTTGGTATCATTTCCTACGTAATCTTTCATGCTGAATCTAATGGTGATATTTCCTACTAGTTCTGACTGCTAGAATTCTGGCAGTTGCAACTTTGGAGTCTTATTATAACTAGTAAAGTTTAGGTGATTGTTAGATGGGAAGTTAATTCCCTGCACACGCTTAAAATGTGCCACTACCCATGTTTCAAAAAAGGATCGGTGGAAGAGCTAATGGTAGTGTTATGCAAACTGTTTCAGGAGACTTGGTGTATGCAGTGAGTGGTCCTACTTTTTCGCTCATCCCTGCCCAAGGCTTCACTATTGACCTCAAGGCGGAACTTATCGTGGAACATTGGAAGCCTAGCAGTGATGTAAGATATTGTTATTGTAGTAGTACCTTTCATTGCTTAACATGCTGAGTGAACTATGCAGTAAGTATTGGCTGTGGCCGTGTATGCAGGATTACTAGACCTTTGAAATTTGATCACAAGGTGTAGGTAGACACTAAGTTAGGTGGGTAGGTACACAGAACAGGATACTGGGCCTCAAAATCTTCCAACTCATCGGATTGGAAAACTGAACAATTTAATTTTTGTCCAGCTTCAAGTTCACTGGAAAGGTAGGTACTTTCAAGAGGCCGTGAGACACCATAAATCAGATTGTTAAAAAGTTCGTTTTCAGGGGTTAAATCGCTTGATAGTTTCGCTTAGCTCTAAAGAAATTTAACGTTTTTTCTACAGGTAGCCAACAATTATTTTTCTGACTCTTGAAGATGGATGTTACGGCCATTTATAAGTAATAGCGACTGGTGCCAGTCAATTACTAGTATATTGTCAAAAAGGTTTGACACGTCAACATCAGCTGATGCTCTTCGTTATTATCAATCAAATTCAGTACCTAGTTCAAATTGTTTTCGACTCAGGTAGGTAGTAATTTCTATGCTATTTACATTTTGACAAGAAACATTGGTTGTAAAAGGGTAGCATCATCATTGAACCGTACTGGCAAGAGATTTTAGGACAATTGTATTGTGCAAGTGGAGGCGCATATCAATTATGACATAAAGCCAGTGATAGTCGTCAATCGAATGGCGCCAGTTACGGCTCTCTAGTTCCTGTTTATACAAGTACCTACGATGCGAGTGACTGGCGCCAGTCAGGTTGTAATCACGGGAGTGGAAATATCATCTCGCGAAGCAAGTCGGGATGAAATTTGGCGAATGATGATTAATTAGTGTCATCAATTAATTTATTAGGTAGGTTATACCGATTATAGGCGAGTCCATTTCAAGTATAGGTACGAAAATCGGTATCGGTATAATATTAGAGTGATTGCGTTTTGAAATAAGTACCAAAAGGGTACATCAAGATCAAATGTCCTTTTGGTTTATTATTTTCAATAATGAATTTTGGAATCGAGCAAGAAAATGTAACCCCCCTCAAAAATTGGTCTTGAATGAAACCATCAAGAGCTCTGTAGAACCAACCGTTCACTTCCTATGAGAACTTGAAGTTGGGACTAATGATAAAGCAGAAACACGAGCGTGAATCGCGAATTAATTCACTCACAGAAATAGACCAAATATTTGTTCAAAGTGCAGCTGATAACATTTTTGTCTCACTCAGTTGTGCTTCCTTAGCAACCAAGAACCTAATTTCATCATTGAGACAACACTGAGGAATGATGATGTTTTCCCGAAGATACTTTGTGTCAAAATAAACTTGATTGTGAACCTTGTAGATGATATGGCTGTAGGTAGCTATGGAAAAGTAGTGTTCCTTGCAGGCAGGTGATCTTGAAGAAAAAACGCTGCAATTTAATACACAAAGGTGTATTATTTTGCAATATTGATCACTCGCCTGCAAAGAACTCGGCTTTGCCATTGTCACCATACTACCTACCTACCACGTATCTATGGCGATCGCATTTTGGTCAGATGAAATTTGAACGGAGATTAGGCCTCTTTTGCGATTCACACTCGTGTTTCTGATTTATCGTAAGTTCAACCCTTAAATTCTCGTAGGGAGCGAACGGTTTGTCCTAGAGAGCTCCGCTTGTTCTCTAAACATTCTAAAAATTCAATACTAGATATCTTAAATTGATGGAGAAACAATACCTTTATATCAAACTTTTTTGAGCTAGGGCGTTTTCAAAATTTCAATCCATATTTTTCAACCCTTAGACCTGAAGTGAACGCTGCAAATTATTACACAAAGGTTTGTTATTCCTAAATAGATCACTCGTCTGAAAAGAACACGGCTTTGCCATTGTCACCACCAACCAACTAAAGATACTACCAACCTCAAACCTATTTGAAAGAAATACACGCTTCACATTCAGTTTGAAGAAACAGGGAGTTGTGGGAGCCTTCATGAGGAAATTTGATTACTGGTTACTAAGGACGCAAAATTTAGTACAATTCAGAGAAAGATTATGCCTCTTTTGCGATTCACACTCGTGTTTCTGATTTATCATAAGCCCAATCCTTAAGTTCTTATTAGGAGCGAAAGGTTGGTCCAACAGAGCTCTGGGTGGTCTCATTCGATTCGAAACATTCAATACTATCTTAAATTGATGGAGAAACAATACCTTTATATCGACATTTTTTGAGCTAGGGCGTTTTCAAAATTTCAATCCTTATTTTTCAACCCTTAGAAGTGACCCACATCAACCAAAAGCTTCAGGGCACAACTAGACCCCAATTGAAGCCCATATACCAAATTTTATCAAATTCGGTCCATGGGAGCTAAGGAAAGTGCCGCGTATGGCGGAATGGTTGGTTTATTATTTTCAATAATGAACCTTTGGAATTGACCACGAATTTTTTTTTTTTAATCTCCCTCAAAATTTGTAGGTTTACAATTTAAGGTACGTAGAATCCAAAAATCGAATACAAATTTGGCCGTCCGTCCGCCGTACGCGCCTACTTTTGCTACTTAGCATTGACCGATTTTGATGAAATTTGGTAAATGATATCCATTTGGGGTCTGGTTGTGCCCCGGAGCTTTTGGTTAATGTAGGTAACCCCTAAGGGTTGAAAAATAAAGGTTGCAATTTTGAAAATGCCCTAACTCAAACAATGTTGATATAAAGGTATTGTTTTTCAATCAATTTCCCAGAGACCACGCGCAGCCCTGTAGGACAACCGTTCGCTCCTTACGAGAACTTAAGGGTTGGACTTACGATGAATCAGAAATACGAGTGTGACTCGCAAAAGAGGCCTAATCTCCGTTCAAATTTTAGCTGACCGAAATGCGATCGATGTTTTTCTTCATGTTGGATGGTGGTGACAATGGCAAAGCCGCGTTCTTTGCAGACGAGTGATCTTTGTAGAAAAATAATAAACCTTTGTGTAATATTTTGCAGCTTTTTGGGTTCTAGGTACGTACCTTGAAACGTTAACCAACAAATTTTGAGGAGGGGTTAAATTTTTTTTCTTGGTCGATTCCTTGGTTCATTATTGAAAACAATAAACCAAAATAATAAAGCATTTTGTAAGGATTTGTAGCATTTTTTTGGGTAGTGGATGAGTCAGTTACTGCGCAGGAGTTAGTATGAGATTAACCAACTGCTTAGGAAAGTAGTTGGCACAGGACTTTGTCCACTGGGCTTTGTCGATATTTGTCGACAGTGGTGTTTACACAATTCCACTGCCGTACACTTCTCCTCAAATACTAAGGGTCCTACATAACTATGGGTACCTATCTCTGAAAATGAAGCTTGTTTTGACTGAATGGTCCACAGTATTACGCCGGTAATATTTTTCACGGTAACGATCCTTGTGAACGGTAATATTGGCTTCTTCGTTTGCTTCTCAGGAATTCACCAATCCTCACGACATGGCCATCTCACCCCTCGGGGATGCTCTGTACGTCACGGAAATCGGACCCAATCGAGTTTGGAAGTTCAACATCGAAGGTGGAACCACCGCAAATCGACGACGATGCCCTGACTCTTAATTACTAATTTCCCTGTTCGCCCGTTGGCATGACTGTTAGCCACCCCCCCCCCCCCCCCCTAGTAAACTTTTCAAGGAAATAGATCAGTTCTTCTAGTTCTAGTTCTAGTGTGTCTCGTGTCTCCGTTCTTCTACTCTCCCTCACTCCACGAAGATTGACGAAAAGGTAATAAATATGTTGCTTGATGGCCTCGCTGACAAGCCGCGTAGTCAACGAGCCATTTTAGAAAAATTCGTAGAAGCTGGAAAAACTAGTTCGGGAGCTGCTGAGTCGTCTAACGTTTGAAACTACTAAAAAAATCGGATAAAAAGTTCCAGTTATTGACTGAATTGATCGGTTCCAATCATTATAACCACCTATCGGCATTGCTAGGTCCCGAAAAACACAATAACTTAACATTAGAGGAATTAGCCACTTGGTATTTTTTCACCAAAACAAATCTGAATAGTCTCTAAACACTATTTTCTCCAGACGATACAGGAAGAGAAGCACTTGATTGCGGAGTACGTAGCTCTTTTACAAAGAGAAATTAACTGCAAGTGTTTAAGTCGGTGTCAGCGCTGAAGTCTTCCTGCGCGCGGTTCATTTGAGGCATAAAAGCCAATGAAATTAGAGAAGAGTCATTATAGAAAGACAACCGAATTTGACGACATCGTAGCTAAAGCAATATTTCGCTCGAAACACCTTTTGCTTCAAAGGATTTTTCAATCATACTCGTGATTCTACACACTTGGTCAATTATAGAATGCTGTTTTCTAAATCCGAAGTGGTGGTTGGGGATGGGATTTTTTTCTCTAGGATATGTTTCAACCTTTTCAGCAGCAGCTTTTCAAATACTTAGAAATAATTATTTCTAATTATAATTATAATTAGAAATTATTACCAATTATAATTGGTACACGGGAAATAGGATGGTAAGTGTAATAATAAGTCAATCGAATCAGTTCGAAAATGTAATTTTATTCATAAAACAGGGGGAACAGTATCAACTTAGTTATAATCTTAATTGGAATGCCGTACACACACACCAACAGTCTACTTCATATTTGACAGTGTGATACTAACCCGCACTGCCAACAGTTATGCTAAAATAAACAAATGATGCTAACTTATAACATCTTCCTTCTTATGTAATTAAATAATTAAATGTATAAAATGATTGGTATGTTCTAGAGTGCCTTCGACAGGGAATCAATTGAACCTCACAATAAAATAACTGAGCCCCGCGCAATGGGACACCCAATAGAAATATGTTAATAAATGAACAAAATTATGAAAATTCACGAAATGAAAGGAACATCAAATTATAAAAATAAATTAAAGCTACTTCGACTAATATTCAAAAGAAAGGAAAGGACATACAATTATGAAAATAATTGTAGCTACTTCAACTACTAATATTCACCAACTCAACATTCTTCCACCAACCTTCTAGTGGGTTTAATTATTCTACCTGCTCTGGTAACTCTTCTCAAAGGTGTGCTGGTATGCGGATCAAACTGAGGGGTTACAGAGTCAGGGGTGATTTGCACTGGGGTGTTTGTTATTGGTACATCATCGACCCCTCGAACTAACCTTGGACTAACATGTAATTCATTCCTAATGTAAGTACCCCCAGTATGGTCCTGGACCACGTAGGAACGAGGGTGATCAGTTTTGCTGACAATTTTACCTGGAACCCAGACACCCTGAGGACGTTTTTTGAAACTGACCATCTGACCACTACAAAAGCTTGGTCTGTCAACAGCTTTTTTATCGTGGTACTGTTTCATTTTGATTTTGTTTTCGATGAGCATTGGCCTATCTTTTAGACATGTAGTTTTGGGGACCAATGATTTAAACGAGGTAGGGATATTGGTCCTTAAACTTCTTCCCATCAAATTGGCTGCTGGTGAGTGAATATTGCCTTTAGGAGTGTTTCTGAAGTTTAAGAGAGCGAGATGAGGACATTCACCCGCATCTTTGGCTTTTTTAAACAGAGTTTTGATGCTCTTCACAGCACTTTCAGCCAACCCATTTGACTGGGGGTAGTGTGGACTGGACATGATGTGTTTGAAATTCCAGTTCGTTGCAAAAGTTTTGAATAGTTCACTATTAAAATACAGTGCTCCATCCGTATATAACGTTATAGGGATACCATGACGGGAAAAGATACCTTTCAATTTTTCGATAATAGTGGCACTGCGTAAATCACTCAAACCTACCACTTCCGGAAAATTAGAGAAAGCATCTACCACTACAAGATACTGCTTTTGCTCCCATTCAAAAACGTCGCAACCAACTTCAGCCCAAGGCAAAAGTGGAACATTCTTCACTAACAGTGTGTGTTTCTCGTTGTTAACTTGATATTTTTGGCATACTTGGCATGAATTTACAAATTTCTTAATATCTTGGTTTATATGTAACCAGTAAACTGATAAAGCTGCCCTATCTATCATCCTGCTCACACCCGGATGGCCTGTATGAAGCTGTTGAAGTGTTGCATTTATCAATTTTTTAGGAATCATAATTCTATTACCACGAAAAACTAATCCCTTAACCACATTGAGCTCATCATGAATTTGAAAATATGGTTTTACTAGACTGTCGACGTCTTTGTAATGCTTTGGCCAGCCAGTCTGGATATAATGTTTCAACTTAAGCATAGTTTCATCAATTTTATAGGCGTTTGAGATTTGTTCCCAGACTTCTTTCGACACAGGTAAGTTATCTATCAAGAGAGAAACTTGCAATTCTATTTCCTCATCAAAATCCCTAACAAAATCAAAACCTTCCTTAGAAACGTCTCTTGATAGGATATCTGCCAGGTAAAGATATTTTCCTGGCTTGTACACTAGGTCGAATCTATACGGTTGAACTCTAAGTATCATTCTTTGCAAACGAACTGGAATTTTATTCAATGGTTTCTTAAGCAACCCAAGTAAAGGCTTGTGGTCAGTCTCTACCACTATTTGATCCCTTGCAAAAAGATACTGTCTAAATCTCTCAAGACCAAAACACAATGCCAACATCTCCTTTTCACATTGCGAATATCGTGTCTGGACATCGGTAAGAGCTTTTGAAGCATAAGCCAATGGCTTACCTGCCTGTATCAAGGCTGCTCCTAGGCCAGTCGAACTCGAATCGACGCTCAGCAACAAGGGTTTTTCTTGGTCATAATATCCTAGGACAGGCGCGTCTGTAAGAGCAGCTTTCAGTTGCTCAAACGCCTCATCAGTTTCGTTAGTCCAAAGAAACACGTTATCATCACAGAGAAGCTCACGAAGGGGTGCTACTTTAGAGGAATAATTTGGGATGAATTTAGCCACATAGTTAAACATACCGAGTGCTCTCTGTAAGGATTTTTTATCACTCGGAGGTAGTAAAGCCTTAATAGCCCTGACTTTGCTATCATCAATCGACAACCCCTCTGGACCAAATTTGTGACCCAAAAATACCACTTCGTTTGACTCAAAAACACATTTATTTAAATTGAACTTAACGCCATTTCTTCTGGCTTTGTCTAGAACTTTGTTCAAAATCAGGTTTAACTCTTCCTTGGTTCTACCCCAGAGTAAAATATCGTCTTGGAACGTCACTACATTTTTTATGTCACCAAAAATCTCGTCTATGATTCTATAAAATATTTCAGGCCCACAGTTAACTCCAAATGGAAGGCGTTTCCATCTATACCTGCCCCAAGGAGTCTGGAATACGCACAATTTCGAGCTTTTTTCATCAAGACGTACCATCCAGAACCCACTTTGAGCATCTAACTTACAATAGTATTTAGCATGTTTCATTTTAGCCGTTAGCTCTTCAATAGTCGAAAATGGAAAATGGGGCCTCTTTATTGATTTGTTCAATGGACGGGGATCAATACAAATTCGAATGGATTTGTCTTTCTTTTGTACTACCACCATCTGGCTCACCCAGCTGGTCGGCTCGGAAATGGGTTGAATTATATCCATTTTTTGCAAACGTTCAAGTTCTGATTTAACTTTTGAGACCAACGCGTAAGGGATTCGACGAGCTGGTGAAACTACCGGTTCAACTCTTTCATCAACTTCAATTTTAGCTATCTGGGGAACACACCCAACACTTCCATCAAATAAATCAGAATACCCTTTCGGAATGTATTTTTCATTAGAAATTGTATCTACTCTAGTTATCAATCCTAGTGTTTCACTACTAGACAGACCTAGTATATTTGCACACTGAGTGTCAACAATATAAAAATCCAAATCATACTTTTCATTTTTATACTCACAGCTAGTAGCTAGCTTACCAACTACAGGAACAGTATCTTTGGAAAACGACGTAATCCTGACTCCAGTAGGCTTCAAGTCTTCACGAGATATCCCCAGTTTTCTACATTGAGCTAGACTCAAGACGTTGCACTGCGCACCCGAGTCGATCTTCAGTTGAACAGGAACATTGTTTATGTTTACCGCCACAGTGTACCACCGATCCGAAGCCGTTTTAGGTGTGTTTACTTTATGTATTTCATCGATGGCCAACAAATTCATTGTGAATTCTTCCTCACTCTCCCGATCACCATCACAAACCTCATCCACTTGTCTCGATCTGCATACTTGAGCAAAGTGGTTTTGGCGATTGCAAGTCAGGCAAGTCTTTCCATAGGCTGGACATTTTCCCCGTTCATGTCTCAGTCCGCAATAACTGCAATTATTTCTATAAGAAGTACTAGGGCGCTTCATTTGTTGAAATTTGCCGTATCCTGTGCCATGAGCAGCATCCCCGACTCCCTGTTTGACCAGGGCTCCCTGCCTTACTGGTCGTTTCTTCCTGATCATATCGACAATTTCATTAGTCGGCTCTTCTTTGATTTTCAACAATTGTTGGTTGATTGTTGCGTATGTTCTGCATGTATCTAGAGCTTTCTTTGTGTCAATAGCTCCCAAATTCAAGAGTTTTTCTTGTATTTTCTTGTCCGATACACCGCATATAAAAACATCTCTCACCAATCCATCCACTAAAGTTTCCAGCTCGCAATGTGAACTCAAAACTGTCATGTAGTGTTCGTAAGTTTCACCGGGCTCCTGTTTTCTAGTCAGGAACAAGTGTCGGCGGTATGTTATTGAGTCTTTTGGACAAAAATACTCCTCAAATTTATCTATCACCGTAGCAAACACTTTTTGTTCTTCCGTCGTGAGTTGGAAGGACTCGTAGATGTCCTGTCCCGCATCTCCAACTGCATGTAAGAGCATCGCAACTTTTCTTACGTCAGCATAAGAACCGTAGTATGCAGTAAGAAAATTCTGAAAACTGCGCTTGAAATTTCTCCAATTTAATGACATATCGCCGTCAAATTTGAGGGGATTCGGTAAAGCTGATGTCACACTGGTTTCAGAAGCCATGATGTCACGCTGGTTGTAGAAAGATTCTCTTACCGATATCCAACCACTGACTGCAAATCTTCTTTTTTAAAAGTCCGTTTCCTTTTACACAGCACTTTTCCGCTGCCACCATGTAATAATAAGTCAATCGAATCAGTTCGAAAATGTAATTTTATTCATAAAACAGGGGGAACAGTATCAACTTAGTTATAATCTTAATTGGAATGCCGTACACACACACCAACAGTCTACTTCATATTTGACAGTGTGATACTAACCCGCACTGCCAACAGTTATGCTAAAATAAACAAATGATGCTAACTTATAACAGTAAGACTTTGTGTCGTGAGCTAGCTTGCCTGGTTTTGCAATCATAATATGCAGTGGAACCACTCGTATTGACTGAGTTCTTTCATTCTACTTTGTCTTCTAGTACAGGAAACTAAACCCGTAAACAATTGGGTCTACAACTCTCACTTATCGACCACAGTACCACTGCCTTGATTAAAGTTGTAAAGAAATTACCTTAACCTTCCATGTTGCAACGAAAAAAATATTTGACTGCAGCGAGCACTCACTTGACACTACGGTATCAGGTTTCTCCTAGAGTATGAAAAGCTCCGCGATTAATAAATTAAAATTGTTTGCAATACTTCTTCTATTCAAATGGAAACAAAAGTCCATTCATGCAGCATGAATTAATGAGCGAATTTTCAAAGAAATCTTTCAATCGAAGGTCAAGAATTCCTTGAAAATTCGGTAAAAGATACAATGGTGTTGGCAATTTCTTTTAGATATTTTTTTAAATCGTTTTACAACCACATCTTATTATAATTTTGTCTAAAAGGTAACAATTTATATATATGAAACATTTGTTGTATGTATTACTTTCAACAATGATATATTTGTATACCTATGTATACAGATTGTCTACAAAACCGATCTCATTCCTTCAAGGGATCAATTCTACAACTGATTTGCAACAAAATGTGCCTCTTAAAGTTTTCTTAACGCTTCTATTCCGAGTTATTCACTATTAAGTTTATTTTCTTCTTATCGACCTTACTTCATTAAAACGGCCATAGCTCCCTCATTTCCGGAGTAATCTCAAATCTGAAGGGACCGTTGGAAAGATCGTAAAAATGTCCCACCTTCCTAATACCTTATACAATTTTTTCAGTTGAATTTTACGGAGAATGAAGCAACCTAAAAAGGGAACTTAGTAACTTTTCGAAAATTTCCCGTTTTTCAACGCCCATACTGTCCAATTAATTCATGATAATGAACTATTGCCAGTAAACCTAAAAACTGCTCCAAAATCTTAGCATTCCGAAGGAATAGTTATTTTTATTTTTAAATTGGGGCTTCTTGCAGAAATTTGTGTTTGAACGCAAAAAACGTGAACTTTTTCTACGAAATCAGCGCTCAGGCCTCCTGTACTGCGGCGCCCGCCCACCCACTTCCATCGTCCACCCTCTCACGGCGATGATTTTGTAGAAAAAGTTCACGTTTTTGGGTTATTATTTTCAATGATGAACCTTTGGAATCGACCAAAGAAAAAAAAAATTTTAACCCCCCCTCAAAATTTGTTGGCTTACCTACGTTTCAAGGTATGTAGAATCCGAAAATCGAATAAAAAATTTTTCCGTCCGTCCGCCGTTCGCGGCACTTTCCTCACTTAGCATTGACCAATTTTGATGAAATTTGGTATGTAGGCTTCATTTGGGGTCTAGTTGTACCCGAAGATTTTGGTTGATGGAAGTCACTTCTAAGGTTAAGTATCAGAAATTTTGTGAGGAATTCTAATATACTAATCCTAATATATCCTAATATGTATATAGTAATAATACGGAAGTGGAGGGTTGAATGACCAAGCTAGTCGTTTTTTGATTGTTTCTTTGTTTATTCGCACAACGTTTCCGTCCTGGAATAAACGTGCGAATAAACAAAGAAACAATCAAAAACGACTAGCTTGGTCATTCAACCCTCCACTTCCGTAAAATTGAACTAGTCAATCGAACACCGAAATGTAGTAATAATATATTATTACTATGATTGTGAAGGTAATAACCACAAAAAACCACGGGAAAACTCCGTTTTTTGGACTGTTTTTGAAATTTGGACCCCTTAGGGTTGTGCAAAATTTATGTCAAACGAACTCGTCTTTTTGTTTGTTATTATGAACATTTTGGCGAAAACTTAAAAATTTTTGCTAAACAATTACATATATATGTATATTTATGATTTTTGGAAAAACTTCAGGGATCGTTTCAGAATGTTCCAAAATGAATTTCAGTGGAGAAATGTTTCGAAAAAGTCCATTCTAAAAAATTTGAGCGCATGTACCTATGATAATAATTATTATATATAACAATTATCGTTATACACAACCTTCAGGGAGACGAGATGAGCTAATTGTCGAGTTTCTTCACCACATTGAAATAATATTTTCCTCGTGCAAATTAGAGAGCTAACACAGCTAACTTGTTGACTGGAAAATCAGTTGTGAGCCTATAACTTATATGCACTAGCATTATTCCATTTACATGGACAAGGACATGGACATGGGAAATTCCAAATCAAAACTTAGGCAGTACATTCATAGTTAATTATAATTTATGTAATTGAAAAAATTTACTAGTAATCGTACATCTTCAAAAGCACACGCACGACAGAACATTTTTCTCAACACAAACTGGTAACAACAACATTCTAAAACTCTAAGAATATTTCAATTATCACAGGTTTCGAGTATGTTACGCGACAAAAAAAAAGTGATTTTATAATACGAGATTTACCAAGGTCCAGTTTTAGCATACTCTTAGCAGATTCGAAGAATATCTGTATAGGAACGAAGCTATAACAATCTCTTGCTGGGTACTACAAGTGTAATGAGTGATAACAAAACAGAAACAGTAGTTTTTGCGTCATTTCGACAAATTGTGTTAGTTCAATTCCATAATGTAAAAATATCCGACATTTCAAGGTCAGTGACAAATTGAAGTTTCATTCGAATGGCAGTGGAATGAAGTGGCTAATAAGAAGGAGGAAGCAGCTGCTGTGAGGGACAGGCGCTCGTCTTTTCCTTTAATTCCTCTGAATTGTGAGCCTAACGTAAAACACTTCAAAAAGGCGCAGTACAGCAGGGGCGGCTACATTAGATCCTGTAAGATGCGGATGAGGTAATAAAGTTCAAATCATCCAAATATTATTTTATAGACAGACATTTCAGAGACAAGGATTAAACTGAGAAAAATGTGTGTTGGGGATGATTTGAACATTAGGAAATTACTGTGTAGGTATATCAAAATGAACAACTCTGGTATACTTAGAGAACGCGGAAGGAGGAGGTAGGATGGAAAGTCAACCCTAGACAGTCCGATCAGGGCAAAGCGATCGCAGAAGAAGTCAGGAGGGAGGCGACAAGGGAAACAAGAAACTAAACTTCTATCGTGCCAAGTAGATTGCAAATAAATAGGTACCTGTTGAGTATCTGTGGTCGCCCAGAGCACATCGACTGTGTAACTCACCTTAAAATAAGGTACCTACCTAAATCCAAAGTACCAACTTGATACAATTTCAAACAAGAAATTAGAAGGAAATTTACGACAGTACGGCTAAAATTTCTGTCAAATTTGATGTACATCGCTTCCTCGTATAGAATATAACATTACCGCTAATAATTCCCCGAAACAAAGTTTGATTTTCACGATCATGTTGCTGACTTTTTATGCCTATAAACAGCAACACGATTGTAAAGTCGCTCGCAATTGTGTAGATGATTTTTCACTTGTTACCATGTTCCGCGGCCCTAACCGATCGGATCATTACATATAATTATCAGTAGAAACAATACAATTGATATATCAATGTTTCTACTGAAGCTAAGCCTCGAACTTCCGTCCAAATGTGAGCTGTCATTAGGTCATGAAAAATTGGTGGTATTCAAGCGTGAGCATACGCTCCTGTTTGCCTTATGATTACAAAATTCAAAGAGGATCGTCTCGAGGCCTACACGCATCAACCTTCCTCATGCTGGCTTACTCTCTTTGCGTTCTGTACGAACCCTTGGCCAAGCAAGAAGTAGCTCTTTCAGGTCTTGGATACCGCAAGTACGGTGTTTCGATTCAAATCAATCCTTGTACAGAAACAACAGAATTCTCTTACAAATACTTCTTGCGATTACTTTAGTGGATTTCTCCAGGGTAGGGAGTGGTGGAGCCGGGTCCAGACATCATGAACTAAAGTGAGGATCCCGATATCCGACCTCCGTAGTAGAAAAGGTTTGGAAATGAGCTGAGCAAGACATTGAATTGTAATGCACAAACTTACTACCTCTATCCTTAGAAGATACATGTTCGAATCAAACTGGAAAAGTGGTGGAGCTTCACGTGAACTCATAATCTATGGGTATATTAGAAAGTTAGATGTGTATGGCAGGAAATGGCAGTTCCACTTGACACGGTAAATAACACATTTTGGAAAACCAAATCAAAGATCATGACAGAAATAGCTAGGTTACGGAATTAAAGAGCTATACAAATCCTGGTAAACAATTTGTAGAAATAAATACTTGGATACTTTTCAAAACTTCTGAGCCTCTCACCATTCACATGATGGAGCTCACAGAGCAACGAACTAGTGCAAGAATGGAGCTTAGAACACGTGTCATTATGGGGTCTGCGCATGATTTTTTTCAACAATTTTTACTGAAAGAATCACTTCGAAGCTATCAAAACTTAGTTGTGTAGTATTGACTTGCTTTCCTTATTCTTCCATGGACTACAGAAACTCGAGCGTTTGAAAATAAGGTGGACGAGCCGTTCAAACAAAAGAGACTCACTGATAGTTGGATGCGTACTCTCCGGCAAATGCTGGAACCGTCTGAACTCAGAACGAGAAACTTCTACTCTCCTGATGACGTGCAAACCTCACAGTCAAATTTCAAACCGTCCAATTTTCAAATTACATTTATTACCTACATATTCGAACTGAGTTTTTTTCTTTTTAACTTTTTTTCTTTTTAACTTTTCGAACTGGGTTTTTTTACATTTAAGCACAAAATTAATCTACATCTAGATATTTATGTTCATACTGTTCATGTAATTATGTAATTGTTATAAATACCAATTGTATGGCTAATATTAAATAATAAAGTAAAAAAAAATGGGTTTTTTTCTGTCGCGTTAAGTGGTGTTTACAAGCCGGAGAATCTCAACTTTTTTATTTCTCATGCGCAGACCCAATGCGAACTTAAGTACGCACTGTTTATCCACCTTCCTGATACAGAAAACTGTAAGTAATCGTGCGTATAAATTACATTTTCGATTCACTAGGAACTCACTGGTGGGTGTGCGATAGATAACTAAATTGTACTGAGGCAGCAAATATCGTTAATCTTTGTATCATCCAACAATATTTTAACTTTATCGTGTTTTCCTGTACTGTAACTAGGCGGAGAAAAAATTATTCGGGCGAGAAAAGTCAATTTCGGACAAGTCTAATTTACGCTAGGTATTAATGCAATCCAGTTTTAAGTTCCATGCTAATTCTCGTAGATCGTAACTTGGGATTGGTTACCAAAGGACAAAAATGTTACCTACCATCGTGGAATAGTAGGCCACTTCACAGTTACATCCACATAACACCTAATTATGAAACAAACAAGTCGTAAGACAATAAATTATATCTATTCAATTTAGGTAAGATAAAAAAGCTACACTCTCCGAAAACAAAATGTAACACGCGTACTTATGCCGAAGAGTTGGGTTCTCAAACACAATTGAACCTTACACTATGAAATTATGTACGTAAGTATTATTTACAAGTGGATAACAATTAATGAATTAAGGAATACTCACGCCAAATAGGAAAAATTACATTTAGTCCATAGGCGCAAACAGAAAGAGTGAAACAATTTTATCATCTATCGTTAACACTAATTTATTTTTAGAGAAAAGTAGCACAATCGTCCGTGCACTTCATCTAGGTAGAGAGGAATGTTCTAGAAATAACGGCTGGTAACAGTCCAAATAATCAAGAAAGCGTTTTCTGCACATGATTTGAACTCTGAAAAAAAATGAATGCAAACATTTAGCGAAGAGGTTTTTGTAGATAGTAAATAGAGAGCTTACGCTCAACCACCTTTTTCCATGGATAACTTTAGTAATTAGTGTTATCATACTGAGCAGAGCTATTCGGGTTGCCACTATGGAATACCATCAATCTGTGATGAACGATTCAACCAACTTGAAAATTCGACGCAACCCTCTGGTGTCAGTCTGGCACCATGCCAAAAGTCCATAGTGACGCCAAACTTGCAGGACTTACTGAGATCAGTGGACTTCTATCTGAATTTCAATTCACAGTTTATGGATACCACTACCTGGCACCAAGGAGACACCCCTCCATCACACCGCGGCGGCATAGGAACCAAAAATCCTTCAAAATTTGAATAAATACAGGATGTCTACCATCGAGGTGGAACAAACTTCAAGGATCGATTGTACGACTAATTTGCAACCAAAAATGTCTCCTAGCAATTTTTTTTTAAACCCACCCAAAACGCCTTTTTTTGGTTTATTATTTTCAATAATAATCGACCAAGAAAAAATTTTTTTTAACACGCCCTCAAAATTTGATGGTTGAGGGGGTCTTAAAAATTTTTTTTTCTTAGTCGATTCCAAAGGTTCATTATTGAAAATAATAAACCAAAATTTGGCCGTCCGTACGCGGCACTTTTACCACTTAGCATTGACCGATATTGGTGAAATTTGGTATGTAGGCTCTATTTGGGGTCTAGTTGTGACCGAAGAAAATGAATTTTGAAATTTTGAAAACGCCCTAACTCAAAAAATTTTGATATAAAGGTATTGTTTTTCCTTCAATTTAAGATTCCATAGAATTTATAGGATTTTTTGAGACCACCCGGAGCTCTGTAGGACAAACCGTTCGCTCACTACTACAATTCAAAGTTTGGACGTATGATAAATCAGAAACACGGGTGTGAATCTCAAAAGAGGCCTAATCTCCGTTCAAATTAAAGCTGACCGAAATGCGATCGATGTTTTTCTTCATGTTGGATGGTTGGTGGCTTTGCAGACGAGTGATCTATGTAGAAAAATAACAAACCATTGTGTAATAATTTGCAGCGTTTTTTTTCACATTTTGAGATTTTTATATCGTTAGTTTCAGAAAAACAGTAAGCATGATACCGCTGTGGTAAACTGATGGTTGAACAACGGAAATACGCTGAAAATAATTACAAAAAGTGTTATTGTTTTTCTATTTATAAATCACTCGTCTTCGAAGAACACAGCTTTCCCATTCCCACTACCTACCTACGTCACAATCGAGTTTATTTTAAAGAAATAAATGCTTCACAATAAATTCAAAGAAATAGGGTGAGGAAAAATTTAGTTTTATGCGAAAAACGCTGCAAATACACAATGGTTTATTATTTTTCTGTACTCGCCTGCGAAGAACTCAGCTTTGCCATTGTCACTACCTACCAACCATATTTTCGCTTCACAAACGAGTTTATTTTAAAAATAAACGCTTCACACTCAATTCGAAAAAATAAGGAGTTGTGGTGCCTCCATTAGGAAATTTGAATACTGGTTGCTAATGACGCTCAACCGAGTACAAGTCGAAGAAACGAACAGTGATCCTATTTTGGGCAGCTAAAATTTTAACGGAGATTAGTCATTTCATGCGATTCACACTCGCGTTTCTGATTTATAGTAAGTACAGCCCTTAAGCTCACATAGTGAGCGAGGGGTTGGTTCTACAGAGCTCTGGGTGTTCTCGTTCGATTGTAAAAATGCAATACTATTTTAAAGTGATGAAAAAACAATACCTTTATATCAAAATGTTTTGAGCGAGTGACTGAAATCAACCAAAAGCTTCGGGGCACAACTAGACCCTAAATGGAGCCCATATACCAAATTTCATCAAAATCAGTCAATGGGAGCTAAGGAAAGTGCAGCGTACGGCGGACGGACGGAAACAATTATTATTCGATTTTTGCATTCTACGTACTTCGAAACGTAAACCATCAAATTTCGAGGGTGGGGGGGGGTTACAAAAATGTATTCTTGGTCGATTCCAAAGGTTCGCTATTGAAAGTAATAAACCAAAACGCGATTCTTCAGGCATATGTCGCCGCTGAGTGGACCAAGTATTATTGTTTTCACTTTTCAAGGATTAAAATAAAAAGTCCTCCAAGATCAAATTTATTTGATCGAGAGATTTGAGCGGAGATTTGATATTGGGGACTTTTTATTTGAATCCTTGGTTGACTCAGCAGCGAATCATTAGCCTGAAAAATGGCGATTTCCAAAAAAAAAATTATTAATTTCGACGTTGACCTATTTTTCTATTTTTAAAAGGCTTTGAAAAATTGGGGTTTCAATTACACGGATAGAAAATTTAACACTCTTTCAAACGGTGTAATCAGAGTTGAATTTTCATGAGAAATCAGGGGGTTGTGACCATCTTAGTGCCGCAAGGTAGAAAACACGAAAAACACTTCAAAGTGAAGAAAAGGCATTTTGAGTAGACTTTTAAAAATGATACGAGACATTTTTCTGTTGCAAATTAGTTGTGCAGTCGATCCTTGATCCTTGAAGTTTGACTACTATGGGTTGACCACAATGGGTGCCAAAACGCTGCAAATTATTACACAATGGTTTATTATTTTTTATTTTTCTATAATATAGAATCTATATTATAGATCACTCGTCTGCAAAGCCACCAACCATCCAACATGAAGAAAAACATCGATCGCATTTCGGTCAGCTTTAATTTGAACGGAGATTAGGCCTCTTTTGCGATTCACACTCGTGTTTCTGATTTATCGTACGTCCTTCCCTTAAATTCTCGTAGGGAGCCAACGGTTTGTCCTACAGAGCCCCGGTTGGTCTCAAAAAATTCTAAAAATTCTATAGAATCTTAAATTGAAGGAAAAACTATACCGTTATATCAAAATTTTTTGAGTTAGGGCGTTTTCAAAATTTCAAAATTGATTTTGGAACCCTTAGAAGTGACCTACATCAACCAAAATCTTCGGGGCACAACTAGACCCCAAATGGAGCCCATATACCAAATTTCATCAAAATCGGTCAATGCTAAGTGGCAAAAGTGCCGCGTACGGCGGACGGACGGCCAAATTTTTATTCGATTTTTGGATTCTACGTACCTTGAAACGTGAACCATCAAATTTTGAGGGGTGTTAAAAAAAATGTTCTTCTTGGTCGATTCCAAAGGTTCATTATTGAAAATAATAAACCAAAAACCGAAAACTGGCCTAAACGTTCATCCACTCATTCGTAATTTCTGACAGGAATAGTTTCAGAATGTTCCAAATGGATTTCTCCGAAGAAACACAAAATTTTCAGTTTCGAACATTTTTTGACAATTTTTTATAAATCCGCTAAAACATGTCACAAAAATGTTGGTTGTTCTGATTTGAATATCATATATTCACAAGAGTGGTTATTACCTGTATGGATGGGGTGTTTCAAGAGGCATTGATTTCTTGGCTCTTCTGCTCAGCTTTTTCTGGTCGAGCTGAAAACAAACGTGGGTTTGGAGTTATGATTGAACGCTTCGTATTGTTCAATGCATGAGCATTATCATACATGAGAATGACATCTATTTTTCATGAAAAATTGGAATAATTACTGTAATGTTCGTAGATTTGTTAGTGGGGAACCAAATGCTGGTCTTTCTATCGGTGGATCATATTGTTCACTGGAAGGTTTTTCCACACTATCCAATCATTAGGCAATGGCTTGTAAGTACTTGTCACACACATACTCGTACAAGCTGTGTCCACATTATCCACTTTGCGAGCAATGTTTATGACAGCGTATGTTTCTTAAGAGACATTTTTAGTAATAAAATTACATTTATAAGGTAATGGAAAATTTCCTGAAGAATAACCTATAACATAAGAATAACAGCTGTGATGATGTCCTTTAGCTAGAACTGCCGATAGATACTCATCTAGTGGGGTATGCAGACAATACATATAGCTACAGTAATCATGACTAAAATGGGGTTATTCCAATAATTCACCATTTTAGCGGCCGAAAAAAAAGGGTGAGGGAAAGAAAGAGGAGGCCCGAAGCCAGGTGTAGTGCGAAGAGCAGGAATGTGAACAAACGCTGCTACATTTGCTGGATGGCAAATACGTGAGGGAGATTGTTCTAACGCTCGTTCCTGGTATGAATAGAAACAGGAAGATGAATTACTACCTCCCTCGTAGTGTCCTATTGATCACGGGCTGGTCAGTGAGTATCTATGCAGAATAGAAGTAGTGAGCTCCTCAGTTTGCATTCACTGACGTGGCTTTGAAGATGGCGCCTTCTACCCATTCCTTAAGGAGGTCTTAGTCAGTCGCTGTTTGTTCCTCGTTTCGGGTTAGTATTTCGTTAAATTACAGGCCCTAAAACTTTAAAAGTAGCACCTAAATTAGAAATGTTCAAGGATTTTCGAAATTCATTAGTGCAGCAGTCTCGGGAATTGAAAAACTAAAAGATTGCCGCTGGAATCATAAAAATCAAACAATAATTGCCAGAGAAAAATGGGGAAAAACTGTTTTTAGGTTAGGTTTTCCCATATTTCGACTTTGATGATTCCATCGGCAATATTTCAGATTTTTAATTCCCTAGACTGCTGCACTAATGAATTTAGAAAATCCTTGAAAATTTCAAATTTAAGTACAACTTTTAAAGCTTGAGCACCGGTAATTTCGAGAAATACTGACCCGGAACTCTCTACCGTCTGACATCCCCTGCAAAGCGGATAAACGGAAGGCTGTGGATCTTCAAAAAGCTGAATATAGCCACAACCTTGACATTGGAGGAACTGCTCGATAGGACGCTAAGCGAAGAAGGCTCATAGAGTAAGACAGCAAGATTCGTAGAAAGGATCTTGCTTGGTGAGATGGTGCTTGAAAGCGTTTGTCAGCGAATAATACTGACAGGAGGAATAAGACTCTGCCCGGAGTAATGTGCACAATTCCAGGCTGTGGAAGGAGGTGAGGGGGGAAGGATATGAGCGGTTTGAATACTAAATAATAAGGAAGCGCGGCCCTTTTCAGATAACTCACAGAGATCACCATCTACAAGATCTAAAGATTTGCTTACCTACCTGCCGGAAAAATACTCGCATAGAGTGTACCTACAGGTATAATAACTGTCTTTACAAATTTAAGCCATGTCCACAGATTCCTATCTGAAAGCTATGACAGGAAGGTAAGTATTCGCCTGAACAGAAAGAACCTGAGTCAAAATGATCCAACCAGCAAGATGGGGTAGTATTCGTCTACACTGATGAAACTTCTTCAGTTGTTTTTGAACATTCATAACGTTGGCAATCGTTTCTGCGTAATTGAATTTCTAACACTTGATCATTATGATGGATTAACTTATCCAACCCTCCATGAATGTGTCGGATCCGCGGAAGACAAGGAATCGCCAGCGGGATATCCGACTTTTTCCCGACCAAGTTCGGAACTGCCGGCTCAGCATTTCGCCGCTCGTCTCCCTTCTTGACGCCCGACCGAGGTTATAAAGACTTCGACCACCGAATTCAGGAGCATCTTTTCGCCCAGAACTGATCCCCGACGGAATAGCTCCCGTCTTGTATTCTCAGCGCCCATCTGGAGAAGCACCCTCTGCCGCACCTTCGAACTCTGCCTTAGCTAAGAGACCCTCGCTGTTCACCCGGATCACCCGCCGATCACCGCTGGATCACCCGCAGATCTGCTAGATTCAAGCCTCGGTTCTACAGGTACTTCATTGTGGAGAGACTTTAGAGTTGTATAGATAAAGGGGGGTTTTATGTAAATAAAAGGGGTTTTATCATCCTTTTATGTTTATATATCGACTCTTCCCAATCACCTCTATAAAGTATCCAGATAGGCTCTGACATAAATGGTGGAGAGCGCCTAAAAAATAGGTTTCGCCTCCAATAAAATCAATAAAGTTAAGATTTTAAATATAAATTACAGAAATGAAAACTTTGAATTGAATTATTTTAAAACAATAAAAATAATAAATTATTGTGGAAAGAAGTTAAAAATACGATTCTCTTGTCTCTCTCTCATTGGAATTTTTTTTTATATATACATTTTTTGTTTGTGCATGTGTACTAATAATAAGAATTTCCATTTTACAGTGAACGGCCTTAGGCTAGGAACCCCTTTTGTTATCGGAATATTTCCGTTAAATAATTTTGAACTGCCATTTCGTTGGGATACGCTGCTTGCGAACTCTTTTTAGTAAATAAGTAAGGACCTAGGCAACTGTGCTCTAACGCCAGTTGCATAAGGCGTTGTTAAGGACGCGCCTTATATATATATTTTTACAAGTACTAATCAGGTACTATCAAAGAGTTCGCAAGGAGTAGAAAAACCTGGACTTAAGCACTTGGTGTACAGAAAGGGTTAGATCTCTCAAAGAAAGTGGGCAAAAAAGTAAATTCATCCTGAAATTAGAGGCTAAATCACTTCGGCAGGATCCCTTTTGTAAAAGGCATGTCTTGCATTGTAATGCAATACATTTTGTGTAGCTCGTGGAAGAATTGAAAACGAGCTATACAAGCAGCAGAGAGGATTATGCAGACAGGTGTACCAAGGCAGAAAGGAGCAAGCAGAGAGGTTCACGCAGAGAGAATCACGCAGAAAGGAGCAAGCAGAGAGGTTCACGCAGAGAGAATCACGCAGAGAGGACCAAAACAGAGGATAATGCAGAATACTACAGAAGGATATCAATTTAATAGCAGTTGTAAATGTTACAGGTGTAAACAGTCTTTTATTTCCGGAAGGGGGAGATGTCGGATCCGCGGAAGACAAGGAATCGCCAGCGGGATATCCGACTTTTTCCCGACCAAGTTCGGAACTGCCGGCTCAGCATTTCGCCGCTCGTCTCCCTTCTTGACGCCCGACCGAGGTTATAAAGACTTCGACCACCGAATTCAGGAGCATCTTTTCGCCCAGAACTGATCCCCGACGGAATAGCTCCCGTCTTGTATTCTCAGCGCCCATCTGGAGAAGCACCCTCTGCCGCACCTTCGAACTCTGCCTTAGCTAAGAGACCCTCGCTGTTCACCCGGATCACCCGCCGATCACCGCTGGATCACCCGCAGATCTGCTAGATTCAAGCCTCGGTTCTACAGGTACTTCATTGTGGAGAGACTTTAGAGTTGTATAGATAAAGGGGGGTTTTATGTAAATAAAAGGGGTTTTATCATCCTTTTATGTTTATATATCGACTCTTCCCAATCACCTCTATAAAGTATCCAGATAGGCTCTGACAAATGATTCCTGAGGAATCGTACTTGACTATGTAGTGACGTGAGCTACAACTATTACAGCTTCAGCTACAGGTGTTACTCACTCGGGCACTGTCCAGGTGTAAAGGAAATATCGTCGACCGCAAAACCACCATTCGTGGCCTGACCCTCCAGGATGATGTTGAAACTAGTGCTTGC
The DNA here is from genome assembly GCA_009739505.2 of Apolygus lucorum. NCBI lineage: Eukaryota > Metazoa > Arthropoda > Insecta > Hemiptera > Miridae > Apolygus > Apolygus lucorum. Next base: position 115,530,431 of record CM019167.2, on the reverse strand, counting down.
GTCCACCGTCACCTGCGCTGGTAACCACATCGGCCTAGTTGTGTCCATATTCTTTACTTCCAGCGTCCATATCTGAAAAAAATTGTTAGTGGAAGTAATATTAAAGAAGTAATCACATTTCAGCATCTACGAAAACTCGTGCGGACTTTTTACTCGTGCGTACAATTTAACTCTGGATTCCGGGAGAAAACCAGATCGTCAGCATCATCGGATGGAAACTGGACTAGACTTGTCACGCCATGTCATGATTTGAATGACCCACCGGTACGTTGATTGAAACAACTAGGTATGATATACACATCTGGTCAATAGTAAAGCCAGTCTGGACTACGGAGCGGAGCTTTGGGGCTGTACTGCTCAATCAAATCGAGAAATCATCCGAAGATGTCAAGATACTGTGTTGAGAAATATAATCAACGCACCATGGTATTTTTGAAATGACCCTCTCCACCGTGAGCTCCAAATCGAAACTCAACGAGGCCATCAAATAACAAGTCGTGCTTCATCTTAATCGGCTAACATTGCTTGTCAGCGGGGAAGCTTTTCGTCTCCTTGACACAAGTGAAATCACTAGAAGACTTAAACGTACAAAACCTCTCGAAGATCTTAGAGATATGTCAAAGTGAAAAAGACTCAGTGAAGTACCTGGTTTTGAAGTATCACATCCTAATTTCAAAATGATATTTTTAATAAGTTATTATTTCTTGGTGCAATAACATTTTCAATAAAAAAAAATCATCGGGTGGAAATTGGACTGGACTTGTCACGCCATGTCATGATTTGAATAAACCCGCGTTACGTAGATTGAATCAACCATGAAAGATTGACACATCTGTGCAATAGTAAAGTGGTAGTACGTAAATATGATGGAAAAGAAACCTTTTCAGGATCTGTCGAGTTGTCGGATCTGATTATTTGCATGAGAGCAGAGTCACCAGCTCCAAAGGGAGCGTACCAGAAACTGAGACATAGCGTTCTCTCTTCGCCAGCAGGAATAACTGGAGACACGAGCTTCACCATGTTGCTTCCCAGAATTTGGTTGAACAGGTCATAGTAGATGTACCCATCTGGAATAACCACATCGAGACTTACATCACTTTGACAAGCGGTAGGAAGTAATTATAATAATATAAATTGGTAGCGTATAAGAAGTCAAGTACTAGTATTTCTGATCAAGAGCGAGTGCACTCACCAGGTGCTCCGAAGGTCTTATCGGCCAAGTTGGCGGGTCTTCTTGTGCTGGTGGCAAGTCGCCACGAGGCCGAGTTCTTGTCTGTATTGTTGACCCAGCCGCACATGTCACGTTCAAATCGACATTCTGCTGCACGCACGGTCGCTCCGCTTGGCAACGCTAAGGAAGTATATCGATAATGTAAAAATCGATACGTGACAAGCATCAATTTAATAAAGGTACCGACAAGTGTGGGATGACGGTATATTCTTACTTGAACATGTTCCACCGAAGAACGTGATGTCGTCAAAAGCAATGAACCCATTTGATCGGCTCGAACCCCAAATGCCCTCTATTAATATCTATGAAATCACAAACAGAAAAAAAGCCAAAATTTATGTTTGCATCGCATCAAAACTCAGTGTTGGTGTGCAAGTCGCGATTTCCATTCTCTGCCCAATTTCATCTCAAAAATTACTACCAGAGTTAATTCGTTTTGTCTTACTAAGTCAGAAGGTTCTGTGATGGGAGCTTGAGCGTACTGCCATTCAGGTCCTTGGTGATTGTAGAGGCGCCAAACTGGTTTCAGAGGTAGATCGTTGTCTATGCTCGACTTGGAATAGATGGTAAGAGCTCCCAAGCTCGGGCCAGCGTTGTCTATGAATGGCTCATTCATTATGAACCTGTAAAATGTCACAGTATACAGTGACTCTTCTTAGACTAATGAAATGAATATTACAGGGAATTATTAAGCTGTAATATAGCTATTTTAACTGTTTTTAAGCTGTTTTATAGCTGGTAAGGAGGACTATAACTACTCTTTTCTTAGTTTATTCGTTTAAAATTCCATGCGCCGCCCATGATATGCTGAGGTTTTGCCAGACGATCAGAACTGCAGTGACAACTTGTTTCTGAATTGCCCGAAATACGAAGGTATTTTTACAAAGGATATCATCAAATGGCTTAGAATGAAATCATAACCTACATACCAGAATGACAAACAACGAGGTCCAGAAGACTGCTTGAGATCTCGTGAAGTGAACCAAGCGCGGTTTCCAGGCCGTTGTACAGTGCTTCTCGCCAGTGTCATGAGGTATCCTGAGTAAAATAAGGGGAATTATGGATCATAATCGTCGCCATCATTCATCTGGTGTGGGCTGGGTGAGACGCAAGTACGCACCACATGGATATTGGTACATAAAGGTGCATACATTGATTAAAAACGTCTGCCATTGTGGGTGTGGCAAATAGCTTCCTCGTATCCATAACCCGATTGTATAGATGATCCGATGCATAGTAGTTAATCTCAAAATATCAATCTCTAAGTACCTTCCACTACCCTCATAGGGGACCATCTACACGCCAACCCACTCAATCTTTGAAGATTTCACTGAATTCGAGGAGAAAATATTGAAAATATGACTGTTAAAAGGAAATTCAAGTTTGCACATGCGCAGTGGCTACTGTCAATTTCAAGGCCTTGATTTTCATAGGGGATCGTCCTCAACTTAATCCGCATAATCCCTGAAAATTTCATCGAAATCGGATGAAAAGTCTGAAGGTTATGGTTGTTACAAAGAATTCACGTTTGCGCATGCGCAGTAGCTACTATCAATACTGGGGTGATGATGTTCATGTGGGACTATCTACAACCTGATCCGCATAAATTTCTGGAAATTTCGTCGAAATCGGGTAGAAAATGTGGAAGTTATGGTTGTTACAAGGAATTCATGTTTGCGCATGCGCAGCGGCAACTAAAAGTCTGGGGTTGATGATTTTCATAGGGGACCGTCTACACACCAACCCGCACCCTGAAAATTTCATCGAAATCGGACAATAATTTCGTATAGTTATGCCGTTTACAAGGATTTCATGACAGACACACAGACAGATAGACACGGAACCAAAATTGTTCAGAAAGGTGTGAAACGTAAAACGCGAGTGGAAATTTTGACTTTTTTGTTTTCAACCTTGGAAAGTGAAAACAAAGCTTCCGCTATTTTGGTAGACTCGGAATCAAAAAGAGAGTGACATTTTTAGGTACCTTTTTCTGTGCCAAGCGTATGGTCTCTGGCTGTCGTACGAACCGACTGCCCTGATGTTCGCTCCCAGTCGATGTCGTCTAGACGTTCGCGTGACACTACATTGCTCCATCCACACTCGTCCACCTCGAATGTGCAGTCTCCAGAGCCAGGCGCTGCAATTTGCGGAGCGGCTGCAAAAGAGACAACATCTTTTCACCCGTACTCTTACATCTTATCACTCGTACTCTTCCACGACCTCAAAAATAGCTGATTTATGTTCTTCAGTCCACTTTCGAAGAACCATTAGGCGTATGGTACCTGGATATTCCAAAATCCGTTGATTACAACGTACTTACTAGGACATGCTCCGGGAGTCAGTGAGATATCATCTATCGCTATATCTCCGAGGTTGTTCTTACCAACTTTCCCCATGATAACGATCTGAAACCAGTAAGAATATATTTATAAATCATATATTAGAAAATAATGTGATTCGAGGAATCTGAAATGTTCAGAGCCATATATAATAATATAATAATAATATTATTGGACTGATTTCTTAAATTTTTTAAAAGACTGCTTAGGACCCCTCTATTTTTGTGTGCTTTTAGTTTATTATCATATTACTATAATTATACATATTCTGTGTAAACTAAAAGCACACAAAATTAGAGGGGGATTTTATTAGTCCTAAGCAGTCCTTGGGAAAATTTAAGAAATCAGTCCAACCCGAGACATGAAATTTCCCCGCTTCCCTGACGAAATAGGGGAAGAAACTGGTCCAAAATGTTACCTAGAATCTGCACTAAAACAGCCACAATGAGAGTCATCTTAAATCTAGGTATTGGTACAGTTACCATACTTACGATCTCTTTGACCCCCTCCCTTCAGTAAGAAACTGGTCCGATCCGAAAACCCACCATTCTTTAACCAGTTCCACCTCTTGGTTTCATGAGTTTCAAATGAGTTTAAAGGAAGAGATCGATGTCTTGTGGATGGGATTGAACAAGTTTATGAGTCGTTCAACGAGTGATAAAAAGTTGTTTGGGAGTCGACTCTCTGGAAATTCGCTCGCCCCATGACTATTAGGTAGGTAGTAGGTACTTGACGTTACATCACCTTATAGTTGTTGGGCGAAGAGACGGAGACTTCAGCTTGGTACCAGGCGTTACCTGCCTCACCCGACAGAGCCCACAGTTCCCTCTCTTGCTGCTCTGACTGATCGCTGATGAGGACGCTCAGCGAGCCAACACCGTTTCCAAACATGTGAGTCCAGAATCTCAAACACTGTGGAATGTCTGGAACTGGCGATACAAATAGGTGAGGGTGAGATGCATTCACGAGGAATACCTTTGTAATACAATTATAATAGCATAATTTTCCATAGATCATTCAGAATGCTACTATCTACTTCAATGCAAGCTGGACGGAAATGAGAGGACATCATCTGAGCGGGACAAATAGAGCTGCATCATCTGATCTCAGACATAAGATTCGATCGGTTGAATTAAATTTTCTGAATCTTGGGTCTGTCACACATGTTCTATCATTACTAAAACGTACTTGTAGCTGGGAACTCGCTGCTGGACAGCTTGGCAATGTCTCCAGGTCGTCTTGGGTAGGAGGAATCAATGTAGGCGTAACCGCCTTCCAGGCCACCGTAAATGAAGCTCGACCTGTCAGTAGCTGGACCCGTCGATGGATTCCTACTCCCCCTTCCCTGGAAATATGTTCGGACGATAAGACGATTGCCAAAAAATATACAATTAAGGTTTGCAAGAGTATAAAAATATTATTAGTTTTGTAAGCATACAGCAAGAGGCAAGTAACTACTTTGTTGTAACTATACATTTGATTTGAAACGGAACGTTGAAGAGCTCAGATATATGAAAGAAAAGAATTAATTGCATTATTGAGAATTGTAAGGGAGGGAGCCTAGCCAAATAATGACACTTCTACAAAGGGAGCTTCTCACTGATTTCAAGCAACAAATTATAGTTGACTCTCTTGACTGCATAACTGGTATGCTTTATAAAGCACAACGTTCAGCTTGAGCGTTGCCAAAATCGCGGGCACTAACCTACATGTAGGTTGAGATGCAAAGATGTGTAAGGGCACCCAAGTCATCGATATCTGTCGCTCTTCGAAGCCAAATTAAGCCAACTCACACTCAGAATTCATAGTGGCCTGGTGAGAATTGGAAAACTGAACACTTGGCAACAAGACCATTTTGGTTTATTATTTTCAATAATGAACCTTTGGAATCGACCAAGAAAAAAAATTTTAACACCCCCTCAAAATTTGATGGTTTACGTTTCAACGTACGTAGAATCCCAAAATCGAATAAAAATTTGGCCGTCCGTCCGCCGTACGCCGTACGCGGCACTTTTGCCACTTAGCATTGTCCGATTTTGATGAAATTAGGTATGTAGGCTCCATTTGGGGTCTAGTTGTGCCCCGAAGCTTTTGGTTGATGTAGGTCACTTCTAAGGGTTCCAAAATCAATTTTGAAATTTTGAAAACGCCCTAACTCAAAAAATTTTAATATAAAGGTATTGTTTTTCCTTCAATTTAGGATTCTATAGAATTTTTAGAATTTTTTGAGACCACGCGGAGCTCGGTAGGACAAACCGTTCGCTCCCTACGAAAATTTAAGGGTTTAAATTGAAATATATATATATATAAATCAAAACACGAGTGTGAATCGCAAAAGAGGCCTAATCTCCGTTCAAATTAGAGCTGACCGAAATGCTGGTTGGTGATTTGGATTTTTTTTTTTTTTTTTAATTATTTTTTTTCGATTTTTTTTTTATTTTTTTCTTGATTTTTTTTTTTTTTTTTGATTTTTATATTGGATGGATGGTGATTTTGTAGACGAGTGATCTATATAGAAAATAATAAACCATTGTGTAATAATTTGCAGCGTTTTTTTATACGTTAAAGTGCCGTATGAGCATACCAATGACCAGTCGAAGTCGTCATTCTCTTCGTTGTTCCAGCCGCAGAAACCTCCCTCGAACGTGCAATGGCCTTTACATTCTGATCCTGGTTTGAGCACAACGTTGTCGATCGCCACGTAGCCTCGGTACTTTCTGTAGGGGTCAGGTAGATCTTTTGCGACGCCCTCGAATACTATCTGCAACCCACACAATACGGGTGATTAATAAATCATAAATATATGAATTATATTCGTCGTATTGAGTGGGAGTTACGTAGGAGATAATTTTGGGAAAAGTAGGTATAGTGGACACTTACGTATATATTTACACGTGATCTACCTATGTTTATCGTAATTTAATTTCTGTACGTACATTTTTGAAGGTAAAAAATACCATGCTGCTTGTCCGACCGAAGTTGAGTGAACTATATGATTTGTAACCATTATAAAATAAAATGTTATTTTAAAAAAATCATTGCAATCAAAATAGTGTTATTCTGAACCTGATGGTTTTTGTTGTAAGTGTAGAGAACTTCAGCATTCATCCACATCTTATTGGTAGGATCTTTCGATCCCCAAAGAACTCTAAAGAAGGACTCAGGGGCCCCTTCCTTGCTTACTGGCTGCAAAACAACCCTCAGTCCCGATGCACTCAGACCATCAATGGCAAAACTGCAACAATTAAGATATCAATCACTATCAGTGGAGGCCAATGAGCAGAGTGAGAGTTTTATGAGCATTCTATGGAAATTCAGTCACAATCGAACTTGTCAGGATAAGTAATTTAGTAGCTAGTTCAACCGCCGCTGAATGAAAATGGTAAGATAGCTCTAGCCACTTCGCAACTTCGCACTACGTCGTTTTCATGGCCCCGTTTCGTTCCCAGTGATCTGTAATGGTGTTCTTCACGCTTTTTTATGATTCGGGTTTCATATGGTTTTGCTTTCTGGGGATGTTGTTTTCAAGTTGCAGGAATCGGCAATTAGGATACTATTGAACCTTGGTTATGTGATAAGTTGTCGTGGTCGCTTCAAAGAATTGAATTGCCTAACATTACCAGCATTGAACATGTACACGTGCTTGTGCTTGGTTCTTAGGAGCTCTTGCTTCCTCCAGGGTGGGGTAGAGATTCATAACCACAAAACGCGTTTTTGTAGTGATTTACGTACCAATCCCAGTACGCCTCACTATTTTTTTGCGATCTGACCCGATGCAGAATGGCATCAGGTTTTATAATTTTTTGCCCGAAAATGTACTTTCCTTAACTAGCAAGTCCTTTAAACGTAGGATACAGTTTTTATTAGTAAGCGCAGAACTTTATAAAATAAGTGACTTTTTCCATTTAGTTTTTAGTAAATCGAGATCTAAGTAGACATATCCGACCTGCACTCCTTTTGGTTTATAATTTCAATAATGAACCTTTGGGATCGACCAAGAAAAAAATGTTTAACACCCCCTCAAAATTTGATGGTTTACGTTTCAAGGTACGTAGAATCTAAAAATCGAATAAAAATTTGGCCGTCCGTCCGCCGTCCGCCGTACGCCGTCCGCCGTACGCGGCACTTTTGCCACTTAGCATTGACCGATTTTGATGAAATTTGGTATGTAGGCTCCATTTGGGGTCTAGTTGTGCCTCGAAGATTTTGGTTGATGTAGGTCACTTCTAAGGGTTCCAAAATCAATTTTGAAATTTTGAAAACGCCCTAACTCAAAAAATTTCGATATAAAGGTATTGTTTTTCCTTCAATTTAGGATTTTATAGACTTTTTAGAATTTTTTGAGACCACGCGGAGCTCTGTAGGACAAACCGTTCGCTCGCTACGAGAATTTAAGTTTTTACGCACGATAAATCAGAAACACGAGTGTGAATCGCAATAGAGGCCTAATCTCCGTTCAAATTTTAGCTGACCGAAATACGATCGATGTTTTTCTTCAAGTTGGATGGTTGGTGGCTTTGCAGACGAGTGATCTATAGAAAAATAATAAACCATTGCGTAATAATTTGCAGCGTTTTATTGTTGTATTTGTTTCGTGTTTTGTTTTGTCAGCTTGTTTTGCCATTTTGGCCGTGACAATAAAAAATATTTGATTTGATTTGATCTAAAACTGAAAATATGGGTGGTAGTTTTGGATTTGGGTGGTTTCAAACTTCTTTCACACAAACATATATTTCGTACTTAGCAGGCTGTTTGACTGACCTGAATCCGATGCATTTTCCACCCGCGCCAGTCGACCCCAACACCTGGCTCTCAAGATATGCATTCTGCCCTTCTCGAATTGTGATGTCGTCTACTCTCAAAACGGGTGCTGCCAGCAGTGAAGTTTCGAAGAACGCGTAGCCTCCGCTAGCTGTAAATTTGTATGATTAGTTACCGTCAGATTTTACCCATCTGACCTCTACGTGCCTGACTTAGACAAAGTAAAACTTGATGATGAAACTGAAACGACAGTAAGTGAACATGAACCAATAGTGGGATGTATACAATTTAGAGCTTCTCAGATAAGCATTTTTATATAATATTTTTTACGACAATGGCTGTCGATTTCCTTCTTGAGATGGGAAGACTACAAATTCCTTCCCAGACACTCAATGTAGGTATCTGCAAAACCGATATTTGCATCCAATCTAACTCCTACACAAAGTTAGCTAACTATTGAAGACTGCTACTCCGGCGAATTCATCGTAATAAACTCTAAACCAGAGGTGCACTATGAATTAACAGACATGGTTTTGATCAGATTCAAAATCATCACTAAATGGCTCTGTGACATGAACTTGAATGAGGCAAAACTTGTTTTCACAATGAATACTGAATTCTTGATTAACATACAACTCAAAATACAATCTCAAACCGTTGTTGTGGTAATTGCACTCAAATACTTTGGACTTATGAGTAATGAAAATCAAACTAAAATGTACTAAGGTGTTGGTGAATCAGAACGAAAACATGCTGAGCCCCAGTCTCGATCCTGAAACAGAACTTCTATTCAAGGAAAGTAGAAGGAAGGTATTGAACATTTCATTTTTTAAATCAGGCCTTGACCATTGGATTCCAGATATTTTTATGAGTAGCATAAAATAGTAATGAAGTTTCAAATGAGCCTTAACCGGAGATTACAAATAAGTACTATTGTTTGAGGAAATGACACCTTGAATACTTAAATTTCATACTACGGAACTCACATCTTATAGAACGTTATCAGTTATAGAAACACCTAGTTGCGGTGTGGCAAATCCAGAAATTATAATGAGAAGGAAACCCTCCTATTAGGAATCTGATAAAGAAACCCCTTCTCTTGATCATTGAATGAATGTTATTGACATAACAATTATGTAGTTAATTGTTGTTAGTAATTAACTTATAATTAATTTTTGGTGTCTTTATTATGAAAATTTGACTCTTTGTGCCTGCAGTACAATTTTTGGCAACTTAAGTCAGTGAGTCAGTATACAGGGTGTCCAAGTAACTACGCTCCCCCCACTTATTTTCTCCAATAGTGTAAGAAAAAAAATCGGATTAACGCTATTCTTCATAATTTTTTGCGTAGAATTCAAAAATGACAAAATTGCGCAGTGCGCAATCGCGCAACCATGCGCAATCATCATCAACTTTGTTTTTCCAAACAAGAACCCCCATTTTTTATTGCAGATTCGGATTCTACGTCAAATTTTATGAACATTTTACTTCGACAACTTTTTTTTTTGGACGCGCGCAGCCCGCTCAGCGAGCGCTCAAAGATGCGCAACCCAGGGATTGCGCCAAAGTTGAGATGAAGGTAAACCCCAAGTGCGGCACATCACTTAGCACTGTTTTTCTACGCTGAATCGCGTGGTGATATCCCTTTCTTGATTTGGTCTCATTTCACCGTATCTACAGCCGAAAAAGTCACTTTTTGAGGGGGAAATCATCGATTTTCAGTGGAATATTTTCCGAGTATTGTTTTCTTCTCGAATTATTACTCCTTTGTGCAGGAAGACAATACAGTTTACATTAAGAGTTATTATTTATTAAGAGTTTATTTAAGAGTTCTTAATTTATTAAGAGTTTATCGCTTAATTGTTTCAATCATTGTTCATCCAATCATGTTTTTAGAAGACTGAAAATTATTTTGCAACATTTTGTGATAATTATGTAAAAGTTTCCCGTTATTTTACGATTTTAAAAATTTAATTTTTTTTTTTTTTTTTACATTTTATCAGGATGATTCATTACTTTTTGTAAGAAAATCGATGATTTTCTCCTCAAAAAGTGACTTTTTCGGCTGTAGATACGGTAAAATGAAATCAAATCAAGAAAGGGATATCACCACGAGATTCAGCGAAGAAAAACAGTGCTAAGTGATGTGCCGCACTTGAGGTTTACCTTCATCTCAACTTTGGCGCAATCTCTGGGCTGCGCATGTTTGAGCGCTCGCTGAGCGGGCTGCGCGCGTCCAAAAAAAAAAAGTTGTCGAAGTAAAATGTTCATAAAATTTGACGTAGAATCCGAATCTGCAATAAAAAATGGGGGTTCCGATTTGAAAAAACAAAGTTGATCATGATTGCGCATGGTTGCGCGATTGCGCACTGCGCAATTTTGTCATTTTTGAATTCTACGCAAAAAATTACGAAGAATAGCGTTAATCCGATTCTTTTTCTTACACTATCAGAGAAAATAAGTGGGGGGAGCGTTGTTACTTGGACACCCTGTATAGGATTTCATGGAAAACCCCAACCTTTCCGTAGTATAATCTACCAATACCTGGAGACGGGATCAACTTGCTGTTTAAATTTGTCTCCCTAATTTGGAATTATGGAAAATTGAAACTTGAAATTATTTCTTCTTGTATTGTACTAAAAGCCAAAAATATTAATTTTATAACCTATAGATAGATCCGTCTATAGTTGTCACGTATGTCAAGGGCGAATAGTATCCTGCTCAGTGTATGCAAACCCCTTAAAACTTATTGTTAAGTAATGCATGCATTCCAGAGGACTTCCCAATAAATAGAGAACTAGAGCGTTCAATGCCAACCAGTAAGCGATAAAACATAAATATTTAATTACCTTCCTACTGCATAAAACAATTTCACCCACTGTTATTTAGTTAGCATGTCGGAGAAGTACCATCATGTTCTTATCATCATGAGAGTACGTACATAACCCTAAAGTATTTTTCGAAATTTGAAATCGTTAATAGATACATTTCCCAACAAGTATAGTGCCCTCCCCCCTTTCCCTAGCCATTTTCTTTGTTAAACATCCAAAACACCTCGCTAAGACGCGGTTTCTGGTGTCCTGGCACCACAGTGACATCACTGCTTTGTGCTATGGTGGCACAAAGTGTAGTTCATGAAGATCAAAATGTATGTTGACCGTTCCTTGGCTTCCCAAGGTTGGTTCACTTACATACCAGGCATCAAAACATTGAAAATCGGGTATTTTTGTAATTATGAAAAAACCTTCGTACTCGCTCCATCTCTGAGTGGAACTGTCTGAGTCGAACAAAAAGAGAAATACGAAATCTGTGAAGAATTCAGGACAACGCAGCGCTCAAGATACTGTCAAAATGAGCCTTTTGGTTTATTATTTTCATTACCTAATGAACCTTGGGAATGTAGCAAGAAAAAAAGTGTAACCCCCTCAAAATTGTATGGTTTCAAGGTATGTAGAATCCAAAAATCGAATGAAAATTTTCCGTCCGTCCACTTTACTCGGTTCGCGGCACTTTGCCCTGTATATCGGCTCTATTTGGGGTCTAGTTGTGCCCCGAAGATTTTGGTTATTGTCAGTCACCCGTAAGGAATAAAAACTGGAGAAAAACCTTTTCATAACGCCCTAGCTCGAGAACTATTGAAATACAGGTATTTTTTTTCCATTAATTTAATATTTCCTAAATTTTAAAGAATTTGTTGACATCACTCAGAGCCGACCAACCGTTCGCTTAATGAGTATAATTAATTGCATACCTTATTAATGTGTGTCCCATGACGTTTTTCCATTAATTAATATAGCGTTAAATTTTAAGAAACGAATAAAACCACCCAGACGATCAACAATTATTGTTAAATGCGGATTTATTTTGAAATTTATCTAAACTCGTGAGTCTCTTCAGCCTTGCTCTAAGGACACAAACTGTTCCCCTCCTACCTTAGAGGGTAGTTGGGTGAAATTCACAGAAAATTTAATGAATATCACCCAATCGATCATAACCTTTAAACACAAACTAGATAGATAACCTTTAAACGATTTGATAGATTTCTGCGCCGAACAAAAAGAAGAGTTTTTCAATGTTGAGTGTTTTCCTGCTCCTCGCCATATCAATTGCATAGGGACGCCCAGTTTTACTTAGAAACGACCTAGAAAGTTAGAAGAACTGGCAACGAGGAAGCATTTCAATGAAACTTGGGATCTTTAGAGGAAGCTTTCTCTCTAATTACTGTATTTCATTTGTATAGGGTATGCCGATGTAAGACGGGGAGGCCAACTGGGAAATCCAATCTCCTCCGGTAGAGGATTGAATATCTCTAGAAAACCTGATGAGTTACCGCCATTTGGACGAACCGACCTCGACTATTTATATTAATAGTAAGTAATTGTAGTAATAGTATACCGTGATTAATAGTATACCGACCTCGACTTGTACCTACGAGGGCGAAGGACATCCCTACCTAACCAGTTGAGTAACTTAATCTCGGTAAGAGCCCTCCATCCCTTCAAGAGCAATTTGCGAAGGGTTCACGTGTGGAGGGGATCGTCCCCGCACCACTTTCTGCGCCACAACCGCTCGATAGCCCTGCCACAGCTCCCGGCGTTTACGATGGAGAATTAACGACTAATTAACTGCGTAGATTTCATTCCCCGGTAACCGCGAGGAGATGGTCTGAGCTAAAATTAGTTCCGGGCTCTTGGGGCCACGCGTACCAGGGAGCCGCACACGTGGAGGTGGAATCCGAGATGCACACTTGAAATATGGAGGTGACAGCCTCTATTATTACTTATTTCCCCAACATTTTACAGGAATGCATAGCCTTATTACAGCGAAACATGTTCTATGAACAAATAATATTGTTCATTTTTCAAGGACTATCGAAAACTATTTACAAAAAGCTTCGGACACACAACTGAGCCATATACCTACACCTAATATATAACGATCTTGCCCGGATTTCGGTTTAGAATGGTCTGAAACGGACTTGAACGAGGATATTCATTCAGTTCAATCTGCCCAGATGTGTGATACGAAAATGTTATTGAAGAACTATCGAACAGAAATTGCTTGAAAATCAAACCCTTGTCATATGGGCTGTGAACGGTCAAATTTCAGAAAAAAAAAGAAAAAAATTCAAGATGGGATTCAAGAGAAGTTCAGGAATGCTTCAAAGAAGACGGATTGGCTTACCTCACTCGTCAATCAACGATCGAGAACGAAAGTTAGGAACACCATACACGGTGTCTACACTATAGCAGGGCAGAAATCCAGGGGTTGATTCTACAAGGTATTTCTTACAAAAACGTCTCCTCGCCCTTTTGTTTTAATCCCTTCTTTTAAAAGTTATTTCAATTTAAAGATTTATCCGTATTTTTGACCCTATGTCATTGAAACTGCCATAACTCCCGTTATTTACCAATAAAATACAAATTTAAGGATATAGTTGAAAAGTGCGTCAAATTTCCAAGCTACGTAAAGGAAAAGTTATATCTATTACAAGGATTTTACGTTTGCGCGTGAGCAGAGGCTACTATTGATCCAGTGATGATGATTTTCAGAGAGGACCATGTGAGACGCCAATCCGCATCTGTCACCGAAAATTTCATCGACATCGGACAATAACTTCGTATAGTGTCGAGCGTTACAAGGATTTCATGACGGAAAACACAGACACATGTATGTTCACCGACTTTTTTTTAAAAGTTTAAGTGTGTTCAATTTGTATTTCTGTGATTGTGTATAATTTTGTGTGTGCGTGTGAATATTGTGTTGCTGTTTTCGAGCGTTGGGCCGGGGTTCTTGGCCGGCCTGGGGGCGACCTCCTTGGCGTTTTTATTGAAATATGCGATTTGCCTCTACGGTATAATACCGCGCAGTTCGTAGGGCTACCTCTCCAGTAATGGATTGGTGGCTCCAGGAGCCGCCATGGTGGGTGGGTCCAGGCCGGCCGTTGCGGTAGCGCTCCATATACACCTTGTTCCTGGGATTTCCAATCACATGAGTTCCTATTTCATATAAGTTCCTATTCCACATTGGTTTTCGCATATTTCGAGCTTTTCATAGTTGACTTTTTCTTCCGAGTCTACCAAGTTAGCGGAAGCTTTGTTTTTACTTTCCATGGTTGAAAAAAAAGGTCTCCAAAATCGAAATTTCCACTCGCGTCTTATGTTTCAGACCTTCCTGAACAATTTTGGTTTCGTGTCTGTCATGAAATCCTTGTAACCGGCATAGCTATACGAAGTTAATGTCCGATTTCGATGAAATTTTCAGGGATTGTGCGTTTTGGCGTGTAGACGGTACCCTATGAAAATCATCACCTCCGGACTTATAGGAGCGACTGCGCATGCTCAAACGTGAATTTCCTTGTAACAGCCATCACTTCTTCATTTCCTATCTGATTTCGAAGAAATTTTCAGGAATTATGCGAATTGGGCCCTATAAAAATGAGCCCCGAATTGAAAATATTTTGTACGCATGCGCAAACGTGAATTTCCTGAGTCATAATTTTTACATTTTCCATCTGATTTCAATGCAATTTTCTGGCATTGTTCAGATTGACACGTAGATGATCTTCTATGAAACTCATGGCCCCCAAATTGACAGTACCCTCTGCGCATGCGTGAACTTGAATCCTTGTAACAGCCATAACGTCCATATTTTTCGTCCAATTTCGATGGAGTTTTCAGAGATTGTACTAACTGGATGTTGATGGAAATCATGGCCCGCGGACTGATAGTAGCCACTGCGCATGCGCAAACTTGAATTTCCTTTTAAAAGTCATATTTTCAATATTTTCTCCCCGAATTCGGTGAAATCTTCAAAGATTGAGTGGGTAAATGGTCCCCTACGAGGGTAGCGCAAGGTACTTAGTGATTGATGGTTATAGATAAGCTACATATCATCGGATCATCTATACAATTGGGTTAGGGATACGAGGAAGCTATGTGCCACACCCTCTTGTTTTAAAATGTTTCAATGTTAAAAGATGTTGGTTATGCATTAGGTAGCTTGGAAATTTAACTCACTTTTTAATGATATTCTTTAATTTGAATTTACTTGGGAAATATCGAAGGGCAGTTTCAATTACATAAGATCAAAGATACGGAAAAATCTTAAAATTGAAAAAAACAAGGGGTTAAACAGAATTGCTAAGAGACGTTATTTGTCGGAAACACTTTGTAGAATCGATCCCTGAATTTCTGCCCAACCTTATTGTGGACGCCTTGTAAGGTGTATTTCCAACTCTCGTTTGGGGACGATGATTGCTGGTTGCGCGGCGCAAACTTGATTGCAAACGTATGCGAACAATTCGTGTTCAGTGTAAACTCGCCTTATGTTTAGTGGCGATAGTTCGCGTGTGTGGTAAGAGCATATATGGACGTTTCCAAACGGTGGGTCTGTGACTGGTTCGTCGGAATTTCGGGATCCCCCAGGTACGGTGAACCATACGCCAAAACGAAAATTACTTTGGATAGATTGCTAGTGTTGACGCGGCACCTAAGTCAATGATTCAGACTTTTTCATTAATCTCAGCCAATTTCCGACCAATTTTGATGCGGTATCAGTTATTGACATTTTGAAATTCGTTAACTTTTGAATGTCAATAGTTGATGAATTACGAGGCAGAAAGATAGCCCATAGATAGTGCATAGAAGTCGTCGGAAATTGACCGAATAAGTTGCGTAAAGCGACTATACAAAAACGGTGAATTTTTGGAGGGCCTTTTTTCAACTTAAACAGTAATAATATTATAGTAAGAATAACTTCTTTGTTTTCAATAGCCGAGGTAGATGAATCTTGAAGTATAACTGATTGAGTTTGGTCCCCTCTCAAGACCTACACCTACACCCAATCTTGATGTATTCATTTGACTCCATTGGTACGTACCTAAATATTGAATTGAGTTTACCTTGGTCTTCCGCCTGGCCAGCGTCCTTGATGGGGCCGCCCAGCCAGTTGCTGAGGGTTCCCGCTCCCAGCTCCCACCGCAAAGCCGTTCCGTTCCTGTTCTTCCATTCACACATCGTGAGCTCCACATCACTGCTCCCGAATTCGCAAAGCTCTGGAACAGTTCAACTTCACATCTCTACCCGAGCAACAAGGGATACAAGTATGCGGTAGCTTACAGATTAATGGACACTCGAGACCAAGTCCCGTGAAATTGTTGACACCAACCAACTGTAGTTTCTAATGAACAATCGCAGGAATAAAGAGGAAGAAAGAGAAAAAAATTCCCTCCAGCCAGAAATTAGGTTCATTTAGCACGTTTTGTCACGACGGCAAATTTGTATATTTTTTAGTACTACTTACACACGAAGTAGGTACAAGCAAAAATCGAAAGTGTTTTCCGGGTTATTACAATACAATGTGGTAGCGATTTTAGAACTCGGTTCCATTGAATGGTCGCGGAGGGAGAGGATTAGAATTTGGAAAAAGGATACGTTACGGAAAATTCCAACGACTTACCCAGTGGGTCTTGTCTTCTCGTCCGGGCCTGGAAGAATAGGGATACAAATCAATCAATTCACATGTAAGATTTCGACCCCTAATATATTACTAAGTCTTAAGTAGGAACATAAGTAAATATTAACTTTACGTGTTTCATTGATCGGTAAAACTTTGTTGATGTCATACGAATTACTATTTTTAAACGTATGTGTAAGTTGGGTACCTACGTACAGTATTCCGTGATCGCGTGACTCCTTACCAGTTCTTACTGGAAAAATTAAATACACTGCTGCAGTTAGCCTTGAATTTTTGTTCCAAGGTGAACTTCAAATTACTCTTGGAAATTTACTCGGTGAAGTTCATAAAGGAGCAGTTGGGAGGCTGCGCGACCAACCAATGTATAGGTAGAGCTTTTCCCAACGAAATGCAAAATTGTCCTAACCAAATTCAATTAGTCTCTTATTCGTAAAAATTTAGAGAAATGATTAACTATTTGAGACAACTTAAAAATAAGTAAAGGAGATGGAAAATAAAGAGGACTAGAAAATAGGTGCGAGCGAAAATGGTCCGAAAATTCGGACCAGTCAGAAAACACATTGACTGTGGTTACTCGCATTGGACCTCTTCGGACAGGTCAGAAGTGTGGTTTTGGAGGTAGGGATCAGGGATCTTAAAATATCGATACTTCTGGATCACGAAAGGATGGATCTCCCGTCTAGTCCAGTCAAATTGTCATCCAAAGGAAGGGGGGGATGGGGGGTCACCTTACATGGTCGAGGGAAGAAGGTTTTTTTCCTGATGTATGGGATGATGCCGAAATTCGTAATCCATCTTTTCGACCTCGGAAGCAACCCGCGTCATGTTAAAATACTCAAAAAACCTCGACATTTTCGCACTTGTCTTAGTTTTAGGTTTATAAGTATGAAACGGTCCATCCATGTAACGAATTGAAGAGGACAAAATTTTGCGCCAATAAAGAAACATATTGTTTAGTAATGCATGCATTCCAGGGGACGTCCCATTGGATAAGCATCAGATCAGTTTAACCAGTTGTTAAGTGATAAAACTGTTTCACTCGATGTAATTTATTTATTACTTTAGGCAAGAAATACTGACCCCCCCAACATTTATCCACCTTATCCACCTTAACATTTCTAGCGGCATGGGAGCCTCGAATCTGAAGAGCATTTTAAAATCCATGATCTACGATACCCAACATGCGAATTCGAGTGAAATGAATTCAAGGTGAAACACAAAAAAAAACACGGAATAAGCGGTTTATGGCATCATGGCACCATATCCTGGCACCATGGTGGTACAGAAAATAATTCATGAAAATTCGGAGGTATAATGAGAATTTTTCCTCAATTTCAAAGCTTGGGTACAATTAGTAAGCAGTAAAGGAACCGAAATATTGAAAAATTGGATATTTTGTGAATATTATCCCCCCACTCACCCCCTCCCCTTGCGAATTTTGGTACTCTGGTAAAATCATGTACAACTCGGAAGTTATTTGAGTCAAACAAAAAAAGAAACACGCAAATCGGTTGGAAATTGAGGCCTGGGCAGAGTTTACAAGATTATGCACGCAAACGCACGTTTTTTAAGCATTAACCCCCCCTTTCCCCCTCTTAAAAAGCAAAATCCAAAATTCCGGCGCCGTAGTGCTCAACTAGATAGTTTTCCGCGACGAACAAAAAAAGAACCAGGAAAATCAGTTGAGAACTAAGGCCTGTGCAGAGTACACAAGATTTTGTTACACACACACACACACACACACACACACATACACCTACACATACAGACACACACACACACAGACATACACCTATGGGTTTTTTCGCGGATTTGGATTCTGAATGGTCTAAAACGGATTACTGTGTGGTTATTTTTTTTTCATTTTGAGTGTTGTCCTCCTTCACCCCAGATCGATCGCATAAGGACGCCCAAGTCTTACTGTGGGACGTCCTAAAAAGGTTGGAGTTGGATCAACTCATTGGTTCTTATGCCCTATCAAAAAGTGGCGATTTTTGTCAACTTTTCCAAACACTGAGTTACACCTTTTTCAGAAGATTGTATCATTGCGCCATTAATTTCTATAGGGTTTTCCTAAAAGTTGTAGATCGTATACTATTGTTTTGTAATGCATGCATACCACTGGATGTCCCATTGGATGAGGATTAGTTCGAGTTCAAGCAGTAAGGGATAAAAAATTTTCATTATCATTTACCTTTTAACTGCAAAAAATAGTTTCACTCGGTCAGTATCTTGAAAATGTTCCATAATCTTTTTTAGCATTATGTGAGCCCGAAAGTTGAAATTATGATATCGAGGAAATAGACTCCTAGCAGAAATAATGAAAACACTTGTATTTTGTGAATACAAGTGACCCCTTCCCATGTTAATTTCAATACTCTGGTGATGTAATGATCAAATGAGAAGTTTTCTTAGACGAATAAAAAAATAAACACGCAAATCGGTTGAGAATTTAGCAGTAGACAGTACGCTTTAGGTATTTTTGTAATGAGCTAGGTAATAGTAGCCTCAATTTCATAATCATTTAGGAATAACTACAACTCTTTTATAACATAACATATGTTCCACAGTTATGAAATAACTGTAATGAGATGCTACGAATGACAAATAGAGCAGAGAGGTTTACCCGAATACAAAAATGTCGAGTTTTATATTTCATTTTACTTTTAACTATAATCATAGTTACTTTATTTAAGGCTGTAACCCTTACAATTGTTAGAATGCACCATATTTTCAGTAAAATTTCGCAATTCCGGCGAAGTAATGCACAACTACAGATTTCTGCCTCGAATAGAAGAAACGCTGCAAATTATTACACAACGGTTTACTATTTTTCTATAAAGATCCCCCTTCTACGAAGAACATCAGTTATTATATTAATAGTATCCACCAACCAAAATAATTGCGCAGGGTTAGCAGCCAAATTCATTTTAACAGAGAGATCCTACCACCTTTACATCGTTATCCCACAATTTTGGGTGCCTTCAATTCGTAATTTGATTCTTGGTTGTTTGGGAAGCACTACTGGGTGACAGAATATTCTATTTTAATAAACAATCAGCTGAAATTTGGCATACGCGTACGCGTTCTGTCAGCAAACGTTCATGTGCAATTCACACTCGTGCTACTGACTAATCATTCGTCAAATGCAAAGTAACTGAGATAACAACTTTCAACTACCTTCTGAGGGCAAGGAATAGGATATAGAAAGGATCCCATCTTGCTAGGGATCAGCTGGTGCTCGTGTGTTCTGATAAATTTCACAATTAACCCGCATTTAATTGTTTTCGATCATCTGGGTGGTGTCATAAATTTTTAGAAATTGAGCGATTTCTTGAATTGACGAATGAACGTCATGAACATTCACTAATTAGGTAATTAATTATTAAAATTGGTCCATGAGGAATTTACGTACCTTACAACGTGGTAAATCATCATCAAAATTTGGAAAAGTTGACCAAAGTCGCCACTTTTTGAGAGGGCTTTCCTGAGCTTATAGGTTATAGGTTCCTTTTTGAGACTTTTTGAGAGGGCTTTCCTAAGCTTATAAGTCCCTACCTATGAGCTGGTTTGGTCCCAACTTTTTTTTATGGGCGCACTATTTTATCTTCTTTAATTCGTTACATAGTGACGTTTTTGATACGATGGACCGGTTCAAATTTATATACCTAAAACTAATAAAAGTTCGAAAATTTCGAGGTTTTTCGAGTATTTGAACATGGCGCGGGTTGCTTTTGAGGTTGAAAAGATGGATTAAAAATCTCGGCATCATCACA
This sequence comes from Apolygus lucorum, assembly GCA_009739505.2. Classification (NCBI taxonomy): domain Eukaryota; kingdom Metazoa; phylum Arthropoda; class Insecta; order Hemiptera; family Miridae; genus Apolygus; species Apolygus lucorum. The sequence continues at coordinate 115,509,846 of CM019167.2, read as the reverse complement.
TACATCAGGAAAAAAAGCATTCTACCCTCGACTATGCAAGATGGCGTGTTTTATTTTACTGGACTATTACTATTATTAAGCGAGTAAGCAAACAATTTCAAGCCGACACCCCCTCAATTTTTTACGTAAAATTCAAAAATACTGCAACCGTGCACAAACCTTGAATTTACTCGAGTATGGACATTTGTATACCCCTTGTGTAATAGGTACACAACATTTCATTATTTTTCAACGCTGATTTTATTTTTATTTTATCTCTATTGGACTTCATTTTACCGAAATTATTGTCAAAAAAACTATATTTAAAAGCTCCGCGCTTCGCGTCTCGCCCACCAGATGCTATCTACTTAAAGCATACATCGTAAATTATAAAAACATGGAACATGTTTTAGCCAAATTTAGTGCAGAACCTTTAGTCGTAGGTAGGTATATTACAAAAGTTATATTATCCCTAGCAACATATCTAAAATGAATTGGAAAGCTCGGCGCTTCGCGCCTCAAAAACCGGAGTGTTGAAAAGGCGCGTGACCGTCCCGCGTCAACCTCCTGCGTAACGTTTTTCAGGGGTTTCGGGGGTTTTTTGGCCCCCATGACTAAAACATGCTCCATATTAAAATTCACCTGTTCATTATGATCCAGAATTATTTCAAAATCGTGAAGTTAATAATTATTGGAAAGTGCAGATTTGCAGATTTGCTTTTACTTTAATAGAAGGAAAAATAATAAAGTGCTCCTTTTGCGAATGAATGGGCCTTGAATTTATTGTCAATTTATTTTTAATCAGGCCGAAGTCAGTCCCAAGCCCGTCAGGTAAAAGCGAAATCAATAGCACCCAAGAATCAGCGTGAAAAAATAGTTAAAATTTTTGTATCACACAAGGGGTTTACGACCGTCCATTCTTTCGCTCAATCTCGAGGTTGCGTAACTTTCCGAGCTCGCTGAAAGCGTTGCGCTGCATTAAAAAAATCGGTCGAGGGTCCGATCTCTCTTTTTGGTGGATGATAATTATTTTCTAGATGGACAAATAAATTATAAAATAAGTATGTATTCAAATACCTATGGTCACGGAAACCCAAGTACCTGCAGGAAAAGTATCAATAAAACATGTTTTTCAACTAATATAGATTTATAATATAATTTTTGATGAGTTAGAGATATTGACGAGATTTGATGAGTTAAAAATATAAATTTTGATGAGTTAAAAGAAAAATAATTGAAAACATCGATGAATTTTGGGCAATATTTTTCTCCAATCGATAGATTGCGTTTCGATACCCATCTCTATTTGGAGCAGCCCCTTTCATAGGGGACCATCTACTACCCAATCCGCATAATCCCTGAAAATTGAATCGAAATCGGATAGAAAATGTGGAAGTTATGGATGTTACAAGGAATTTACGTTTGCGCATGCGCAGCGGCTACAATCAGTCCGGGCTGTGGCAAGGATTTCACGACAGACAGACAGACACGGAACCAAAATTGTTCAGAAAGGTCTGAAAAGTAAAACGCGAGTGGAAATTTCGATTTTCGAGAACTTTTTTTTCAACCTTTGAAAATGAAAACAAAGCTTCCGCTACCTTGGTAAACTCGGAAACAAAAATTGAAAACATCGATGAATTTTGGGCAATATTTTTCTCCAATCGATAGATTGAGTTTCGATACCCATCTCTATTTGGAGCAGCCCCTACGGGATATACGATCTGATACTCGTGAAACTGAACAAGTGTGAAACTGGATCACAAGTTAGAGGCAGCTGCTTGGAGTGAACAAGTTTCTTCACCCAGTGGGGTGAGGAGGACAGAGAAAGCCAAGTCCTGGAGGTTATGGCTGTTACAAGGATTTGTACGTTTGCGCAAACGTAGTGGCTACTATCAGTCTGGAAACAATGATTTTCATACGGAACCATCCACACGCCAACCCAAATAATTCCTGAAAATTGCATCGAAATCGGATGAGACATGTAGAAGTTATGGCTGTGGCAAGGATTTCACGACAGACAGACACAGAACCAAAACTGTTCAGGAAGGTTTGGAACGTAAAACGCGAGTGGAAATTTCAATTTTGGAGAACATTTTGTTTTTCAACCTTGGAAAGTAAAAACAAAGCTTCCGCTACCTTGGTAGACTCGGAAGCAATAGGCTTGGATCAGTCACGGAACCATTTCGATTGGGGAATTGTTCCAATCCAGATTTCCTCAATGTTTGGACCAGAGTTTTTACATTAACATCATCTTACTGTTTTTCATTTCATCTTGTTTGTGAAGGGCGGCATATTGAATCGTTTGATCAGTTGACTCACTTTAGCTGTCACAGCTGAGGGCAGAACCGAACTGTTCAGATGATGTTCTGATGGTTCCAAGGAAGTCGGTACGCCGAGCACACATCCGCAGCAGATCAGTCCTGTTACGATCACGAACACGTCGAGAGCCATTCCTATGAACAAACAATGTCTTAGTGTAGCTTTATGAATCAAACTGTTATTTGAACTTCCCTAAGGCAACATGCGTCGCTTTTTGCTACAAAATCAGTCTTAGTGTCCCACTGACATGGTTGCTGTTTTACAATTTATCAGTGAGCGATTCACCGTAAAATGAGCGAAACCCAGAATGATATCAATAATTGACAAAACTTTCACTTGCCTAATATCACTTATGAAAGCTTATTGCACTTTAGTAAGCAACTAAAATGTTTGTAGTCATCAATCCCGTGTCTGACAATTTCCTGAAGTTCTACATTTTGGGCTGTTTCAGTCATTAATTGGATCGTTAAGTACAATCAGAAAAGTCTGCCAACCGGGTGTGGTGTGTACCTTTCTCATATCCATAACCCGATTATATTGATGATCCGATGCATAGTAGAAATCTCAAAACGTCAATCTCTGAGTACCTTGCTCCACTCTCATAAGGGATCATCTACATGTCAACCCGCAAAATCCATAAACATTTCATCTAATTCGGATAGTAGGTGAATGAGGGGGGTTTTTTCCGGGAAAAACCCCCCCTCATTCACCTACTTCGGATAGAAAATGTAGAAGTTAAGGCTGTTTCAAGGACGCTCAGACCTACTGACAAACAGAAACAAAACCAAAATTGTTCAGGATGATCTAAAACGTAAACCGCAAGCGGAAATTTGAATTTTGGAGGACTTTTTTTAATTTTAAAAAGTGAAAACATTGCTACCACTTCCTTGTTAGACTCGTAAGCAAAAGTGTTTTTCATATAGAAATTTATTTCTACTCGTTCTAGTTGGATATTGGGGATGCGCGCCTAATTTTTTTTAATTTTTAATCGAAAGTAGACCTCATCCTGAGAATTTTGACACCAGCCGTTCTCTTTTTGACCGACTTCAACGCGCCGAAGGCGCGCGAAAGAGGAGGTACTCAATTCGGGTTGTCGTGGGACGACGATTTTTTTTTTTTTTTTGTATGTCTGAACACCTTGCATTTCTTTATTCTGGTACCAATCCGTCTGGTTTTTCTTGAAATTTGTTCTACCAGTATCCATGGTGGTCCCGTTTCAAACAGATTTCATTTTGCTTTGTTAAAAGTATCGAAAATTTGTAAAAGAAGTTGAAAAACGTAGTTCCGGTTTTCTGGAATATTGGTCCACATTCACTCTTCTTGCCCTGAGACTTACGACTGACTCGATGGAGGACCATTTGTGTATAGTCAAATTGAAGGTCTGATTGTAAGCTTTAAAATGATATGCTATATGAGGGGGGTTCCGATAACTAAAAGGTGCTGCGGGGATGAGAAAGGGGGAAATTATGGTGGGCTATTCGCTCAGAACCTGCATGAGCCGTATCAAACGTGTTTATGAATGCTCAAGTAAGTGAGTTTTCCTACCAAATATGAAGGATAATATAGTACTGTTAGTTTGGTATTCTACCAAGTGGGTGTAGCACATAGCCCCCTCATTACTAATAACATGATTGGGTAGATAATAGTATAGGAGATCGTCGGAACTGCAAAGTGCCCTACCAAATATATAGTACAGTTAGATACAGAGAGATATACTTAGTCCTGTTAGGTGACGAGTGGGTATTCTACCATGTGGTTGTAGCACATAGCTTCCTCTTCATCCATAATATAGTTGTGTATCTAATGGTATAGGAGATCGTCATAACTGCATAGTGCAGTACCTAATATGAGGTATATAGTACAAGTAGGTGATGAGAGGGTATTCTACCAAGTGGGTGTAGCACATAGCTTCCTCGTCATCCACAATATAGTTGGGTAGGTAATGGTATAGGAGATTGTCGGAACTGAACAGTGCCGTACCAAATATGAGGTATATAGTACAACTAGGTGATGAGAGGGTATTCTACCAAGTGGGTGTAGCACATAGCTTCATCATTACTAATAACATGATTGGGTAGGTAATGGTATAGGAGATCGTCAAAACTGAATAGTGCTGTACCAAATATGAGGTATATAGTACAATTAGGTGATAAGAGGGTTTTCTACCAAGTGGATGTAGCACATAGCTCCCTCGTCAATCATGTAATGGTTGAGTTGTTGAATTGTGTTGTCAGAACTACCAAGTACCTAGCAATTACGAACAAAGTCGAACAGTTAGGGGATATGATAGTAGATTGCTAAGTAGGGATGTGAACTAAATACCTCCCGAAACTGATCCTAAAACGGAAACTCATCTATACATTTGGAAACAGATCCGAAATTACTGAATGTGGTCCACCCTACGGCTTCTGGTTCACCTTACTGAAATGATTCACAGTATGGAAATAGATCTACATTATGAAAACTGATCGAAAAACTGCGGGTAAATAAATTTCAGATTTAAATTGAGGACCACTAAAAAGTGAAAAATAAAAAATAATATAAAAAGGAAAAATAATAAAACAAAACCTTTTTAACAAAAAAATGGACCGACCTCAAAAATTAAGTCCGTAAACACCAAAAAGTGAAAAATAATAATCTCAGCTAAAACATACTTGATGTAGTGTATTGATGGACATGAATATCTAGTCAAGATTCACACTTATTGTCACACTCATATCCTCCATCATAAGATAGCAGTGACACACTGCCCAATAGTTTTGGAACACTCATCTCCACTCGTATTCATGTTTTGTATTGCACGATCGACGCATGTTGTAATACTCGCCAGATCATGGGAGTAGTACTTAATAACCACAGCGTATCCAGATAGGTAGATAGGTACGCATTGAAGTCGCCGCCGTGCCGATCTGTAGACACAAACTTCTTTCCAATCTTTCACTTACTTACATATTATTCTTTTTCGCAAATATAAATACCTCCCATACTACAAACATGCTTCCACACCGAGTATGAATGTAAATATCTATTCGTTTATGATTGTGAGAGGTTTTGAACGTTAATTAGGTAACAACAATTCCGAAGGTATGTAGCTACATTACAATAGGTCCACCAATATAATAAACAGTCTCGTATAATAGTCTCAAAATACTCGTCACAACCATTCCTAGGCAGGTTCGCAATTACTATCATACTCATATGGGAGCAGAGACGTACTAGGTACCTGATTATTTCGTGAGTACATTTTATCTCAATGGTACTTACTCTTGTAATACTACAGATGGGCACGGCGGCGACTTCAATGCGTACCTACCTACCTATCTGGATACGCTGTGGTTTATAAGTACTACTCACATGATCTGGCGAGTACTACAACATGCGTCGATCGTGCAATACAAAACATGAATACGAGTGGAGATGAGTGTTCCAAAACTATTGGGTAGAATGTCACTGCTATCTTATGATGGAGGATATGAGTGTGACAATAAGTGTGAATCTTGACTAGATATTCATGTCCATCAACACACTACATCAAGTATGTTTTAGCTGAGATTATTATTTTTCACTTTTTGGTGTTTACGGACTTAATTTTTGAGGTCGGTCCATTTTTTTGTTAAAAAGGTTTTGTTTTATTATTTTTCCTTTTTATATTATTTTTTATTGGATGAGTAGATCTTTTCCTTTGATTTTTCAAAGTTTCGAATGTTTATTACGTCACGCGCCCCTCCCGCCTGGGCGGGACCTCCCAGCCCACTGTGACGTCATAAACATTCGAAACTTTGAAAAATAATTAAGAAAAAGTCTTCTCACGCTAGAAGGTCGCGGTTTGTGTCAAAATTCTCAGAATGAGGTCTAGTTTAGATTAAAAATAACAATAAACATTTTGAAATCCATGATCTACGACACCCAATATGCGAATTCGAGTTCCCCCCCCCCCAACTACCACCAATGGTGCCAGTCTGGCACCAAAGCGATAATACTTGGTAAAGTTGAACTTTCATCCATTTGTTTTGGTAAGCAGTCTGTCGAAAATCATTTCCGTATTCAAGTTGAAACACAAATAAAAACCCACGAATTAAGCAGTTTATGGTGTCCTGGCACCATGGTGGCATCACTATTAGTTCCATTGTGGTAGAGAGAATAATTCATGAAAATACGGAGGTTTGATGAGATTTTTTTTCAATTTCAAAGCTTGGATATAATCAGTAAGCTATATAAAGGAACCGAAATATTGGAAAATCGGATATTTTGTGAATATTATCCCCCACTCATCCCTCCCCTTTGTGAATTTTGGTATTCTGGTAAAATCAAGTACAACTCGGAAGTTATTTGAGTCAAACAAAAAAAGAAACACGCAAATCGGTTGGAAATTGAGGCCTGGGCAGAGTTTACAAGATGAGGGGCCGTATTCACAAAACGCACTTAGTGGGGCTTTTCACTAAGTGAAGCCTGAAATCTCCACTTAGAGCCGTACTTTAGAGAAAACGCTATTCACAAACCGAACTTTAGAAGAAGCGTCACTTCAGCTCCACTTTACCGGAGCTGAACTTTCGTCAAGTTACACTTTCCGGGTAAGTTTGGCTCCTACCACACTTTACTGGCCCTTAGTACAGCTTTTGACAGGAAGTGCGTCTATTTTGCTTGCTTCGACAGCCGTTTTACGAAGTTTTTCCGTTCGGATTTAAATGGAAAACGACTACATGGAATATTTGCAGTATCTACGGAAAGGAGACGAGTACAAATTGTGCCAAGAAGGCGAAGAGAAAGCGAAAATGGATTTGCGTGTTGGTCAGAAGAATTTCCGCGCACGTCACAGGTAAACAATTTCCTACTTTTCCTTTTTACAGCTACCTTTGAGCACGTATAATTGTGCTCAGTTCATTTCAATTTGAGGACATTATTGTTCAAGTGTCCAAAATGTAGTCAGATTTATGTGAATTCTATTTCAAAGAACCAGTAGGTAAGCCCAAATCAACCTTTCATGTCGGCCTTTCCTCAGTTTTCTATCGCGTCTTCCTTCCTTGGGTCTTCCAGTCTTCTGGTCTTCAAATTAGTCCGACCCGGACAATCGTTTGTTGATCACCAACCGGTTATCAATATTATCACTGAATATTCCCATTGGTCAATAGGAGCGAGTCGCCCTAAGGGTTACCCTTTCGGGAGTTCAACTTCCTTATCAGTTGAACTTAAAGCTGACCTAAGAGCAGCTACACTAAAAACGATTGTGAATAGCGATTTCTCGTCAAGTTTCACTTTGGCCTGAAGTATCACTTTCGGAAGTGCAACTTCAAGTTTCACTTTGGCGATTTTTGTGAATACGGGCCTACGTCCGCATACGCTCGTTTTTTGAGCATCAACCCCCCTCCCCCCCCCCTTAAAACGCAAAATTCGAAATTTCGGCGACGTAGTGCACAACTAAATAGTTTTCCGCGACGAACAAAAAAGAACCACAAAAATCAGTTGGTCCTCCTTCACCCCAGATCGATCGCATAAGGACGCCCAAGTCTTACTGTGGGACGTCCTAACAAAGGAAAGAAAACAAAATCGATGACTTAGTATGGAGAACGACTTGTGATTGGATGAGATCAGCGCGTTCAACTCCTTGGTCTATTATTTTCAATACTGACTATTAGTAATCGTCCAAGATATAAAAACTTCCTGAGAATTTCATCGAAATCGGGTGGAAGATATAGAAGTTATGGCTGCTACGAGGATTCTTCGTTTGCGCATGCGCAGAGGCTGCCATCAACCCGGGAGCCATTATTTTCATAGGAAAACCATTTACTCGCCAATCTGAACATCCCCCTGAAAATTTCATCAAATTCGAATGTAAGGTGTAAAAGTTATGTCTGTTACCAGGATTTCACGTTTTCGCGTGAGCAGAGGCTACTATTGATCCAGTGATGATGATTTTCAGAGAGTGATTATTGTGTTGCTGTTTTCGAGCGTTGGACCGGGGTTCTTGGCCGGCCTGGGGGCGACCTCCTTGGCGTTTTTATTGAAATATGCGATTTGCCTCTACGGTATAATACCGCGCAGTTGGTAGGGCTACCTCTCCATTAATTGATTGGTGGCGCCGGGAGCCGCCATGGTGGGTGGGTCCAGGCCGGCCGTTGCGGTAGCGCTCCACATACACCTTGTTCCTGGGATTTCCAATCACATGAGTTCCTATTTCACATAAGTTCCAGTTCCACATTGATTTTCGCATAGTTCGAGCTTTTCATTGTTGACTTTTGCTTCCGAATCTACCAAGTTAGTGGAGGCTTTGTTTTTATTTTCCAAGGTTTAAAAAAAGGAACAATTCCTTCCTGAACAATTTCGGTTCCGTGTCTGTCTGTGTGTCTGTCTGGATGTGAGTCTAGGTGTCTGTTTATCTGTGTCTGTCATGAAATCCTGAAATGGTTAATTCCTTGTAACAGCCATAACCTCCAGATTTTTCATCCGATTTCGATTAAATTTTCAAGGATTATGCTGATCAAGTTGTAAACAATCCCCTATGAAAAGCAAGGCCTAATAAAAAATTTTTTAACAAAAAAACGGACCGACCTCAAAACTGATGATGGCATCCCACTAAAAAGGAAAAAATAATAACGACAACTTATTCAGTTAGGTTGGTAGGTAGGTACGCAGTGAAGTCGCCGCCGTGCCCATCTGCAGAAACAAACATACACAAGTAGATTCCACTTCCATCTGGTTAGTATTACAACATGGGTCGATAGTGCAATACAAAACATGAATGAGAGTGGGTACCTATCATTGAGGTAATGCATGTGTTCCAAAACGATTAGGTAGTACGTCACTGCTGTCGTATGAAGGAGGATGAGAGAGTGACAATAAGTGTGAATCCCCGTACGAAATGTTGGGATTCGAACAAACCATCTCTTGATTAGATAGTATCTAATAGTTATTTATCTAATTATACATGATCAATCTTTGATTACATAATATCTAATTAATCTTATATTCCATGTATGGCATATTGAATGTAGAATTGTCTAGATCATGATGTGGGTTTGTGATATGAGTTCATACTCAAATGAACCAGTTAGTGTTACAACATGCGTCGATAGTGCAATACAAAACAGGATTAAGGGTAGGTAAGTAAGTAAACAACCTTCTCATGTTCAATTTTTATCCAACTGCCATTTTTGGTGACGCAGACGTCTTCAGCTGTTATCAAAGGAAATATTCTTACTGAGATTCACACTTATTGTCACTCTCTCATCCTCCTTCATACGACAGCAGTGACGTACTACCTAATCGTTTTGGAACACATGCATTACCTCAATGATAGGTACCCACTCTCATTCATGTTTTGTATTGCACTATCGACCCATGTTGTAATACTAACCAGATGGAAGTGGAATCTACTTGTGTATGTTTGTTTCTGCAGATGGGCACGGCGGCGACTTCACTGCGTACCTACCTACCAACCTAACTGAATAAGTTGTCGTTATTATTTTTTCCTTTTTAGTGGGATGCCATCATCAGTTTTGAGGTCGGTCCGTTTTTTTGTTAAAAAGTTTTTTATTTTACTATTTTTGTATTTTCATAATTTTTTATTTTTTACTTTTTAGTGGTTTTTTAAATTTATTTTTAAAATTTAATTTTTTAAATCATTTGATTTAATCTTTAACTTATTAATTTTTCGACTTTAATTATTTTAATTTTACATAACTTACCTACTACCAAGTACTTTTGTTTAAGTTTTTAAATCATTCGTTTTAATTTTTAACTCATTAATTTTTTCGACTAGTGGTTTTTTAAATTTATTTTTAAAATTTAATTTTTTAAATCATTTGATTTAATCTTTAACTTATTAATTTTTCGACTTTAATTATTTTAATTTTACATAACTTACCTACTACCAAGTACTTTTGTTTAAGTTTTTAAATCATTCGTTTTAATTTTTAACTCATTAATTTTTTCGACTTTTATTATATAATTTTTTTTTTAAATTTTACATAATTTACCTTCTACCAAGTACGTTTGTTTAAAGTCGGTATTCTTCGAGTTACCGACCGTTAACCTTTTTTCGACATTTTTCGCTATTTTTCTTTTTTAAATCTTTTACTTGTATTTTTTAATCACTAATGGTTTTTCTAATGTGGAATTAATTATTACTTTTTGAGGTTTTTTTATGAAGGTAGTAGGTAACATTATTGTTTAATTTTTACATTTTATTTTAGTACCTATACCTACAGTATTATTGTTTAAAGTAGTTATTAGTGAGTCCAAAAAATTGTTAAACATATTGTTTAGTAATGCATGCATTCCAGGGGACGTCCCATTGGATAAGCATTAAGTCAATTAGAACCTGTTGGTGAGCGAAAAAACACGCATTATTATTTCCCTTCCTCCTGCACCAAACTGTTTCACTCAACGTAAGTGACACGGGGGCGATGATGTCCGTAGAGGAGTATCTACACTCAAATCCGCGCAATCCCAGAAAATACCATCGAAATCAGATGGAAAATGTAGAAAGTATAGCTCTTACAGGGAATTCACGTTTGCGCATGCGCAGTGGCTATTATCAGTTCCTTGGCAATGCTTTTCATCGGGGACCATCTATATGCCAATTTGCATGATCTCTGAGAATTTTATTGAAATCGGATGGAAAATGTGGAAATGATGGCTGCTACAAGGAAATTATCGTTTGCACATGCGCAGCGGCTATCAGTCCGGGGGCGATGATTTTCATAGGGGACCATCTACACGCCAACTCGTACAATCTCTGAAAATTTCATCGGAATCGGACTTCAACTTCATATTTTAGCCCGCTGCAACATGTTTTGGATGATGAGAAGGCTATGTGCTAGACCCACTTGGTAGTCTACCGAAATTTGATGGTTATCGGAAACCCCCTCATAAAGCATCTCATTTTTTGTGAAGCTTAGAATCGGACCTTAAATTTGAATGTACCTACACAAACATGTACAAAAATGTACAATGAGTCGGGAAACTCGTCTTTCAATGAAATGTTAAAGTTATTTTCAAAATTGAGTTCAATATCATTTTTTGAAATTAAAATTTTGCTTCATAATCAAGTTTATCTTGAAGAAATGAGCGTTTCACTCTTAATGGGGAGGATGGTCCCCAATGAATGAGAGGGTGGTCCCCCTTGAATTTGTTGAGGGGCGGCAGGCGTCCGAGAATATGCCGGAGGTGACGGGCGGGTGGGTGGGACGAGCGGGTGGGTGGCTTCGACGAGTCGGGCGGGGGGAGAGGATGCGGAACAATCTTCCGAAAAAACACGTTTTTTGAACTATTTTCACAAAATTTCGATACTTTTAACAAAGCAAAATGAAATCTGATTAAAACGGGACCACTATGGATACTTGTAGAACACTTTTCGAAAAGAATCAGGCAGATTGGTGGCCGAATAAGAAACTGCTAGTGGTACAAACATACAGAAAAAAAAAAAAAAAAAAAAAAAAAAAAATCGTCGTCCCATGACACACCGAACTGTATACCTCCTTCCTTCGGCGCGGCTTCGCCGCGCATGAAGTCGGTCAAAAATTGACAGTAGCCTCTGCGCATGCGTAAACGTAAAATCCTTGTAACAGCTATAACACTTACATTTTTCATCCAAATTTGATGAAATTTTTTAGGATTGTTCAGATTGGCGTGTAGATGGTTCTCTATGAAAATCATCTCCCCCAGACTAATGGTAGTTACTGCGCATGCGCAAACGTGAATTCCTTATAACAGCCATAACTTCTACGTTTTCCATCCGATTTCGACTAAATTTCTCAGAATTGTTCAGATTAGCGTTCAGATGGTCCCCTTTGAGGGTAGTTGAAGGTACTTGGAGATTGATATTTTGAGATTAACTACTATGCATCGGATCATCTATACAATCGGGTTATCGATACGAGGAAGGTATGTTCCACACCCACTTGGCAGACTTTTTTGTCTAATTATTATTGTTGACACCTTGCCTACATGTTAGTATTAGGCAGTTAGGAATCAATCGATGCCGTAAAAAATTTGTTCCACATATACTATGTACGAGTACATATTTGTATGACAGTATGAAAATAATATATTTATGTATCTATCTATTATAAACGCATGAGACAACCCAGAGCTCTGTAGAACCAACCATTCGTTCCTTGTTGGACTAGGTGAGAGTTGATTCTGAAACAGAATTACTAGTGGCTGCCCGCGAACCTAGCGGTCTTCCAACCGCTACGGTTACTGTCTACAATTAACTTGACTTAGCGCAATAATATGGATGGTAGGTACTATTGATGGAAAAGCCGTGTTCTTCGCTGATTGGTGATCTGTGCAATAAAATAATAAAACGTCATGTTTTAATTTGTTGTCCGAATTGCAGTAATTATTCCCCTCAATATTATTCATTCATCATATTGATCGGTGCAAAGGTTTCCTCGACGATTGCACACGAATTCAGAGGGAAATCCACAAACTCGAATGTGAATTCAGTCTGGAAGGTGGGCGATGAACGTAGGAAATTGTGTTAAGCCTGTGGTTGATCTACGTGATTTTCCGCGAGTTTATACGGCAGGTGGAACCTCAGCTGGCATAATATTGTACTATGAGCGTGAACAGGGTGTGCGGGTGAAGGTGGATGTCAAACCCACCTCAGGGTCTCGGAGGGAAAGGTCAATAGGAGCGAGAGATACAATGTAGAGGGAAACTCTAGCGTATGTGGTCGTGTATGGGTGTATGTTTCCCTGTATACTCGTGTGTACCTACTGTCCACCGATGGAAAGAATGAACGCGAGGCCCGACAGTGAGTTGGGTATCCTCAACGTAGAACTACACCCTTTTCCACAAATATACGTTCACAGGTAGTAACTAACCTTAACCAACACCCCTGAACCTGCCGTGAGTCATACTTTCTTCCTTTCCCCTCGTTTACCCCTTCCCACATTGTCGTTTAAGTCATTTCTCGAATATCCACAGTCACTTCTGTCCAAAATACCTGGGCAAGAAAAATACATTACGAATTCGCGATCGGGAAAGATTAGTGACCCGTCGTAATTACGTAATAAAATAACTCATCTTTACAGCGAATTGGTCAGGTGGTTCATGTTATTGACATTTTCATGTCTTTGCTTTGGCACATAAACTGAAAAATCGTCACGAAAACAAAGCAAGTCTTGCTCACGCGGCCAATAATTAAAATGCAACTGTGTTGCGTAGAGAACAATAAACTGTTTTCTTATTTTGATGCTTGGGTACATGAACTAACAACCTTACTTCACTACCTTGTTGTGTAGTGGTTGACATGAAAATGTCCCAATGTGTTGCAGACTCGTATGCAAGCATTTCCTAATAAACTTGATTGTGAATTAGTATGTGGTAGTTTTCTTCCAAATGATCATAGCAACTTCATTATTTTCGGTATAAAATAATCGAATCTCAATTATTAATCATACGGAAGATTAATGTCGAATTGGCACAATTACATGAAATGTCGATATATTTAATGAACGATGTTTTTAATCATTTCCAATCGACTTTTGGTTTATTATTTCTAATAATAAGCCTATGTGATCGTGTCGCAAAAAAATTTTATAACCCCCCCTCAAACTTTGTCACTTTACGTTTCAAGGTGCGTAGAATCCAAATTTGCAATGTCCGTCCGCCGTCCGCGGCACTTTTCTTAGCAACACTGGACCGATTTGGTTCAAATTTGGTATATGGGCTCCATTTGGGGTCTAGTTGTGCCGCAAAGCTTTTGGTTGATGTAGGTCACTTCTAAGGGGTGAAAATTAAGGGTTGAAATTTTCAAGAGTGCCCTAGCTCGAAAACTCTCGAAATAAAGGTATCGTTTTTTCACCAATTTTAAATAGTATTGATTTTTAAAAAATTTTTGAGACCACCCGGAGCTTTGTAGGACAAACCGTTCGGTCCCTACGAGTACTTGAAGGTTTTCCTTCGATAAAACAGAATCATGAGTGTGAATCGCAAAAGAGGTCTAATCTCCATTCAAATTTTATCGGACTAAAATGCGAGCGCTGTCCATTTCTTCGATTTTTATACAGTTTTGCCTTCTGCGTAACCAGTAATCAAATTTCCATATGAAGCTTTCTATTTTTCCAATCGAGTGTGAAGCGTTTAGTTCTTTCTAATAAACTTGATTGTGAAGGTGTGAAGCCAGTATGGTGTGGTAGGTAGTACCTAGCTGGTAGGTAAAAAAAAGTTGGTAGGTAAAAAAAATGTTGGTGGGTAAAAAACGCTGCAAATCATTGCTCAAAGGCTTCTTCACTCTTCAGATCACTGATCAGCTGAGTGAGCTCCGAAGCCATTTTCAATCCTATTGAATGGAAGTGCTATTCCAGGTGTCTCCAGCATTCGAGGAGATCTTCTTCACTCCTCAGATCACTGATCAGCCGAGTGAGCTCCAAGGCCATTTTCAATCCTATTCAAATCAGAAGGGTGATCTATACAGAAAATAATAAACCTTTGAGCAATGATTTGCAGCGTTTTTAGGACGTCCTACAGTAAGACTTGGGCGTCCTTATGCGATCGATCTGGGGTAAAGTTGGACAACACTCAACAGAAAAAAAAAATAACCACACAGTAATCCGTTTTAGACCATTCTGAATCCAAATCCGCAAAAAACCATAGGTGTATGTCTGTGTGTGTGTGTGTGTATGTGTGTGTGTAACAAAATCTTGTGTACTCTGCACAGGCCTTAGTTCTCAACCGATTTTCCTGGTTCTTTTTTTGTTCGTCGCGGAAAACTATCTAGTTGTGCACTACGTCGCCGGAATTTCGAATTTTGCCTTTTAAGGGGTGGAAAGGGGGGATTAATGCTCGAAAAACGTGCGTTTTTGGGCATAATCTTGTGTACTCTGCCCAGGCCTTAGTTCTCAAACGATTTTCGTGGTTCTTTTTACGTTTGACGCGGAATACTATCTAGTTGTGCACTACGGCGCCGGAATTTTGGATTTTGCTTTTTAAGAGGGGGAAAGGGGGGGTTAATGCTTAAAAAACGTGCGTTTGCGTGCATAATCTTGTAAGCTCTGCCCAGGCCTCAATTTCCAACCGATTTGCGTGTTTCTTTTTTTGTTTGACTCAAATAACTTCCGAGTTGTACATGATTTTACCAGAGTACCAAAATTCGCTAGGGGAGGGGGTGAGTGGGGGGATAATATTCACAAAATATCCGATTTTTCAATATTTTGGTTCCTTTACTGCTTACTAATTGTACCCAAGCTTTGAAATTGAGGAACAATTCTCATTATACCTCCGGATTTCCATGAATTATTCTCTGTACCACCATGGAACTAATAGTGGTGCCACCATGGTGCCATGACATGGTGCCATGATGCCATAAACCGCTTATTTCGTGTTTTTTTTTTTTTTTTGTGTTTCACCTTGAATACGGATGTGAACTTCGACGGACTGCCTACCAAAACCAACAGATGAAAGTTCAATGTTACGACGTATTTCCGCTTTGGTGCCAGACTGGCACCATTTTTGGCGTTGGGGTGGTGGTGGGGGGGGGGGGTTAACTCAAATTCGCATGTTGGGTATCGTAGATTATGGATTTTAAATTGCTCTTCAGATTCGAGGCTCCCAAGTCGCTAGAAATGTTAAGGTGGATAATGGTGGGGGGGGGGGGGTGCCAGTATTTCTTGCCTAAAGTAATAAATAAATAACATCGAGTGAAACAGTTTTATCACTTAACAACTGGTTAAACTGATCTAATGCTTATCCAATGGGACGTCCCCTGGAATGCATGCATTACTAAACAATATGTTTATAGGTACGTTTTCTTTCTTTTTTATATTTATTTTGATTTATTTATTGATTATTATTATTATTTTCTGCTTCCGAGTCTACCAAGGTAGCGGAAGCTTTGTTTTCACTTTTCAAGGACGAAAAAAAAAGTTCGCCAAAATCAAAATTTTCACTCACGTTTTACGTTTTAGACCTTTCTGAACAATTTTGGTTCCGTGTCTGTCTGTCATGAATTCCTTGTAACGCGCATAACTATACGAAGTTATTGTCCGATTTCTATGAAATTTTCAGGGATTGTGTGGGTGGGTGTGTAGACGGTCCCCTATGAAAATCATCATCCCCGGACTGATAGAAGCGACTGCGCATGCGCAAACGTGAATTCCTTGTAACGACCATAACTTCTACATTTTCCATCCGATTTCAATGAAATTTCCAGGGATGTTACTGAGTAGTGTTTAGATGGTCCCCTATGAAAATCATAGAGAATGGTTTTTCATAGAAGGATTCTCTCGTAGAGGGATGGTCCCCTGTGAAAATCTCAAATCCTATTCTATTCCTATCTATTTCTTGGTCGATTCCAAAAGTTCATTGAAAATTATAAACCAAAAGTTGGGTTGCATTGGCCTCAAATTTGTAGAAAAAATTTTTCGAAACGTTCCTCTAAAGAAATCCGTTTGGGGGCATTTTAAACGATTCCTAGATTTTACCATTTTTAAAACCAAAAATTGATTAAATTTCAAAAATTTGCTCTACAAAATCGCTAAAAATAGCCATAAAGATTAAACATTTTAAATGGAAGCAAATTTCTGTGTAGAGAAAGTTTCTAGGCCATAAATTGAATAATTGTAAATTAAAGTACCTACGCAAAAACGCTGCAAATCATTGCTCGAAGGTTTATTATTTTCTGTATAGATCACCCTTCTGTATAGATCACTGGTTCTCCATCAATAGCACCTACCACCATCTGTATTCTCCCTTGACCTCCCCTCTCAAATTTCAGCTTCCTGCGTTCAAAAGGATTGAAAATGGCTTCGGAGCTCACCCAGCTGATCAGTGATCTGAAGAGTGAAGAAGATCTCCTCGAATGCTGGAGACACCTGGAAGAGCACTTCCATTCAATAGGAGTAAAAATGGTTGTGGAGCTCACTCAGCTGATCAGTGATCTGAAAAGTGAAGAAGATCTCCTCGAATGCTGGAGACGCCTGGAAGAGCATTTCCATTCAATAGGAGTAAAAATGGTTTCGGAGCTCACTCAGCTGATCAGTGATCTAAAGAGTGAAGAAGATCTTCTCGAATGCTGGAGCCGCCTGGAAGAGCACTTCCATTCAATAGGAGTAAACATGGCTTTGGAGCTCACTCAGCTGATCAGTGATCTGAAGAGTGAAGAAGATCTCTTTGAATGCTGGAGACGCCTGGAAGAGCACTTCCATTCAATAGGATTGAAAATGGCTTCGGAGCTCACTCAGCTGATCAGTGATCTGAAGAGTGAAGAAGCCTTTGAGCAATGATTTGCAGCGTTTTTTACCCACCAACATTTTTTTTACCTACCAACTTTTTTTTTACCTACCAGCTAGGTACTACCTACCACACCATACTGGCTTCACACCTTCTCAATCAAGTTTATTAGAAAGAACTAAACGCTTCACACTCGATTGGAAAAATAGAAAGCTTAATATGGAAATTTGATTACTGGTTACGCAGAAGGCAAAACTGTATACAAATCGAAGAAATGAACAGCGATCGCATTTTAGTCCGATAAAATTTGAATGGAGATTAGACCTCTTTTGCGATTCACACTCATGATTCTGTTTTATCGAAGGAAAACCTTCAAGTACTCGTAGGGACCGAACGGTTTGTCCTACAGAGCTCCGGGTGGTCTCAAAAATTTTTAAAAATTCAATACTATTTAAAATTGGTGAAAAAACGATACCTTTATTTCGAGAGTTTTCGAGCTAGGGCACTCTTGAAAATTTCAACCCTTAATTTTCACCCCTTAGAAGTGACCTACATCAACCAAAAGCTTCGCGGCACAACTAGACCCCAAATGGAGCCCATATACCAAATTTGAACCAAATCGGTCCAGTGTTGCTAAGAAAAGTGCCGCGTACGGCGTACGGCGTACGGCGTACGGCGGACGGACGGAAATTTTTTTATTCGATTTTCGTATTCTACGTACCTTGAAACGTAAAACATCAAATTTTGAGGGGGGGTTAAAATTTTTTTTTTCTTGCTCGATTCCAAAGGCCTATTATTGAAAATAATAAACCAAAAGTTCTCAAAACGTTGAAAAATGTGATTAGAAATTGCTTAAAAATGTCTTACATAATAACCAAAAATCTCAAAATTCATAATGAGTGGATAAGTTCGTGGGCTGTAAACAGGATTGTTTCACATTTTCATGCGCAAAAATTGCACACATGTAATGTGTTCTCACATAGCATAAAAGGGCTCTAAACCCACTGAAAACGTCGGAAAATGGCTAAAAATTCAAAAGTTGTTTTTTAATAACGTTTTAAAAAAATTCGCTGATGCGGTCGTGCTGCACGACTTCGAATTTTCATTACAATATTTTTTCTCATCGATTCATTTTCGTTAACAAAAACGAGTAAAGTTCACATGTAGGTTTGGTAGACAAATCTCTTCAAACTAATATTTCGATTTTTGGTGATTTCTTCAGACTTCTTGCCACTTTTATTGATTTTGCCGTCCACGTGCCGTGCGTGGCACTCCACCAATAATCATTCTCAATCTTCTTGATCTGGCCCACTTAGGACTTCCAGTCATATTTCACAGCTTCCATTGTAAATTCCTGGAGTCGTTCAAGTGATAAATCACCACCCGTATTCCTTCCCTTTATGAATTCTCACCCATGCTTACCAAGCGAAAAGTCAGGTAGAGGATTTGAGTGGAAGTGACCGAAAATGGGATTTCCTTGGACGAGTGACAAGCTCGGAGGAGGTCGAACGGATGTTTTCAGTTTAGGATTCGGTAGGGTCCTCGCGTTCATTCTTTTCATCGGCGGACAGTACCTATACTCGTAGAATGATGGTGGAGGGCGGACGTGAGTTCGCCAACTTTCTGACTCCAGGACGGATATCAACCAAGCACACGTTTATTCTCATGAAGCAGAACCCCTTCTCGCGGAAAACATGCTTAATAATAATAGGGATTGGTGAAGGCAGAAAGAGTGGGTGTGGCACATTGCTTCCTCGTATCCATTACACGATTGTATAATGGATTCTTCGTTGATATAGATAATTCAAGTGACATCTTTATTCTCACATCCCCCCTGTCATCCGTTGAACGCCACCTGAAGACAATGAATTTCGGATAACCCACAGTTTTTCAAATTATTTGCTATAATAAGCTATGACCTACGTTTTTATACAGTATAAAAAATAAAAATTATTTATGTTCAGGTGAAGTTTTCGAGGAACAACATAATAATGAATAATTATGAGAAAATCAAGGGGCTTTAGTTGAATATTGATATTGATTTGATTAAGTCAACACTTCAGACCCGAAACATTCCTCCCTCCATAAACTTATGAATGCTGTAGGTATGTGACCCACAAACAGATTTTATCTTGTCAAGACAGAACTCTCATAAAACTGTACCACCAAGGGTCTCTACGAAGGGGTTGGGGGCTGCACCAACACCACGTGAATCAAAATAATACTACCAGGTAGATAGGTATTCTCTGAGGGGTTTTCTCGAGCGTCCTTAGACGACACCTGATGTGTTTGCCTTCAGAGCTGAGCTTAATCCAATCTTACAAATCAATAATTACGTTGATGATTGAATGGTGTGATCATGTTTTTGATATAGTTTTTGGAGTCTATTTTTCAATTAATTGTTGTAGGTACATCTTTCGGCAAAACCAGCGTTGCCTTCATCAACCTTAATAAACCGGTTTGAGGATCATCCCTGTGCCGTTGCTTTTCTCACTTCATTGTCAGTTATGGAGCAAACCGTTAAATCAAATTTTAATCTGCAACCCAATGAAGTACGCTTTTCCCCATTCTCTCCCTCTCACTTCTTAGTAGGTAGGTAGGTAGGTTGACGAAATTGGTGATTCCTGTTAGATTTTCCAACTTAATTTTCTAACTTTTTCTAATTTTCTAACTTTTTCTAATTGTCTAACTTTTTCCAATTTTCTAACTTTTTCTAATTTTTTAACTGTGAATCACTTTGAGTAAAAAAAAAAACAATTTTAACCCCCCCCCCCCCCTGAAAATTTGATGTTTTACGTTTCAAGGTACGTAGAATCCGAAAGTAGAATAAAAACGAGTATCTACACTGCATGCAGATACATCTGTACATGGATATGTCTTATGATGGCAATTTAAATGATGAGCTCACTCAGCTGATCAATGACCACTCTGGCGCCTTCAGCATTCTCCATTGACCCTGCCTTTCAAATTTCAGCTTCCTGCGTTCAACAGCATCAGAAAAAACACGTTGCATTGTTTTGTGTGTCGAAAATTTTGGAATGACCCCAGATTTTTTTTAAATATCCATGTCAAAAAAAAAAAAAAAAAAAACAAGGAAAACTGGGAAGATTTTAAGGAACGTCTTCCAAATCAGGTGGACTGGAGGAGCTTCCTTAAATAGGGAGCACATGGACATATTCCTGTTTCCCGCTAACGATCGAATGTTCGTCGTGAACACGGGCTTGAAGGATCGACATGAACACTCGTCTGAAGAAATTATTTTTCTGGAGTCTGAAAGAAAATACAACAATAATAAATGTACCTTGGGTAACTTCTGGTTCAGGAGAGAACACAGTAGACCCATCGTTACAACTTCTCCACAGTCCTCACATAAAGTCGTTGTCTTCGCTTTTCGTTCCCACGCTTATCGCCTAAAACTGGAAAACCTGAGACTGAACAGGAAAAGAAAACGCAAAAACCATGCGAACTAAAATATTTAGAATTCATGGGGCGGTCGAGAAGGGAAGAACTAGTGGTGAGCGGGTGGGGGACAACTTTGAACAGCTGATAGAGAGTGTCTCCTGGTTGCGCCTTGGTATCTCTTCTATGTGTAATAAAGAAGTAATTATTTGATACCACGATACCTACCACGTCTGTACCATTCAATTTTTGAATTTTTATCCCAGTTTTATTTTCTCTTTTGTTCTATAGTTAGGTAAGTTACTTGGTACCTCAGGTACTTGAAGATTTGTAGCTCCTCGAAAACTTCTTTGTGCATGTTCCGTGGGTTCAAGGACAAGTGGCGGTGATAGTAACTTTATTGAGAGTTTCGGTGTTCACATTAGTTTTTTTCTTTTTGGATTTCACCAAAATGTGTATTATCGTTTAGCTATGTGATCAGAAAAATGCTCAAGAGGAACATGTGAAGTTTATCAAAACATTTATCAAAACGGATCTTCAGCAGGAGCGGCCGGGAATGAAGTTTTCGAAGAGGTAATGTCCTGTTAAATACTTATCTACGCAATATAGATAATATGAACCTCATTTTAAACGTAACACATAGATGGCTGACTTCTTTCCATCCGCAGCATGTACGAAATAGAAGCTTACATCCTCACTTGCCATGAAGTAAAATACCAACTAGATATGTACTTGTTGAAACATACTAGTTACCAACCAAAATATTTTGCTCTCTTTCTATACGACTGCTACACATTATAATAATAGTCCCCGCCACATTATTCACCTTGCCACGTTTGGCCCTCCCGCGGATAAGTCACTTTGTCATGCGCTTGTTACGCACGCGTGAGGGTTTTTAGTCAAAATATGTCACCCCCATCTAGTTGCATATTGTATTTGTGGTTTATGTGAAATTTGTGGCAACGCTTTCAGCTGAACAATGCTTTTGCGTGAAGATACTAGATGTATCACCTGTTGTAGTATCTTTCCGTTTGCTAGGCACCTTTGTTGGAACAGAAAATATTTTTACAGAGGTAACTAAAAGAAAAACTTTGTATTCTTCACTGTAGAAGATGGAGAAGCTTTCCATTCGTGCATAAAATTACAGTGGATGTGGTACATAGCATTCTCGGATCCGCACAAAGTTATATAAAAGCCAACAGATGGTATAGCTAAAATATTCCATAGCTTCCTATTTCATGTAAAATATCAATATTCATAAACCCTGCTACTGTATAATTCTTATGCAAAACTCTTTTGAGATGACAACAGGTCAACAATAAATCGATCTGCACCATCCCTAGTTCTATACAGGGTGTCTACACTTAAGATGGGCATAACTTCAGGGTTAGATTTTACAAGGTATTTCCAACAAAAAATGAATCCTAGCAATTTTCTTTTAACCCACTCAAAATTCCTTTTTTTCCACTTTAAAGTTTTTTTTCGCGTTTTCGACCTTACGGCACTGATTTGGTCATATCTACCTTATTTCTCCTGAAAATGCAAAACTAACTACACCGTTAGAAAGAACGTTAAATTCCTAAGCTGCTTGGTGCAAAATCAAAATCATTCAGCAATAAAATAATTTCAAAAAATCGAGTCAAAAAACAAACTTTAAAAGTGTTTCGAAACTTTACTTTCTTCGACCAAAGTTTTCACTCAAAATCACTGCTCATTTCGATGGGCGCTCTTCGGAAAAAACATGCTCTAATAGTCAGTTTTCCAACGGTCTATCAATTTTTCATTTTAACATTCAAATTGGAAGAGTAATGAAGTTTGAATGTCAAAAAACGTGTGTTTTCCAAGAAAATCCAGTGTTTTAAGCGGTTTCTGGTCCCCCTCGATCTCAAGATGGCTTCACGAGTTTGGTATCATTTTCTATGTAATGTTTTACACTGATACTGATTTTTAAGTGATACTTCCAAATGATTCCGACTGCTAGAAAGTGGATTTTTCGAAGAAAACCTTCGTTTTTCGTACATAAAATATGCATTATTCGTAGATGTGTTAATGAGCATAAAGTAACACCTTTCTACTCAACAAAAACTTCAATCAGCTAGAAATTCGGTGTTTTTATTGAGTAGAAAGGTGTTACTTTATGCTCACTACCATGTCTACGAATAATGCGTATTTTATGTACGAAAAACGAAGGTTTTCTTCGAAAAATCCACTTTCTAGCAGTCGGAACCATTCGGAAGTATCGACATTAGATTCAGCGTAAAAAATTACATGGAAAATGATACCAAACTCGCCAAGCCATCTTGAGATCGAGGGGGACCAGAAACCGCTTAAAACACTGGATTTTCTTGGAAAACACACGTTTTTTTTCATTCAAACTTCATTTACTCTTTCAATTTGAATGTTAAAAGGAAAAATGGATAGACCGCTGGAAAGCTGATTATTTTAGCATGTTTTCTCCGAAGAGCGCCCATCGAAATAGCCAGGGATTCGGAGTGAAAACTTCGATTTCAAAAGAGGCATATTTCGAGAAAAAAATTGAAGTTTGTTATTTTACTCGGTTTTTTAGAAATCGTTTATTGCCAAAAGATTTTGGTTCTACACTAGGTAGCTCGAAAATTTAACGCTTTTTCCAACGATATCCTCAAATTTGAATTTATTTGGTAAATATTAGGTTTTATGACAGTTTTAGTGACGTAAGGTCGAAAACGCGACAAGAAACTTCGAAGTGAAAAAAAGGCATTTTGAGTGGGTTAAGAAAAAATTGCTAAGAGACATTTCTTGTTGGAAATACCTCGTAAAATCGAACCCTGAAGTTATGCCCATCTTAAGTGTAGACACCCTGTATACTGCAAATAACGAATACTCTGCTTTCTCAATATGAAAATCTATTTTTAAAGCACAAGAGTTAAATAATCAACTTCTGTTAACGTGTATTCATAATTGGCAATAACATACAAAAGTACATCATTGTTTTTATTCCTGCGGTTTGTCGTTTTAATTATAATACAACCCTTCCAAGTTTGTAAAGTTTCCACAGGTTCCCTAAAGTTCAGTTAAAACAACGAAATCAGGCTGTCATTTTTTCCTATTTCATACAAACACAGAACTCATCAAAATTTTTATTGTAACTCCTCAAATTCTTTTCATGGTATTTGAAAGCTTACCGACGGTGAAAGAGAATTTATCATAAATATGGCATTCTTCCACATGATCTTCACCTATATCTGAAGTGTTTTCAACCATTTTATGTGATTATCATTAATTTGTTTGGCAGAATCCTGCTTGTGCATTACTCAGTTTTTGGCTGCCAGCTTAGCGAGATCTTGGTCATTTTGGTTTATTATTTTCAATAATGAACCTTTGGAATCGACCAAGAAAAAAAAATGTTAACACCCCCTCAAAATTTGATGGTTTACGTTTCAAGGTACGTAGAATTCAAAAATCGAATAAAAATTTGGCCGTCCGTCCGCCGTACGCGGCACTTTTGCCACTTAGCATTGACCGATTTTGATGAAATTTGGTATGTAGGCTCCATTTGGGGTCTAGTTGTGCCCCGAACATTTTGGTTGATGTAGGTCACTTCTAAAGGTTCCAAAATCAATTTTGAAATTTTGAAACGCCCTAACTCAAAAAATTTGATATAAAGGTATTGTTTTTCCTTAAATTTAAGATTCTATAGAATTTTTAGAATTTTTGAGACCACCCGGAGCTCTGTAGGGCAAACCGTTCGCTCACTACGAGAATTTAAAGTTTGGACGTACGATAAATCAGAAACACGAGTGTGAATCGCAAAAGAGGCCTAATCTCCGTTCAAATGTTAGCTGACCGAATTGCGATCGATTTTTTTCTTCATGCTGGATGGTTGGTGGCTTTGCAGACGAGTGATCTATATAGAAAAATAAAAAATAATAAACCATTGTGTAATAATTTGCAGCGTTTTTAGTTCTAGCTTACGGAAATCCTCCTTCATTTGTTTCATCTTTTTACAGAACGCACTCATGAATTTGATTTTGTTTCCGATTCTACCAAAGTGCCGGAAGCATTATTTTCACTTTTCGAAGTTGAAAAAAGAAAATGTTCTCCAAAATAAAAATTTCCACTCGCGTTTTACGTTTCAGACCTTCCTGAACAATTTTGGTTCCGTGTCTGTCTGTCTGTCTGTCATGGAATCTTTGTGTCGGGCATAACTATACGAAGTGATTGTCCGATTTTGATTGAATTCTCAGGGATTGTGCGAATTGGGTTTTAGATGGTCCCCTATGAAAATCATTGCGCCCTGACTGATATTAGCAGCTGCTCATACGCAAACGCGGGTTCCTTGTAACTGCCATAACTTTTAAATTTCTCATCTGATTTCGATGAAATTTTAATGAAATTTTAATGAAATTTTTATGAAATGATTATGCGTTACCACGGACCGACTTTGATGACATTTGGTATGTAGGCTCCATGTGGAGTCTAGTTGTGCTCCGAAGCTTTTAGTTGATTCCAGTAACTTGTAAGGGCTAAAACTTGCAAAACACCCTAGCTCAAAAAATTGTATATAAAGGTATTGTTTTTTTCATCATTTTAAAATAGTATTGAATTTTTCGAATCGAATTAGACCACCCAGAGCTCTGTAGGACCAACCGTTCGGTCCCTATGATAATTTAGAAACACAAAAGAATCGCAAAAGAGGTCTAATCTCCGTTCAAATTTTAGCTGACCGAAATGCGATCGCTCTTATATACCCAGTTCTGCGTCCTTAGCAACCAGTAATCAAATTTCCTAATGAAGACACAGCTCTTTATTTATTCAAATTGAGTGTGAAGCGTTTATTTCTTCAAAATAAACTTGATTGAGAAGAGACTATAAGGTTGGTAAGCAGTGGCAATGGCAAGGCCGTGTTTTTTGCTGGCGGGTGATCTATACAGAAAATTAGTAAACCTTTAGGTAATAATTTGGAGCGTTTTTTCTTTCTTTTTTTCATATAAAATAGTTCAAAAACGAGTTTTATGGGGTTTTTAATAGAAATTAACGAGTAAACATATCGATGTACGGTATATTTGGAATTAGCGTGGAATTTTCTTTAAGAATATCTCTATGAGAAGTAAAATACTGTCATAATTCAAAAACTCTGACCCTTTCTTCAAAAACGCTGCAAATTATTACACAACGGTTTATTATTTTTTATTTTTCTATATAGATCACTCGTCTGCAAAGCCACCAACCATCCAACATGAAGAAAAACATCGATCGCATTTCGGTCAGCTTTAATTTCAACGGAGATTAGGCTTGTTTTGCGATTCACACTCGTGTTTCTGATTTATCGTAAGTCCAAACTTTAAATTCTCGTAGTGAGCGAACAGTTTGTCCTACAGAGCTCCGGGTGGTCTCAAAAAATTCTAAAAATTCTATAGAATCTTAAATTGAAGGAAAAACAATACCTTTATATCAATTTTTTTTAGTTAGGGCGTTTTCAAAATTTCTAAATTGATTTGGGAACCCTTAGAAGTGATCTACATCGAACAAAATCTTCGGGCACAACTAGACCCCAAATGGAGCCTACATACCAAATTTCATCAAAATCTGTCAATGCTAAGTGGGGAAAGTGCCGCGGACGGCGGACGGACGGCCAAATTTTTATTCGATTTTTGGATTCTACGTACCTTGAAACGTAAACCATCAAATTTTCAGGGGGTGTTAAAATATTTTTTCTTGGTCGATTCCAAAGGTTCATTAGGTATTGAAAATAATAAACCAAAATAGCGTCCAAAACGTGATTTTGGGTGGGATATGTTGTCGCAAATATTAGGTTACTATCATGCTTTATTCGGAATCAGTAGAATTTCCTAACAAAGAAGACATGAAATTGAAAAGAAACATTTTAAAATTTGATAAATAACCGATGTGGACTTTTTTCTGTTTGGAGTATTTGCTCAAAAACTAAATTTCGTGAATTTTGATGAAAATGCCTGGTAAGTTGCAGAGAATATTCAGTGAATCTTTTATACCAACATTGATGTTCTCAAAGGATTTAGCAAGATTGTGGCAAGATAGTCATTCACCAAGATAATACGAAATGAAATTATGATTGGATGAAGATGATGAGAGATTACAACTCAAATTGTCAGCTCATCGAAATGTGTGCTGATAGAAACTTGATGATTTCTAAGTCAAGCTATTCTACGATACGATAGGTCAGAAACTGAGTCGGAAATAGAGGGCGGCTGAATTGAGCCAAATAGCACGTGGAAGCACCGGCCAAATTCCTTTTCAAAATTTATTTGGCAGGCCATCAGGCATCGAAAAGTAATACTGGCTGTGAACTGAGTTATTTTCGGTTTCTTGCAGACACTGATGGAACGATCTTTAGCCAATTATTATCAGTGGAATGTGATTATCAATAGTGGTGGCAGTGCAATTCAGTGGTGAGCGGTGGTGAGTCAAGCAGAGTCCGGCGATGTGCGGCGAGTGGAGATCCCTGATTTGGTTACCTTGTGATTATTGTGAGGGTCCGACTGACTGTTCGAGCGAAGACTGACCACTGACGCCCCGAGCGGACGGCGCCCACCCGCGGCGCAGGAGGGGTCGGCTTGTGTATACGCTTCGCGCGTAACCATGGTGACAGCTTGAACACCATTGAGAGCAGTTCATCAACCCCGCGAGCCTGTTGACAGAACGGCCTCTCGACTTTCACCGTCGGGATAATGTTAATCGATACAATGGGGGCTTAGGCCGGTCCGCCACCTGCGGGATTTTTCGTCGACTTGTCGCGGAAATGGGAAGCCGGGCCTGTTGATACCTCCTAGATGTCGATATCAGTTGGGGCCAAATTGGAGGTACCAGTTATTGTGAAAGGAAGACTAGTTGCTGGTCAGTTACGAGACATTGACCAGTTATTAAGTACCCCAAGAGACCAGTAAGCTGTTGGACATAAAGGGGCAGTTACGAGACAAGGACCAGTTATTAAGTACCTCAAGAGACCAGTTGCTGGACATGAAGGGTCAGTTACGAGACATGGACCAGTTATTAAGTACCTCGAGACCAGTAAGCTGTTGGACATGGAGGCGCAGTTACGAGACATGGGCCAGTTATTAAGTACCTCGAGACCAGTAAGCTGTTGGACATGAAGGGTCAGTTACGAGACATGGACCAGTTATTAAGTACCCCAAGAGACCAGTAAGCTGTTGGACATGAAGGCGCAGTTACGAGACATGGGCCAGTTATTAAGTACCTCGAGACCAGTAAGCTGTTGGACATGAAGGGTCAGTTACGAGACATGGACCAGTTATTAAGTACCCCAAGAGACCAGTAAGCTGTTGGACATGAAGGCGCAGTTACGAGACATGGGCCAGTTATTAAGTACCTCAAGAGACCAGTTGCTGGACATGAAGGGTCAGTTACGAGACATGGACCAGTTATTAAGTACCCCAAGAGACCAGTAAGCTGTTGGACATGAAGGGGCAGTTACGAGACATGGACCAGTTATTAAGTACCTCAAGAGACCAGTAGCTGGACATGAAGGGTCAGTTACGAGACATGGACCAGTTATTAAGTACCCCAAGAGACCAGTAAGCTGTTGGACATGAAGGGGCAGTTACGAGACATGGACCAGTTATTAAGTACCTCAAGAGACCAGTAGCTGGACATGAAGGGTCAGTTACGAGACATGGACCAGTTATTAAGTACCCCAAGAGACCAGTAAGCTGTTGGACATGAAGGGGCAGTTACAAGACATGGACAAGTTACCCCAAGAGTACCCCAAGAGACCAGTTGCTGGACATGAAGGGGCAGTTACGAGACATGGACCAGTTATTTACCCTAAGAGATCAGTAAGCTGTTGGACATGAAGGCGCAGTTACGAGACATGGACCAATTATTAAGTACCCCAAGAGACTTTTTTGCGCAAAAGTATTTTTTCTGAGATCCTCACAAAAAATCATGAAGAATTGCGTTGGTCTCAATTTTTTACGCTGTATTTTGCGAAAATGAAGGGAGGTGTAACCTTTTCGTGAAACACCCTGTATAGAGCACTCGTCTGCAAAGCCACCAACCATCCAACATGAAGAAAAAAATCGATCGCATTTCGGTCAACTATAATTTGAACGGAGATTAGGCCTCTTTTGCGATTCACACTCGTGTTTCTGATTTATCGTACGTCAAACCCTTAAATTCTCGTAGGGAGCGAACGGTTTGTCTTACAGGGCTCCGCGTGGTCTCAAAAAATTTTAAAAATTCTATACTACTTATCTCAAATTGATGGAACAACAATACCTTTTTCCAAAAATTTTTTGTGTTAGGGCGTTTTCAAAATTTTAAATTTCATTTTCCAACCCTTAGAAGAAGTGACCTACATCAACCAAAATCTTCGGGGCACAACTAAACCCCAAACGGTACTTACATACCAAATTTCATCAAAATCGATCAATGCTAAGTGGGGAAAGTGCCGCGTACGGCGGACGGACGGCCAAATTTTTATTCGATTTTTGGATTCTACGTACCTTGAAACGTAAACCAACAAATTTTGAGGGGGTGTTAAAAAAAAAATTTCTTGGTCGATTTCAAAGGATCATTGTTAAAAATAATAAACCAAAATTGTCTAATAATGGCTAAAAATTGGTCTATTGAGGACCAACGAGCAATACTCAAACTCTTCATCAACACTCAAAACCGAATATTACATGAGGGGAGTTTTTCGAGGTTTTCTGTGAAAAATGCTATCTTGAACTTATTACTGTGTGTTATATTCGGAATTACCATAAAATTTCCTATAAGAACTATCTTACAATGAAAAAAAATCATTAGTTAAAAAATGGTTATGTCTTCCAAAATTTGCTCAGCCACTCATGCTGCACAAATTGGACTTTTTAACCTTCATGCGCTAGCGCCAACTAGAGTCACGCCGGCGCTCGCGTTGCTGATTTCTCTACTTTTCATCGCAGTAAATACAAAGGAACTAAAAAAACGTCTGCCAAGTTGGGTGGGCAGTATAGCTTCCTCACTCATTGTAACATGGACGTATAGAATCAGTTGGCGGAAAAATTATGATTCAAAGAGTTGTTGAATACCAAAATATTGGCGATAATATGCGGGATAGGGTTGCAGGTATTAATGTTTATAATAGTGTTGTAAATAGTTGTGGTAACCCACACAATCCCTGAAAATTTCATCGAAATTGGTTGAATAGTTGCGGAGTTTTGGTTGTAACAATAAATTTAAAGTTCGCGCATGCGCAGCGGCTATTGCTTGACCAATTTGATTGAAACTTATAGGGTGTCTCTTAGATGTTAGTCCCTAACTGACCTCCAAATTTGAGCAAAATCGGTTCATTAGAAACCGAGAAACCGAGGTTCCAGGAAATTCACGTTTGCGCATGCGCACTCGCTCCTATTGGTCCGAAGGTGCTGAAATTGATAGGTGCTGAAATTGATTGACCTAACCCGCACAATCCCTGAAAATTTCATCAAAATCGGACCACAGGTTAGTATAGTTTTGCCCGGGACAAGGATTGACCACAGACAGACCGACAGACAGACAGACACGGAAACAAAATTGTTCGGGAAGCTCTAAAACGCAAAACGCTGCAAATTATTACACAATGGTTTATTATTTTTTATTTTTCTATATCGATCACTCGTCTGCAAAGCCACCAACCATCCAACATGAAGAAAAACATCGATCACTTTTCGGTCAGCTTTAATGTGAACGGAGATTAGGCCTCTTTTGCGATTCACACTCGTGTTTCTGATTTATCGTAGATACGCCCAAACTTTAAATTCTCGTAGTGAACGGTTTGTCCTACAGAGCTCCGGGTGGTCTTAAAAATTCTAAAAACTCTATAGAATCTTAAATTGAAGGAAAAACAATACCTTTATATCAAAATTTGTTGAGTTAGGGCGTTTTCAAAATTTCAAAATTGATTTTGGAACCCTTAGAAGTTACCTACATCAACCAAAATCTTCGGGGCACAACTAGACCCTAATTGGAGCCTACATACCAAATTTCATCAAAATCGGTCAATGCTAAGTGGCAAAAGTGCCGCGTACGGCGTACGGCGGACGGCGTACGGCGTACGGCGGACGGCGGACGGACGGCCAAATTTTTATTCGATTTTTGGATTCTACGTACCTTGAAACGTAAACCATCAAATTTTGAGGGGGTGTTAAAAAAAATTTTTTTCTTGGTCGATTCCAAAGGTTCATTATTGAAAATAGTAAACCAAAAGCAAGTGGAAATTTTGATTTTCGAGGACATTTTTTTTTCACTTCTTTCACGAATACAAAGCTTCCCTACCTTCGGTAGTGAGGAAGCAAAACAACTCTAACAACACATTTTCCATCAAAAAAAATTATTTGTTATTAAAAAAAAAAACTTAAAAAATATCGATTTCTGAGATCGGATCGTGATAAGATCGGACCGACTGGACAGTTTTTCATGAATTTGTTCAGATACCTTTTTGAAACTATTCTGAGAAATTTCTTTTTGAATTGTAAAGGAAAACATTAAAACCTAAGTGCTTGCATACGAGTCTGCAACACATTGGGACATTTTCATGTGTGATTTCTTATTGTATTTATTACTAGGCAGATCTCACCCGTGCATTGCACGGCGGGGCGTACAGATCAATTAAATGGGCCATAAGAGAAACCGCCCACCCGTGGGTACTTTATTGAATTCGAGCCAGGCTACATCACCTACCCCAAGCGTTGTTGTTACACTTGTGTTGCCGGGTAATAGTAAATTAAGAAATCAAAAGTGGCAAAGTTAATTTTATGAGGCGTCTAGTCTAATTCGATTAACGTGTACCTAGTGTTAATTTTCTTGTGATTAAATTACACAATGGCACTTACGAAGAAATCCAAACGATCGGAAAATACAGAACAGGCACGTTCCAGCTCATCCCATTCAGTGGACCAACACGGCGAGGAGTGTGGAAAACAGGTAAAACGTCGACATGGCGAACCAACCGTTCAAGAAAGTTCAATGTCACCACATATTTGTCTCGAGGAAGATGCAGATATTTTTGAAAGCCTTCCCTTACATCCTGCGTGGGAACTGCCCAATAAGCACATAGTTCCCACGAACATGCTTAAAACGCTGAAGTCAAATTGGGAATCTGCTCGGAAGTTTTTCATGGAAGCGCGGGCCGAAGAGCAAAAGAAGATAGAGCGCATTAAACTAACTCTTGACACTAACTTGACTAACTAGTTGACCAAAACAAAATTTCAACCACTACACAACAAGGTAGTGAAGTAAGGTTGTTAGTTCATGTACCCAAGCATCAAAATAAGAAAACAGTTGATTGTTCTCTACGCAACACATAAGAGTCTATATTATTTATTGGTATCGCGTGAGCAAGTTTTAGTGACGATTTTTCAGTTTATGTGCCAAAGCAAAGACATGAAAATGTCAATAACATTACCATTAGTATAAAAATAAACTCTTGCTTCCAGATAAGACAATTGACTTCAAAAGGCCTCTTGGAAAATCAATACTTTCGTTCAACTGTTTCTGTTTGGTGAAAATTAAGATTATTTATTTCAATCAATAACCACCAATAATCATAATCTCCGTCCTCCAAGTCAATGTCTGAGGCACTGTCAGTCACCTCAATGTTTTCAGGCACCCATCGGGTTTCCTCCATCTTTCCTATCACTGTCCAGTTCTGCAAGCACCTGAGCTCTATCTCCAGCCGTAGCGTAAAGTTTTTCCCTGGACAAAAAATGGAAAAGGATTATTAGTTTTTTTGGGGTGAAAGAAGAACAGAGAGAGAGGCAAGATAGCCAAATCATTCGCAATACTATAAAAAAAAAATTATAATTTACCAGTTTTCATGCAGCTACAATAATGTTTGAAGAAAATTATCGATTTGGATCGTAATTAAATTTATTTTAACGTAAATAAGATCTTATTGTATTTTTTATTATTTTTCTACCTAATTTGAAGTAATTTTTAGGGAAGTGAGTGAGTATTAGTTCCAAAATTAAGGGACTACTTTAATTTTCTTTCCCCCTGTCGTCACCGCCGCATCGTCGTCGACGTCCGACTCCATTACCATCGTGTGCGCTCGCCACTACAACAACCTCTCTAGCCTTTTCCAAGTTGTGAATTCAATAATTTGACTGCAGGTCGCAGTATCCTGAGTCAAAATCAACGTAGTTTCCTGGTCTCAGCATCCAATATACTTCGAAACATCCCGAAGACGGAAAAACTACAAGAAGGCGACTTTTCATCATCTGGAGGTTACTTCAACATCTTCAAGTTCTGGACACAAGGAGATTGTCCCGGAGTCTTCGGCAGCGCCAAGCAAACTTTGAAAATATTCAGGTTGGATGTATCTATAGTACTAGTATGTAGTACGAACGTAACCAGTACATACTACCAATATTCGCGGAATTCCGGACGTCGCGGATCCCCTCATCGCAGCATTTAATTTGGAATATATACAAGTGATTATGTTATTCTATGTATTTTGAGTACTTATTATAGGGAAGGTATAGGAAAGCCTCCTATAGGTTTTTCTTTATTTTATAATATAACCACCAGTCAGTGTGAGCTCCGATAATTTTCTTTTTAATACAATTCTGGTGTGCAAAATTTGGTTGACTAATTTCACCTGTCACCCCTTTGCTCCAACAACCGAAATGAAATGAAATGAAATTAAATTTATTCCTCCAAATTTTCGAACATTACATAATGTGGCATAAGTAATATATGAGTAAATAATATATGAAAAAAAGTATAAGAACACTATTTAAATTAACAGATCCACTTAAATACCTGGAATTTCCCCACACCAAAGAACATAGTTCCCTGTTGGGTGGGGGAGCCACTCCCGATTGTTACAACGTGGTTATAAGTTGCGGACTTGTCACGACTTGCGGACTAGAAATTATTTCTTCCTATGGATAAAGATTCACGAGAAACCTAATTCAACCTAATACCTAACAACTAAGAACTTATTACATTAACTTCGTGAGATAAAATTATTCCATATAAATACTTTTAAACATGTTTTCACAAATGAAATGTCCTTGGGAAATGAGCCACCTAAAAACAATTTTTTTGTACGCTGGACGTTTATCATTATTAGGGTTGGTTACAGTAGAGGGTGCTATTCGCAGTAATAGTGGCATACTATAGAAAATATGACGTGTAGTACCTTTTAAACGTGACTGAGGAGCAGGTATAATATTTTGCGTAGTGGGTCGAAAAGAATAAGGACAGTTGGATATGTGTGAGTAATTGAACCAATCCGGATGCTTGTGCATAAACATGAGAGCAGACTTTACATATAATTGGCCAACAGAGAACACCTTAGTCAAGGAGTATAAATCTGCTGTCGGAAACCTTTTAGGTTTTTTATTATAATTTTCAAAATGGCTTTTTGAGCTGTCTCCAGGGGACGCAACAAAGATGGGAAGGCTCCACCCCATACCACTATGCCAAAGCTCAATAAGCTCTGAGTCAATGCTTTATATACAATCAAAAGGGAATCATAGCTGAGACTATTCCTGACACTGTAGTATACATAAGCCATGTTCATTACTTTTTTAGCGAGGGACAGAACGTGCTCCTCCCATCTAAGGTTTTCATCCACAATGACGCCCAAGTACCTTGCAGACGCCACTCTTTCCAATGTCGGGCACAGACATGAATTTAAATCCTCATTACCGCAACTATGAAGCTCCAGGATATGATGTATTTGTGACCTACTTTTCGATTTCGAAATTACCAAATATTTCGTCTTGCCGACATTTAAGCTGAGGGTGTTGGTGGATAACCACTCATAAATCAATTTTATGTCGTGATAAGCCTGAGCAAAGACTTCGTCCCAGTCGCTGGCTGAGCACAGAATGGCGGTATCGTCAGCAAAAAGGTAAATTTTTCCTTTCAATGGGATATCCTCCATTCTGTTTATAAATATAAGGACCAGATAGGTATTTACTTGTTTTTGAATGAACTTGATTTTAGTTATACACTATTAACGAAATTCTAATTTACTAATAGAGACGGATCACTGACCACAGGGGTGGAATATGTTGTGGGACGTCTAATTAGAGAATACATGACCTTCCCACCCCCCTACCACAATAAAATCATAGGTGAGCGCATCTCTTAGAAATTCAAGAGAGGCGGTCACTTGGCCTGCGCGAACGGTAGAAGGTTAAATATTTATTTTGGGTTGGATTAGTCTTGGAACTGATAGAATGGAGAAGGCTTGTTGATAAAGCAATGCGTGTTGATGTAGCAATGCGTGTTGGCGAAGCTGAGTGCTAGCGAATTCAATACAGTTGTAACTCTCTCTCTCTACCCTTGAATTCAGAGTAGACCTCACTTGAATCCCGTATGTTGATGAGGTGGTTTCCATTAACGCTCTCCCGCCATCGGGATAACTAGATGCATTTGTTTCTCCGTTCCATTCGACCAGGCGAATGATTCACTCACCGGCTGCACTTATCGACCCCTACATCAGGGCAACTACGACATTGACCTCATTGAATGGAGTAATTCGGGTCAAACTTCATCCTCTGGACAATAACTGACCGCGAGTGTGACTGGTAATAGGAATTGGTATTCCGATTCCTCTGCCCTCATTTGCATAGAAGCGAAGCGACCCGAATGACGCGATGAGACCTCCCTTTAGATAGCTGGTAATACACGAGGGATTGGTATCGAACTTGGAAATATCAGTTTTCAATATCGATGACCCCATCGATCCGTCAAGTGAAGTTTTTACGACTCTTCCAGACTATTTGATTTATCCACACATTGCCATGACAACAGGAGCTCAAAAGTGGGATAGAATATTACAGATACAGACAACATCATCAGTTCGATTATAAATTTTATCTACAACGTCATAACCACCTATCAAACAACCAACTTAAAAATCAAAATCAAAGTTTTAGAAGAGCATACGGTAGCGGAAGCAATGATTTCAATTTAGAAGGTTGAAAAAAACTCTCTAAAATCAAAATTTTCAACCCGCGTTTTAAGTACCTACGTTTTAGACCTTCCTGGACAATTTTCGTTTCGTGTCTGTCAGTCGGTCTTTGTCTCCACAAATCCTTGTAACGATTCGAAGTTATTGTCTGATTTTGATGAAATCCCGATGATTTGACGATCCCCTTTAAAAATCATCACCGCCGGATTTTTGGACAGTAACAATCAACAAAATGGAAGGATAATAAAATGAAAACGTCTGCCAAGTGGGTGTGGCACATAGCTTCCTCGTATCCATAACCCGATTGTATAGATGATCCGATGCATAGTAGTTAATCTCAAAACACCAATCTCTAAGTACCTTCCACTACCCTCATAGGGGACCATCTACACGCTAATCTGGACAATCCTAGAAAATTTCATCAAATTCGGATGAAAAATGTAAGTGTTATGGCTGTTACAAGGATTTTACGTTTGCGTATGCACACAGGCTTCTGCAAATTTGAAGGCCTTGATTTTCATTGGGGACCATCTTCAATCTAATCCGCGTAATCCCTGAAAATTTCATCGTAATCGGGTAGAAAACGTGGAAGTTATGGCCGTTACAAGGAATTCACGTTTGCGCATGCGCAGTAGCTACTATCAGTCCGGGGGTGATGATCTTCATTGGGGACCATCTACAACCTAATCCGCATAATCCCTGAAAATTTCATCGACATAGGGTAGAAAATGAGGAAGTTATGGCCGTTACAAGGAAATTCACGTTTGCGCATGCGCAGTGGCTACTGTCATTCCAAAGGTAGTGATTTTCATAGGGGACCATCAATATACTAATCTGTAACATCCCTGAAAATTTCATTGAAATCCGATGGAAAATGTGGAAGTTATGGCTGTTACAAGGAATTCACGTTTGCGCATGCGCAGCGGCTACTATCAGTCCGGGGATGATGATTTCCATAGGGAACCGTCTACACACCAACCCGCATAATCCCTGAACATTTCATAGAAATCGGACAATAACTTCCTATAGTTTTGCCCGTTACAAGGAATTCATGACAGACACACAGACAGACACACAGACGCACAGACACACAGACAGACAGACACGGAAACAAAATTGTTCAGAAAGGTCTAAAACGCAAAACGCGAGTGAAAATTCTGATTTTGGATAACTTTTTTTTTTCATCCTTGAAAAGTGAAAACAAAGCTTCCGCTACCTTGGCAGACTCGGAAGCAAAATGGATAGATGCTTTGAAGAATGAAATTAATTCGATGAAGACAACGAAGTTTGGGAGTTTATTTATCGTCCTGGAATTGTACATGTTGCCAAAAACAAATGTTTGTTTGGGAAGAGAACTGGAGTTGATGGAAAAGTGACGAAATTCAAAGTAAGGTTGGTAGCAGAAGGCTTCTCTCAACAATAGGGAATTTACAACCCAGAAACATTTGCTCCAGTCGTGAAAAATTCTACTATTCGCTAGCTGCTAATAGCTTTGGCAATAGAAAAAAACTCGGATATTTTTCACTTGGACTTATCAACAAAGCATTTTTTAATGGTGAACTGAATGAAACAGTATACACGGAACAACCAGAAGATTTCAAAGTAGAAGGAAACAAGGTGATTCTTCTGAAAAGAGCCATAAACGGGTTGGAACAAGCACCTGGAAGTTGGAAAACTAGGCTTCATTTAGCTCTGATCAAAAAGTGTGGACATCAACAGTCACAACAGGATGCATTTTTTATTATCGAATCACGAATAATTGTTATTTTTGAAAACTGCTCGTAAGTGCACTCTAGTATATTCATCTCTGTTGCTTTATCCACGGGAATGAGTGAAACATGTTCCAGTCCAGTTTTGAAGTTCCATTTATTGGTAGGCAAAGGAACCGAGAGATCCTCCACCAAAGATGACGTAGTCTGGTTGGTCAATGATTCAAGCAGAGGAGATCACGGAGGACCTCCCAATCGAACACGGCAGCTGGGGCCATGTATTGCGATACGAAGGTAATGTCGATAGCTAATGGTATCATCGTGATGAATCATAGCTAGGAACGTATCTCGGTAAAATGGCCATTTATCCATCTTCTTCTTGTAGTGCCATCTCCATCACTGAAGGTTGGCGATCATTTCTGCAAACCGTTCGCGATCTTGCGCCAGATGAAAAAGATCGGCTGCTCGGTTTATCCCCGTCCAGCTGCGAATGTTGGACAACCAAGATGCTCGCTTTC
This sequence comes from Apolygus lucorum, assembly GCA_009739505.2. Taxonomy (NCBI): domain Eukaryota; kingdom Metazoa; phylum Arthropoda; class Insecta; order Hemiptera; family Miridae; genus Apolygus; species Apolygus lucorum. The sequence goes on along the minus strand of CM019167.2, from coordinate 115,471,816 downwards.
TGCCTACTCCCCGACGTCTGCTGATCTTTCCCATCATAATCGTCTGCAATAGGCTATACTTGGGACCCCGCATAACGTGCCCCAAATATGCAACTTTTCGTTTCTTTATGGTTATCAGCAGCTCACGTGTCAGGGAGTTTTCCTGCAGAATGTAGGCGTTCCGGAGCCTGGCAGTCCACGGGATCCACAGCATGCGTCGGATCAGCCACATTTCGAAAGCCTCCAGCTGGTTCATATCCTTGGCTTTTAACGTCCAGGTCTCCACGCCGTAGAGGAGTATGGACCATATAGAGCATTTTACAACTCGCCAGCGTAGAGGAAAACTCAAATCCCGGCGGCGCAAAACGCTTCGCATGTTGTTGAATGCTGATCGTGCTACCTCGATCCGACACCGCAACTCATCTCGCATTTATCCATAGTTCCATCGAATTTCGGAAGGTTATCCGCTGGATTACCGATGCGAAAAGTTCGTGAAGCCGAAAACGATTGAGAACTCGAAGTAAATCAGGGTTGTGAACTGGTGGTTCTAAACTTTTCAGTGTTGATAAGGCTTCATAATAGTACCTATCGCATTCTTGATGGTTCAATTTCTCCTGAGACGAAGGGAAATCCTTAAGAGATCCCGCTTCAACGTGGGCATCTATCAAACAGTTCCAGTGATCCTTAAAGTCCTTATAATGAGTCCTAATTTCTTCCATCATCCCGCGGAAAAGGCCGACCTTCGTAAGATCTTTTGAAGCTTCGCGGCCATATCTTGCAATACTCTGAATTTTGGCACTCGCAGTCTCCATTTTGGCACCCACTGCCGCTATTTTTTGAAGAGCTTCCATTTTTCGGTAAAGGTTGAAAAGTATTAAGGAAAATGGACACGGAAAATTCAAAATTTCACCAAAGCAGATTAAGTTCAAAAATGATAGAATTTAAATTTGATAATAGATTTGAAGTATGAATGTGAGACTCCAAAGTGAGTTCGATAAATTACTCAATGAGATTAATAGCTCGACAATTACCTATCGGAAAATTAATAGGTAGCTAAGCACGATGAATACCATTCAACTTTAAACAAATGGTCACGAAAATGATCGTGAAAAATAATCAAGTGTAACTCGAAAGAATTCAAAGCGCAACCAATTCTAGAAATTGTCAAATAACACAATCACGCATCAATATTACAGGTTAACCATAAATTATAGGTACACATAGATAAATACGGTAAATAATGAGACAACTATACAAAAATGTTTGTGGTGAATAATTATTATAGGATCACAAATGTGTAGGTGTAATAGGTACCTATCGACATTGAAACGAGCAGTAAAGAAAAATGGGTAGGTACCTATAAGCTCGATAAAATTCGAAAATTTACAAGAAATATTCCACCGCAAATCTGTGCCAAACTAAATCCGAAGTTCGCAAGGTCCATTGATGTCGAGTGAATGTAGAATTTTTTTAAAGTTTCTAAAATTTCAACTCGAAAAGAGAAATTTTCTGGTTAAAAGTGGCACAGTTGAGGTGAGAAAAAAAAGAACGCACAATTATAAACGAATTTTGGACTGTAATTAAATGATATGTTAGTGAAGGGTTGACCCAGTTTAACAAAAAAATAGTGTTCTACAAATGATGTTGTGCCGTTGTGAGATGAAGCCTCCGGAGGGACGTGGTCCGCGCGGCGATCAGCCCCAAATAGTCGGTCGGGTTTGACACAATTAATCAAAATGTTGATCCAAAATGTACTAAGCTGGGTATCTGGGTTTTTCCTTTCCAACCTGGCTGTTCTTCCTTTTGGCAGGACGTTGAAGAAGGCAGCAAAGGCGTAGCTGACAAGGTAGGTACACAGGCAGCAGAGCAGGGTTGACGTGGTCAGAAACTCCTTAAATTTCAGGTTGGTCCTCAATTTCAACAACCAGGTTTCCACGTGGAATTTTTTAGGAACAAAGGAAAAGCGAGAACGAACTGTACACAGCCGAGGTCAGAGGCGAGGCAGATACTGGCTCAAGGCCATCCCAGTTGGGCCGTAGGAAAGGGAGGCAGATAGGGCCTTTTCAGGTTGAAGTCCTGGAGATGAAACTTGACACTTCACTTCTTATTACGTATTATTGTTTACTAATTCTACGATTAACTGATTGTACGTGCTAGGTGGCGTCAACAATTAGTCTTGATAGAAAGAGTATGAACTGCTGTCGGCTTTGTGTTGAGTATACTACAGTCTGCTTGAATATTGCTCTTTTTTCGGACATTCATCTGAGAAGTCTTTATCACCACAATGCAGGCATCTTTGCCCAGATCTGCACTGGAAATGAACAAGTCCTATGCGTTGACACAACCTACATCGCCGCACTGATGGAATGTAGGGTTCCACTTTACAGCGATGTCCGCATATTGGTACATTATCGGATAAAGTTAGTGCATCGAATACCACAAAGCAGGTTTGCAATTTAATTTTTTTTTCGATGAGTCAGGAATACTGATTGTTTTAGTAAGATTACGAATTTTAGTAGGACGAATCGGTGATACCATTTTGGCTAAGGTTTCGACGTCATTGAGTGATTCATTGAGATTATGTTATAACGCCAGTGCGAGTCATCAGTGAATCCAGGATATAAGCAAGGCCATATTCATCTTTGAACGCTATATTTACGACTAATTCGTAGGCAGTGGCTCCAGTTGGAAATTCGATTTCCCCCGACATTACTAATATTCGTAATCAGTCCCTTGTTGGTTGTTCATTACCTCAGAAAGCCAAGGACCGAACACCATAGGATGTTTGTTGCCTTCTTCAAAGATAAAACATGTTGTTTAGTAATGCATGCATTCCAGGGGCCGTCCCATTGGATAAGCATTAGACCAGTTTAACCAGTTGGTAAGCGAAAAAAACTAGTTCACTCGGTGTAATTTATTAAGTATTTTAGGCAAGAAATAGTGACCCCCCCCCACCTCACCGATATCCACCATAACATTTCTAGCGGCATGGGAGCCTCGAATTTGAAGAGCATTTTGAAAGCCATGATCTGCGACACCCAATATGCGAATTCGAGTCCCCCCCCCCCCCCCACAAACAACACTAATGGTGCCAGTCTAGCACTAAAGCGATAATACTTCGTAAAGTTGAACTTTCATCTATTCGTTTTGGTAGACAGTCCGTCGAAGTTCATTTCCGTATTCAAGTTGAAATACAAACAAAAAAAAAAAAACGTCTGCCAAGTGGGTGTGGCACATAGCTTCCTCGTATCCATAACCCGATTATATAGATGATCCGATGCATAGTAGTTAATCTCAAAACACCAATCTTTAAGTACCTTTCACTACCCTCATAGGGGACCATCTACACGCTAATCTGGTCAATCCTAGAAAATTTCATCAAATTCGGATGAAAAATGTAAATGTTATGGCCGTTACAAGGAAATTCACGTTTGCGCATGCGCAGTGGCTACTGTCATTCCGAAGATGGTGATTTTCATAGAGGATCATCTAAATACTAATCTGTAACATCCCTGAAAATTTCATTGAAATCGGACGAAAAATGTAGAAGTTATGGCTGTTACAAGGATTTAGACCTTTCTGAACAATTAGCTTCCGTGTCTGTCTGTCTGTCTGTCTGTCATGAATTCCTTGTAACGCGCATAACTATACGAAGTTATTGTCAGATTTCCATGAAATTCTCAGGGATTGTGCGGGTCGGTGTGTAGACGATCCCCTATGAAAATCATCATCCTCGGACTGATAGAAGCGACTGCGCATGCGCAAACGTGAATTCCTTGTAACGGCCATAACTTCTACATTTTCCATCCGATTTCGATGAAATTTTCAGGGATGTTACAGATTAGTATTTAAATGGTCTCCTATGAAAAACATCACCTTCCGACTGATAGTAGCCACTGCGCATACGCAAACGTGAATTTCCTTGTAACGGCCATAACTTCCACATTTCCTACCTGATTTCGATGAAATTTTGAGGGATTATGCAGATTGGGTTGCAGATGGTTCCCTATGAAAATCTGCACACCCGGACTGATAGTAGCCGCTGCGCATGCGCAAACGTGAAATCCTTGTAACAGCCATAACTTCTACATTTTTCGTCCGATTTCAATGAAATTTTCAGGGATGTTACAGGTTAGTATTTAGATGATCCTCTATGAAAATCACCATCTTCGGAATGACAGTAGCCACTGCGCATGCGCAAACGTGAATTTCCTTGTAACGGCCATAACATTTACATTTTTCATCCGAATTTGATGAAATTTTCTAGGATTGACCAGATTAGCGTGTAGATGGTCCCCTATGAGGGTAGTGAAAGGTACTTAAAGATTGGTGTTTTGAGATTAACTACTATGCATCAGATCATCTATATAATCGGGTTATGGATACGAGGAAGCTATGTGCCACACCCACTTGGCAGACGTTTTCTACATTGTTACACGGATTTTACGTTCGCGCATGCGCATCGGCTACTATAAGTCCGGGGGTGATGATTTTCATAGGGGACCATTTACAATCTAATCCGCATAATTCCTGAGAATTTCATTGAAATCGGATGGAAAATGTAGAAGTTATGGCCGTTTCAAGGAAATTCACGTTTGCGCATGCGCAGTCGCTTCTATCAGTCCGGGGATGATGATTTTCATAAGGGACCATCTAAATACTAATCTGTAACATCTCTGAAATTTTCATTGAAATCGGATGGAAAATGTAGAAGTTATGGCCGTTACAAGGAATTCACGTTTGCGCATGCGCAGTCGCTTCTATCAGTCCGGGGATGATGATTTTCATAGGGGACCGTCTACACACCAACCCGCACAATCCCTGAGAATTTCATCGAAATCGGACAATAACTTCGTATAGTTATGCGCGTTACAAGGAAATCATGACAGACGGACAGACACACAGACACACAGACACGGAACCAAAATTGTTCAGAAAGGTCTAAAACGCAAAACGCTAGTGAAAATTTTGATTTTGGAGAACTTTTTTTTTTTCATCCTTGAAAAGTGAAAACAAAGCTTCCGCTACCTTGGTAGACTCGGAAGCAAAAAAACACGAAATAAGCGGTTTATGGTGTCCTGGGAGCATGGTTGTACCACAATTTGTTCCATGGTGTTACAGAGAATAATTCATGAAAACTCAGAGGTTTGATGAGAATTTTACCTCAATTTCAAAGCTTGGATACAATTAGTAAGCTATAAAGGAACCGAAATATTGAAAAATCGGATATTTTGTCAATATTATCCCCCCACTCACCCCATCCCCATGCTAATTTTGGTACTCTGGTGGAATAGTGTCCAATTTGGAAGATTTCTGAGTCGAACAAAAAAAGAAACACTCAAATCGGTTGGAAATTGAGGCCTGGGCAGATTTTACAAGATTATGCCAGCAAACGCATGTTTTTTAGCATTAATCCCCCCTTTCCCCACTTAAAAGGCAAAATTCGAAATTCCGGCGACGTAGTGCACAACTAGATAGTTTTCCGCGACGAACAAAAAAAAACCAACGAAAATTGGTTGAGAACTAAGGCCTGTGCAGACGACACAAGATTTCGTCACACACACACACAGACATTCACCTATGTTTTTTTGGTCAGTATGCTCTAAAACGGATTAGTGTGAGGTCATTTTTTTCTGTTGAGTGTTGTCCAACTTTACCCCAGATCGATCGCATAAGGACCACATGATCTTGAAAATGAAGTATTTTGAAAACTCGAGGATTAAAGTGTACTACTTTCTTCAGTAGTTTGTGCGCAGAGTGGGTCAGGAGATTCCCCTCCCAATATCCCTTCTCCATCAGTCATGCTGATTGGTTGTTCCTTTCCAACCTTTGTTGACGTGAGCAACTGATTAAGAGAAACGTATGATTGAGAGTAAACAGAATGAAGAAACAAATTGCAAAGTGTCTGACTAATAGCTCGTAAACCTGGAAGGTCTTCAGAGATAGCTGCAGGTCTGCACTTCGTGAACGACTGACTCTGTGATTTTTTTACTACGAGGTTAGCGGTATGTCGGCCTTCCCGACGAAGAGAGCAGGGTAGTTTTTGCAGAGTAGCTCAAATATTCTGTGCATCGGTGGTCGGTGCATTAGTGACGGTTGTTGGCCGAAATGAAATCTTTCTCCACCACCACTAGGGGGCAAACTTTGCATCGCGGATTTCTTTTATGGGTGGAGTCCTAATTAAGGAGGGTCTGTCTAAATTGGTAAGTATATTCATTGAAGTCCCTACCCTAAAATGACAAAACGCTTTATCCGAAGTGCGCGTCAAATTTCTTCTGAGCTATTATAATGTAAAAACGCTGCAAATTATTACACAAAAGTTAATTTTTTTTCTGTATAGATCACTCGACTGCAAAGTTGACAGCTTTGCCATTGCCAAATTTTTTTTTTAATTCTTTTTTTTTCTAACTCCCCTCAAAGACAAATTGTCTTTTGTTACGGAGGGGGCACGCCATAAATTTAAAAAACAAATAAATAAATCAAATATAACGGGGAGGACGCCCAGAACTCACCCGACGCCGGCCCTAGGGACGAGGGAAGATGAGGAAGGGGATGAGAGAAAGGGATAAAGGGAAGTGCCTCTATAGAAATACCACCAGTTCAAATATGAGCCGAACAGGACGCGGGTGGTGATACCACGGAGTACACCTACTGAGATGCCCAACTCGCGCAACTCCGTGGCACTTTTCCCGCACCACACTCCGCGCCACGACAAGATTGCAGCCATCACCCTAAAGTTGTTGGGTACCACTCCTTTTAGCTCCGACAGGAGAGCGAAAAAACTGTTTTTCGTACAGTATGGTTCATGTGGGCAACTCAACTTATCATACATCCTGCAACTCAACATATCAGACTCATAGAGCTGAACCAATTACTTATTCAACTTATTTTGTGATATTTTTTATCGTTTCTGTCCATTAGGCTCACTAATTGACAATAATTATAACATTAAGTTACACTCGCATCACTGAGGATCACCATTAGCGTCAGTCATTTTTCAATGGTAACTGGTGATGATACGTGCTGTTGCCGTTGGATTCCTGATATGTGGTGTTGCTTGAATGGCGATTTCAGCGATCTCATTCTTGAAAATGGTGTAACTGAGTCATTCAATCGATTCGTCGCGAGATAGCTCGTCCAACGATACCAAAAACTCATTTTCGACAAAAATGTATGATACATGGTGTTGCTGTGAGACCGACGACATACTATCTTCACACCTTCACAATCAAGTTTATTTGGCAGAAATAAAAGCTTCACCCTTGGTTCGAAGAGATAGGGAGTTGGGGTTCCTTCATATGGAAATTTGGTTACTGGTTGCAAAGGACGCAAACCTGAATACAACTCGAAGAAACGATTAGCGATCGGATTTTAGCTAGCTAAACTTTCAACGTAGATTAGGCCTCTTGTGCGATTCCCAATCGTGTTTCTGATTTATCGTGAGTCCAACCCTTAAGTACTCGTAGGGTGCGAATGGTTTGTCCTACAGAGTTCCAGGTGGTCTCTAAAATTCTAAATACGAGAATTTAATACTATTAAAAATTGGTGAAAAAACAATAGTACCTTTATTTTGAGAGTTTTCGAGCTAGGGCACTCTTGAAAATTTCAACCCATATTTCCACCCCGTAGAAGTGACTGAAATCAACCATAAGCTTCACGGCACAACTAGACCCCAAAAGGAGCCCATTCATCAAAATCGGTCCATGGTTGCTTAGAAAAGTGCCGTGTACGGCGGACCGACGGATTTTTTAAATTCGATTTTCGGATTCTACGTACCTTGAAACTTACAACATCAAATTTTGAGGGAGGGGGGGTAAAATTGTTTTTCTTGCCCGATTCGAACGGTTCATTATTGAAAATAATAAACCAAAATGTTGTTCCCTCTGAATAACATGATTCATTGTCATTAACCTGGCTTCGCCAGTGATTCTGGGCCGCGTCAATTGATTGCATAATTTGAAGTTGGTTGGCTGATTGGTTCCAGACGGGTGGAACAGATCGGGGCAGCAGGAAACCGGAAACTAGCTCGCGAACGTAGAAAATCGTGATACAAAGACCGCATGGACACGGCCGGCTCAGGACTACTTGGCGGTCTACGATTCAGTTACACACCTCCAGCAAAATAAATACTATTTTTGTTCTCGCTCTCTCTATCGAAGACTGGGAAGACGGTTTTGGTTCGTACAGCAGGTTAAAAGAAGTTCGGTCCTCGAAAGTCGATGCGTTCAATACGTTCAATGCGTTGACCCCTATTACGTGGTCCTCCGAGTGTACAATATACGGATCGGCCCCAGGAACTGCACCCAGACGAAATAAGAGTTGTAGCTCTATAAACATAGATCGTAATTATTCGGACACATTAGGTATAAGTTGGGTTCCGTGGCATTTGGTTAGAATTTTTGTTTTTTCGATACGAGGAAGGATCCTTAGCACTAAGCGAAAGTGCATCTTCCCATCTCCCATCTTCGTTTTTCATTTTCTCCAGTGGCCAGTTCAATTCTCAGTGCATTCCCTAGTTGGTTGCGTAGTATCTTGTCAGTATCTTGTCACTCTTCGTATCGCTTTTTTGCGTTCAATCCAGAGTTTGCGTACATGAGGTGGAAGGGAATAGTTTGTCTGGAGTCAGGTTGGTAGCATAGATGAGGCTTCTGCGGCTGCAAGCCAATTGAGATCGCTGATGTGAGATGTTTCACGGCTGTGGCTATATCTGCTTCTGACTCAGGGAGGGTAGATCACCAAGAATAATATCAGATAACTTGTGCCTGTATTTTGTCCAGTCTACTGGACAGTCTATTTGAGGAGGGTGGGTTTGTTAAGAATGGGTTTAGGATTAAATGTATGGGGTTAGTTCCGCTAGTTATAAGAACACAATTATTATCTACGTTCGTATTGCAGATTCCGTCGCAACCTGCAAGTCGAGTACTCCTTATGTACTCGACTTGCTGGTTACCACGGATTCTCCAATACAGTACGAAGATAATAATGTTACAATAGCTAATTGCTCATTCAACTATTTTTGGACGGCTGGGTGGCATTTGTTTTTAAAAATTGAACACTATCCTGAATGAACGGGAAAAAGTAATGGAACACTCACTGGTTAAATAATTATCCTCATTAAGCGATCGGTTGGTCCCATAGAGCTCTAAAAGGTGTCAAAAAATGCATAAGAACTTTGGAAATTTTAAATGAATGAAAAAACAATACGTGTACATCGAATGTTTTCGAGCTAGGGCGTTTTGTAAACATTTTTACCCCTTAGAAGTAAACCAAAAGAGGCAACAACCAAAAGCTTTGGGGTGGAACTAGACCCCAAATGGAGCTCATATACCAAATGTCATCAAAATTGGTTCACAGGAACTGGGCAAAGTGTCGCGTACGGCGTACGGCGTGTGGTGGAACATTTTTCTTTGATTTTTGGATTCTACATGTCTTGAAACGGGAACCATCAAATTAGAAGGGGATACAATTTTTTTTTTCTTGCTCGATTGCCAAGTGTTATTATTGAAAATAATAAACCAAAATACGTTCTTTACCTCATTTTTTACGAGAGAACTTCTATTGAATTCATTAGTTGAGGCTACTCGGTAAAAATATTAAAATATTCCCGAGTTTGCTTTGCCAGTGGTGAGACCCACGACGTGATATTGAAGATGAGAGGGGTGACGTCATCGAGTCGCGAGGAGGCGTTGAAACGGGGAGGTCTTTACCGATGGAATGACGGTATGGATGGGTGATGGGAAACCGTGATGAAGCGAGGGGGAGGCGGCGAGACCACGGTCGAATTATTTACAAAAGGGAGGCAAAACAAACCAGACGGCCATTGCATCATCTTTTGGTAATTGTTTTCAGTCTGTAAACATCTATTTATAGTAGTTAGAAAAAGGCATGGCAGGGGTATGGTTATTTTAAGTTAGTGCTGCTAGGAGAGCGGTAGGTGTCGGACGCAGTCTCCCGTCCGGATCCACAACCTCCTTCAGGTAAACACTCAAGTTTTTTTTTACATCTTTTCTCAAAACATTCTCGCCGTTGAAGTGAGGTATCCAACCGAACCGCTTTCTGGCACTAATTTCTCACTCAGTTCGTATGATATAACAATATTAAACTTATGAATGCTCATTTATCATTCTGAGTTTGATGATACTTCTTCATTCGGTGCAATCAGAAAACGTGTATTTGAGAAAATCGCCCTAACATTTTAAACTAAGAGACCTTCTCGTTCCTGGGTATTGTGTAGTCTGTCAACAGTATATAATCAATTCAACGGTACATAAACTATGCCAATAGTGATGGATATATTGTATATTGTTGTGTGACCAGCGAGATAAAACTCAAAATGAAATTTCATAGCTCCCAGAACTTTAGCGGATACATGATAAATTTGCACGTACATTTGAAGTAAAACGCTTGAAATTTAAGAAGGATTTGCTTCAGAATTGTATTTCATTTTGTTCGTGATGGGTCAGCTCTTAGAACATATCGAGAAATGTTCTCCGAAATTCGCCTCCCAGTCCTTGCCTGAATATATTTTCATGTTTTGACTTCTCTTTGATAGTTTGAAAACGTATGCCGAGTTGGGCGGACAGTGTACCTCCCTCACAAACAACTAATCGGTTTGAAAATACTTTATAGTAGATATTATTCAGCTGTCAGCAGTACTAAGAAATTCACCAATGTCATACACGATCTTCACGGTGATGTTGATGGTTTTCTGATTCGATAAACAGCAACTCTTATGCTGGTGTCGGACGTTTGCGTGTGCCGCCAAAATCGAAATGCCAGTGAAATATCACTGAACTTTAACGCCAGTGATGAACCAGGAAGGTAAAGGAAAATCCCAACTCAACACCAGTTACTGACCCTACTAGTAGCATCCAACCCGTTTTCAAACATTCACAACTAAAAAAAAGTGTTTTTAAAATATATAAAGTAAGTACTTCAAAATTTAACCCTCTTAACATCACTCTCTTTACTAACCCCATTCACATATTCCAGTCTTTGGTACCTGGATTTCGGTTCACTGATCCTCTGATTTCTCGCGATAAGTGCTTCAGGCTGCTTCCTCCAAACGTTAGAGTTATTCAATTTTGAATATGTTTCGGCAGAAAAATTTTGAGAACGTCAACCACAACAGGAACAGGTGAGGTAAAATAAATTTTCATATGTAGGCTCCGATGTCATAACACCGAGGCCCTATGAACAACGACATTCCTTTGTCCATATCCCCATATATCCCCTCAGCATATCCCCGCAATATTTAATTGGATCCAACAATAATTACGGACTCCTAACAACTTCAAAAAATACATACCCTATGCATACAGTATGTTGGTATGGTATAGGTACTGAAAATCAAAAAACAACAATATACGTGTGGGTACTCTGTGAGTTCGGGAGATCGAGGAGAGCATGAATATGGCTACTAACATTCCCAGTGCATACAGTATGATAGTACGATATACAGAAAATTGGTAAAAAATTACAGTTTATTTGTGGGTGCTCTATTTATTGTGTTGTGTGACGAGCGTGTTTTTTGAGATTTTCATTTTATCTTTTAACCAAGGGGTTTATTGAATAATTTTAACCATTCCTGATATGTGCCACACCCACAAGACATATTTTCTATGATTTTTTTTTTTTTTTTTTCACCCTTATGAACAATACTTCCTTACCCAGAAGAGGAGCACTACAGTGAATTTTTCCATGTCCAGTTTCGCGACGGGTCGATCCATCCTCTTTTCCTGGAGATCCGTCCCATTTAGGTATAAGATTTTAGCAAATTTTCATAGAAAATTGTGCTATTTAATGGGCTCAAAATTTTCAGCTTCACAGCAAAATCATATTTTCCAATAAAATTAATTTAATGCTATTTTTCACTCTTATTTCTCTGCATTTAACCAACCAAAAACCATATTTATTATCTTAAAACTTGTTATTTCATACGAAAATATTTGCGTTGGTAGTGTTACGATATGAAACATTTAAAATAAATTGTCAATACCATTGTTTTTTTTTTTGTTTTTTTAAATCATAGCTTTAGATGAAAGAATTCTTCGAAAATTTGTTCATTAACTCAAGCTGCATGAATGGGTTTTTTAAATAACTATTTTCAATAGAAGGAAACTTGAGTCAAGGTTAGAAAACATTTAATACTGACTGTATATAACAAATTATAATAATGATAAATAATCTGGATTTAGCTATTATGTGTTTCAATGAAACATTGTTTTATCACGGTTTATATATATTTGAGCTTAGAAACTCTCAGAACCTACTGCTCTAGGTTATATCCCTTTGTTAGAAGGAGACGTATTTCTGTCCGACCTTTAAAATTTTGGTAACCTCAATAAAGAGATCGATTTGTTTCCATGGTTTCATCGACGCGGTCAATTCACGCGAATATCCAATAAGGAAGTACCACCACAGATAGCTGGGCTGGATGCGTACAGGACATATGTACTCGTATCATCGGCATCTTGTCCAGCATTAAAAGAGTACCTCACTACAACGAGGTTTACGTAATGATCGGTTGGCGGGTTCATGAATGAAAATATTCTGGGCTGCCAAATGCCCAACGTGGCGTGCCTCACGCTCGGTCGCGTGTTCGGTAGTGTTTTTCGCTCTCTCCGCCAGCAAGGCTGTAAGTTTCTCATCAAGTCTTTTCTGGACGTCATCACCTCAAACACCTTAAACTGGAACGGCGAGAATTCTGGCGAATGCATCCAAATTGAGCGAGCTTTCTTGGATTTGTGCGTTCGGATCGCAAATTGTGGTCGCAATTACGAATAAAAAAGAATAAACTCCGTTCACAAAAAATTGCAATTCACAATTTTGGATGCTTTGAAGATTGGTCAATCCCATTTGACATTCGCAGTGATCATTTTACTTGAACAATGTAAGTAGATACTGCACGGATTGGTTTAACGTATATTAGCCCAGTCAACGCGTAAGTATCCAAGATTTTTATATACGTTGTTGGGATCCCTTAGGGCAGTTTATTTTCTGACTGGCAACCCCAAGAACCCTGTGCATCTGACGCAATGTGCTAAAAACCGCGAAATTTTCTCACTTTTTAATTGTTTTTATATATCTGCTAAACTATGATCATTTATTTAGTTCCTTTAACTTTTTAGAGCAGGTTAAATTGTCTACAGTTCAAATTTTCTATAAATTATAGAACTATCATTTTCTATAGTTCCAACTTGAGCTCGGTGGGTTGAATAGTAACAAAGATTCAAATATAGCTAAAGCAATTCAAATATAGTTCATTTTTGCAAAAAGTAAAATTTTCGTGTTTTGAGCCATTCACTAGCAAAACTACTAACCAATTTTACGAGAAAGAGTGAAGGGAATGTAATCATACCTGAAGCCATCTTAGTTTTCTCAAAAATCAACAAAGACAAAAAAAAAGTTTTGGGGAATTTTTTTTTAGAAAACCACAGGAACCATGAACATTGATATCGTTTTGAGGAAAATGTGTAATAATTTCAATGACAGTGCACAATTTAATATATGTTTCATTTTAGATTTTGATCATTTTTGTAGAAAATAGAGTAAGTGCTAAATTGACTGAAATCACATAAACAGGGGGAGGTTAAATCACCAATTTTAACAAACTAAATATACTCCATCACACACTATTTCTTGAATTGTTCAGAGAGACCAGGTTTACTCCAGTTGGGTTCATATGGGGGGGCTTCTTCAATTGGTTCTGAGTTGATGGTGGGACGTCCTCGTCGGCTAAGTTGATCGAGGGACTGTTGATGCATGTCTACTCACAGCAATATGCGCAGGATCGAGCTCTTCAGCTGTGCTTATGAGCTTGTGATCCCCTTGATGCACCCTTTCTTGCATTCCATACTCCATAAATCTCAACCAGAATCATTTCATCATCTGAGGATACCTGCACGACAATTGTTTCGTAAAGCTCCTCTCCTCTGCACAGCTATTAATCTCGGCCAGAAATATGCTACATTCAACGCTGCCCACACCTCTGCTCCATACAAGACTGAACACTACCGTCATCATCAGTCGTTTCTCGGATGGTTGAGGCTCATTTACGTTCCTCATAAGGTGAAGAAGAGCAGCTTTTTTTGTGTTCCCCTGACTGTAGTTCTTCTAATATGTTAACCGAATGTGATATTGGTATCCAACGTGGCTCCTAAATATTTTACTGCTGGTTTAGGTATTATTTCAGTATTTTGTAATCCGCATTGGGATAACGCTAGGTACACGCTTACGCGTGAAGGTGACGACCTCCGTCTTTGTTGCAGCTTGTCCCAGGCTATAGTCTTCCATCCACTCCATAACTCGTGACATGGTTTGCTCCAGCTTGGGCTAAATCGATTCTCCTTGTCCAGAACTGATTCCTGTCCAGCTCCTCATTCATACTCCTTGTGGCAGCTTCGTATGTTGGTGTTCTATTCTTGAGGTACCTGACCACCTCTGCTAGTAGATAGGATAGGACCTGAATGTAGCGCTCGAGGCCTCTTGAAGAGTTGAAGGCACATTTTAAGTCAAGGGTCAACAGTAGTGCTATGTTTCTTGAGTTCCTACTGCCTTCCTGTGATCTTTATGCATGGGTGGTAGAAAGGAAACCATAATATGGTCACAATATTATTGTGAAGGTTATTATTATCATATTTATATAGAAGGTTATTATTATCACCACAATATTATTGTCTGGCTGATAGATCCCCTTGCAGCAGCAGCTTTTCAAAACTCTTTCGAGTTCTATTACAAGTATACTCGAGCAGTACGGTGACGCCGTGTAAAGACATCTCGAATCATAACATTCAAAATTCGTTTGGAAAATATTATAAAAACAGCAATACTATAGCATTCTTGCAGATTAGGTATGATGGGTTCTAGGTTCCCAAAGATTCTTTATTTGAAGCATACAACCACAAATTCTACCCACAGAGGGATATCTGAATTTACCTTTATAGTTTACATTATACGTTCTATTAGGCTTCCTGATGGTTTTGTGGTTCTAAAGTGCTCATCTTAAAATGAAGTTTCCATTAATGTTAAAATAGCCCACGGTTTTTGATGAATGCTTTGATATCTCTTCGAAATCGTCTGAGGACATTCTGAAGGGTTTATAATTCTAAAACCCGAATTAGCACCTTTTCTACTCTGAACTCCTGAAGGAGTTAATCTTACCTGCAGTTTTATGCTCACTTATGACCGAAATTATTTACATTTTTCGAATTTAAGACTATTTACTGACGAAAATGCGTGATAACTTCCATATTGTATATTACGTTTTGAAATCTAAATCTACATAAAAAAGTTGAGTGGACAGTGATGTATAAAAGAAGTAACTAACCGATTCAATTTTGATTTTTGTCGGACTGCAGTCTCCGTCATCAACTGTCTTCCAAAGAGAATACGTGGTTACTTATGGCTACTCTTTCCTCACCCACTTGAGTGGAGGGGTGTTCACGACTCGAAAAAAATACTGCGATAAGTGAGGGGTGGACAGTATAATAAGCTTCGTATAACTTTTTCCACGACCGGCATCAGTAGAAATTCTGAAGGTTTTATTTCCATTAAATCACTTCCTCGCAAATGGTTATCGTTTCAGAGAACTTAAAATTCGAATATCGGATTTAAAAAATCCTGTCCGTCCACGGCATTTCCCTTAGTTACCATAGGTGGTTGGTCCTAAACAGCTCTGAGTGGACTCATTCGATTTAATTATATTTTAATGATATTTGAATTTAATGATATTTTAAATTGATGGTAAAAACCTTCATTTTGGCAGTTTTCGAGCTAGGTCTCAAGGAAATAGTTGAGGACAGGCGGAATTTTTTTAATTCGATTTTCTAATTCTACGTACTTTGAAATGCTAAACATCAAGCTTCGACGAGAGGGTTAACGTTTGATTTAATTTTTCTAATCGACTTGTCAATGACTTTGCTTTGTTACTTGTTTTAAAATCGTAGCATGAAGTCAAGTCCAGATACATTTTGTTGATTTAATAACTACAACCTTTAAATAAAGTTTTAAATACTTGGAAATTTCATTTTCTATTGCTCATTACCCAAGATCAATGGATTCGTTGCATCTGCAGACACTACGCAGGCACCTTATTGCTGAGAGGAAGTCCTTCCTACTGAGCTCCGAATAGCCCCTCCTTCCAACCCTTGAATAGCTGCAGATGGATCGACAGGAGTGACAGACAGTCGGAAGACGGATCCGTCAACCTGTCATTCCCTCAGACACCAGACAGTCTTCAGGTGATGGGTTGAAGGGGTATTGTGTTTCATCGGGCCAGCGTCGTTAGAAATACGCTCTTTCAGTCCGTAATGTTATTTTTCGGAAGATTTGTGGACCTTGTAAAATAAACTTCAAGGTCCTCATACACTATTGAATATGCTTTACAAACCATGCCAGGTCATCTTTGAGAGCATGCTTGGCAGTTGAAAGTTTCTGTCACAAAATTCATTCACGAATTAATGTCTCCAGGGTGTGAAGGAGACGCCAATAGTTTTTAAAAAATATTTCGGCAGATCGATTTTCAAATCAATTTGAGTTTATCTTAGATGTGTCGTTCCTGGAGTTGTCGACAACGTTACAAACGTTCCAGTGAAACATGTGTAGCGGTTAAAATAATTAATTACAGTTGGCAACAGAACAGAATCTGTTAACGGTAAAAAAATGCATTTTTTGCTGCAGCTGCCTCAAGCTTTCCATTTAATTTCATCATTAATCGTTCCATCATCACCTCCATTGCCAAACTCATCAAATTTCAGTGAGGAATTGGCACAATGAAGCTACGAAGGTCCTGCAATTTTCTGAATCTCCATTAAAAACGTCAATGGAACGTCACTTTAGTCACATTTTTCCAACATATTTTACCCTACCCTAAGACTAATGTCTTTGACGTTGAGATCGGAGTGTTGAGAAAAATAATGTGGGAAACCATTACGGAAACAACTAGTTCCATGAAGTGTAAAGTAAGTAGTGGATTTGAGTTTAAGTGTTTTTAATTTTGGAGAGATGGAACGGTTTTTGGGATGTAACATTCGGAATTGGTTCCTCGGCTCCATTTGATACAGACCATCTCTTGTTTACCTCAACCAAACGGACATAGATGTGCCTGATATTTCTATCAAAAAACGTCATTGATTGAATCCTTATTGGATTACTACGAACAATCAAATGCTTGAAAGAATCTCCCATCCCACGTATACTTGTTTATTCAAGCTTTTGCAATCGTGGACACGTAGAATAGTTTTTTAGCCGAAACGATGGTATGTTTTGATTGGAATATTTGTTGAAAGTAGAACGCTGATGTCTCAAATAGGAAAGGCAAGTTGAACTGAGAAGGAAGGTTTGGTCCCATGCAAGTAGAAGTCCCATCAAGACTTTCTCCACCAAGCAACTACAGAGAACCTATAAAAAGAAAACGTCCTAATGTTCTGAGATGTCTATTCTCCCTTTGTACAAGTCGTACACCGATGAAGAACAATATTCTTGTTCAAGTTTATATTTTACAGACTTTTGAGACCAACTACCATCCAAATTTGAGTAGAATCTGGCTTCTGGACCATGGGTAACCTCGTGTGGTAAACCCACGCGTGTGCAAAAGCATGTAATTTGTAGTTTATCTCCATCGAGCCCATTAACCACCATCCGAATTTGACCGCTTTTGGATGATTAGAAATTGAAAAATTATTGTTAAGAGAAGCCACCACCCGTGTTCACGCTACAAATCATTGGACTGCCTTCTAAAAAACTTCTTCGGAGCGGATTTGTGTTATCCACGATCATTGACTTGAAATGGGGTGTGGGCATGGGTCGGAAAACCTGTTTATTGTTATTTTTAATCCAAACTAGACCTCATTCTGAGAATTTTGACACCAACCGCGACCTTCTAGCGTGAGAAGACCTTTTTCTATGATTTTTCAATGTTTCGAATGTTTATGACGTCACAGTGGGCTGGGGGTCCGCCCAGGCGGGAGGGGCGCGTGACGTCATACACATTTGAAACTTTGAAAAATCATAGAAAAAGATCTACTCGTCCAAAAAGAGGAAGGCTGGTGTCAAAATCCTCAGGATGAGGTCCACTTTTGATAAAAAATTTTAAAAAAATCAGGCGCACCCCCCATTAGGCTAAGAATTTGAATCAAATTCTTCAAATTTGAATTAAATAGAGTGCTGCCGATAATTGAGTAAAGAATTGCAACTCGACAATTTGCTGTTTGTAATTATGTGTGTAATAATTAATCTAATTCAACGTCTCATGAAACAGGTTGTGAGTTAACTTCATTTATGAAATTCACATTACACGAAGAAAAAAATTCGCTAAAAGGTCTGCCAAGAGGGTGTGGCAAATCGTTTTCTTGTATCCATAGTTTGTATAGGTTGCATAGTAGGGGACCATCTACACCATAACCAGCACAATCCCTGAAAATTTCATCGTGGGAGGGGGGATATTGCAGTGAAATATTATAGTGTCAGTTTTCTCCCGGCGAAGGCTATACTTAGCGAAATTCGTACGCCGCTTCACTGAGGTCTCGAAAACATTGTTTTCATAATCCTCGAACTTCTCGTATTTCGTGGACAAAAATAAATAATTATTTCCACCCAGCTCTTTTTTCATGGAAATTGTCTCTGAATCCTCTTTTCTGGAAATAGTCTCTCTGGAGAATAGGAAGATTGGTGCCCGGTAATATTGTCGCTCGAGGATCTTTATAATCGGTCACGTGCCGGCCACACGGATTTGGGATACCGATGCGGCATCCACCGCAAAATATTGAGGTTTAATATTGTATTTGACTGTACTTATAACGCCTAGGACGACGAGAAATAACCCCAGAAAAAGGGTTCTGTGCCGAATAATTTCTTTTTATATTTCCTTTCTGATTTCCACGCAAAGATACTCAGTCGGAAGTTGTACAGGGTATTTACATTTAAATTGGTCAATAATTCAGGGTTCGATTCTACAAGAACATGGGCAGGGATTCAGAATGAGAACGTCGATCAAAAAAAGTCACATTTTCAAACATTTAAAAACTTTACTTTTTCACTTGATTTTTTAAAATGTTTTATTTCTAAGAGATTTTTGCTTTGCTCTAGGTAGCTTGCAACTTTAACGCTCTTTCTAATGATATCCTCAAATTTGAATTTATTGGTTAATGACGGGAGTTACGGCAATTTCAATGACATAATTTTGAAAACACGAAAAAATCTTGAAATTGAATAAACTAAGAAAACAAGGGGTAGAAACAAAATGGCTAACAGAAATTTTTGGTTCGAAATACCTTGTAGAAGTATTTTCTGATTTGTGGCCAACTTTAGTGTAGACACCCTGTACAGTGATGAGTAAATAAGGTACTTATCAAATGGATGTTCGTTGTTCGTTTCACTTTTGTAAATACTAGTAGTAGTACTAATAGTAGCAGTACTAATGGTGATGCCAACACTGGTGTATCAAGACTACTAAAGTACTCCATAAATAACCACCATTATAACCATTAATAACCACCACGGGACCAAACTTTATGGAATTTTGTAAGTGGGCTCCTGTTGGGCCCAAAAGCTTTTGGTTTTCGGTCACTTTTAAGGGGTGAAAAATATGGATGGAAATCATCAAAACGTTCTAGCTCGAAAACGTAAAAGGGTCTCAGTCGGTCGCCGTCCATTCCTCGTTCCGGGTCAGTATTTCGCAGAATTGAAGGCGCAAAAACTTGAAAGTTGTACCTAAATTTGAAATTGTAAAGGATTTTAAAATATCATTAGTGCACGGCCCTAGGGAATTGAAAAACTGAAAGATTACCGCTGGAACCATCAAAATAGAACTATAATTGCCAGAGAAATAGGTATGGAGAAAACGTGGGAAAACCGTTCATTCAGTAGTTTTTCCCATTTTCTCTGGCAATTATTGTTCGATTTTGGTGATTCAAGCGGCATTATTTCAGTTTTCCAATTCCCTAGGGAAGTGCACTAAAGAATTTCTTAAATCCTTTGAAATTTCAAATATAGGTACAACTTTTTAAGCGTTTGCCCCTTCAATTTCGCGAAATACTGACCTGGAACGAAGAACGAACGGCGACCGAGTGAGACCCCCTTAAGATAATATCTTAATTATTATTATTCTTATATCTTATTCATATTATGAATGTATCGATTTCTCATCAATTTGAAATAGTATAGAATTTTGGTTTGTTATTATGAATGATGAACCAATGGAATCGAGTTCCATTTTGGAGTCTAGTTGTTCCCCAAATGTATTGATTACAGTCGGTCTCTTCGAAGAATAGGGGGTTGAAATTTCAAAATGCCCTAGCTCAAAAACGTTCAATATAACCGTTTTTTTCCTAATTAAAAAATCATGGAATTTTTAGAATCGAATGAGCCTACCCTAGCTCTGTACGACCTTAATGAGAATAATCAATCAATTACAATAATCAATCCTCGCTTAATGAACATAATCAATTTCATATATAATTAGTTTTCCATGATTTTTTATAAATTTAAGACAGTGTTCCATTTTTAGGAACGAATGAAGCTACACAGATAATCAAATATGTTGTGTAATAATTGACCACGTGGAGCCCTGTAGGACAAACCGTTCGCTCCCTACTAGAACTTACGGGTTGGACTTACGATAAATCAGAAACACGAGTGTGAATCGCAAAAGAGGCCGAATCTCCGTTCGAATTTTAGCTGACCGAAATGCGATCGATATTTTGGTTTATTATTTTCGATTTTTGGTATATCGATAGTATATCGATGGTTGGTGATTTTGATTTTTTTTTTTTTCTGATTTTTTTAAAAATTTTTTCATTTTATTTTTCTCTTCATATTGGATGGTTGCTGATTTTGTAGACGAATGATCTATATAAAAATAATAAACCGTTGTGTAATAATTTGCAGCGTTTTCTTCATGTTGGTTGGTGGTAACAATGGCCAAGCCACGTTCTTTGCAGACGCGTGATCTATATAGAAAAATAATAAACCTTTATGTAATAATTCGAAGAGTTTTTAGAATCGAATGAGACCGCCCAGAGCTCTGTATCAACCATTCTCTCCCTACGAGGACGAGGGTTGGACGAATGATCAATACGTGTGTAAATTGCTAATGAATGCTCGCTGGCAACGTATTTGAAATCTCCATTTAAATTTCATCTGATTAATTGCGATCTTTCCTATTTCGTCGAATGGTTTTATGACACTCAGTAATGCTTCCCTAGCCAACAAGACATTTCGTTGTGAAGGCACCCACAACTCTCGGATAAAAATGGTTTGCTTGTTGGTAAGTACTTTCTATTGAAACAAACTTGATGGTAAATCTTTATTACGAAATGATAGGGTTTGTAGGTCCTATTGATGAGAAAGCCATGTTCTTTGCTGACGGATGATCTATTTAGTACAATAATGAACCCTCGTTGAGTGCTGCCATGATTTTGCCAAGATCAATTGCATAGGTACTCAACAATAGGCTTAGATTCAAGTGTCACTGTGGGACTTTAAATGTGATAGGCTAACAGCGTCTATGTTTAATAGTGACTTAGATAAATAACAAGGTATGTAATAATATTGTAATTTATTGCAATTGACTGTGTATTTTTTTACGTGTAATTTAGTCAAACGTGAGCGTTTTTTCAACGATCTTACCCTGAAGGGTAGGAAATCTGAGCAAGTCGCATCATATCTGTTCTCTCATTATTCTCTCGATAAACTGTTCAAACTGCCTTTCCTCAACGAATAAAGTATCGATCTATCCACTCCAAATAAAAATTAAAAAACAATACACCGTTTTGTATTAATTTACAGCGTTTTCATTCTCGCAGTCCGACCTTCGAGTCGAAAATGACCGATCGCTCTCGCACTGTGAGATGATTCGATTTCTAGGCTCACGCCAAGACTGCTGAACGTCTCAATTCCTCCGGTCGACTTATGAAGGAAAATATTGTCTTTGAATCAAAGTATTATTTTTGTAACTCCGGTATTTGCGGCCCCGAACGAGGAAACCACAAAAGCTCGGGTACCAAACTCGTAAGCTATTTCAGGCCCTTGTTGAGATTTCATACTGATGAGAAGTGAAGTAATATTGCCGAGGCACTCTTCCCTCAGTCCCCATTCATCATGCGGCTCTGGCTACGGAAATAGTTTATCTATTATTAACCACCGAGGTTATCCGGTAGAATGAACGCGATCAGAAAACCGTGCGAAACGAGTTAATTTATTTTATCTTGCCGTCCTTTATGGCGGAATTAGTTTTAGGTCCTCGTAGGCCACATCCACACTTGAGCAATGAGAGGCGATAGAGGTGTTACGGAATTGTGATACACACAGAGAGAAAGTCGCAGAAGTGCTGAGGGGTGCACTCCCGCTCTAGATGAATGTAATAAATAAGGATGGAACATCCATGATTTTGCCAGCGATGATTTCCCTGGTTCCGATGGTATCGAAACATCGATGTTCAGCAAATAACAAAACTTATTTATATTTCCTTTTATGTTAATTCGTTAACATTCAAAATCACCTAGGTGATCGATGGTTTTTCGAATCATCAATTTCGATTTATTAATTTCATAATCGAGCACGACAAAAATTTCTTCCAAGTGTGAATAGCAAAAAATGGCTTCCTCGTATCTATACCGTATCGTATGTATAGATGATCCGATTCATGGTAGATTATCGAAACTTCAATTTCCAAGTACCTACCATTTCCCAACGAATTTTATGATCACATGATCAATACTCTATTTCTGATTTTTCTCAATCTTAGTTGGTTAGTCGGTATTTCTGGTGACCTTCTATCGGCTTACATATAATCATGTTACTAGGTTGCTATGTACATTTTTATCTTCCCTTAGGAAGACAGCTGATGACGTCCGCGACGCCAGGAATGGCAGTCGGACGAAAATCCAACCAGATATGTTTGTTTACTTTACTTAGTTTACTTTTACTAGGTTGCTATGTGCCGCATCCACTTGGCAGACGTTTTAGTGACGTCGTAGGTTCTGTGTATAGGTATCATAATACTATTACATAGAACAGGGGGTCGATGGAGAATGAAGAAGAAGCGATGGATGAAGCGAGCGGAACGAGATGTTCCCGCCGGTTGTAACTGGCCTGGGAACGAGACTACTATAATAGTGAACTGTGATACTACGAGCTGTATCACTTTTTTAGGACGTCCCACAGTAAGACTTGGGCGTCCTTATGCGATCGATCTGGGGTGAAGGAAGACAACACTCAACAGAAAAAAAAAATAACCACACAGTAATCCGTTTTAGACCATTCTGAATCCAAATCCGCGAAAAAAAACCATAGGTGTATGTCTGTGTGTGTGTGTGTGTATGTGTGTATGTGTGTGTGTATGTGTGTGTGTAACAAAATCTTGTGTACTCTGCACAGGCCTTAGTTCTCAACCGATTTTCCTGGTTCTTTTTTCGTTTGACGCGTAATACTATCTAGTTGTGCACTACGGCGCCGGAATTTTGGATTTTGCTTTTTAAGAGGGGAAAAGGGGGGTTAAAGCTTAAAAAACGTGCGTTTGCGTGCATAATCTTGTAAACTCTGCCCAGGCCTCAATTTCCAACCGATTTGCGTGTTTCTTTTTTTGTTTGACTCAAATAACTTCCGAGTTGTACATGATTTTACCAGAGTACCAAAATTCGCAAGGGGAGGGGGTGAGTGGGGGGATAATATTCACAAAATATCCGATTTTTCAATATTTTGGTTCCTTTACTACTTACTAATTGTACCCAAGCTTTGAAATTGAGGAAAAATTCTCATTATACCTCCGAATTTTCATGAATTATTCTCTGTACCACCATGGAACTAATAGTGGTGCCACCATGGTGCCATGATGCCATAAACCGCTTATTTCGTGGTTTTTTTTTTTTTTTTTTTTGTGTTTCACCTTGAATACGGATGTGAACTTCGACGGACTGCCTACCAAAACTAACAGATGAAAGTTCAATGTTACGACGTATTTCCGCTTTGGTGCCAGACTGGCACCATTGTTGGCGTTGGGGAGGTGGGGGGGGGGGGGGTGAACTCGAATTCGCATGTTGGGTATCGTAGATCATGGATTTAAAAATGCTCTGCAGATTCGAGGCTCCCATGCCGCTAGAAATGTTATGGTGGATAAAGGTGAGGGGGGGGGGTCACTATTTCTTGCCTAAAGTAATGAATAAATTACATCGAGTGAAACAGTTTTATCGCTTACCAACTGGTTTAACTGATCTAATGCTTATCCAATGGGACGTCCCCTGGAATGCATGCATTACTAAACAATATGTTTATCCCGTCAAACCATTGAGACGTGATTGGAATTAAATCTCTACTCTTGAAGAGGAGGAAGATCCTGCTAAGGGATACAGGGATCTCAACTTTCCTTCCGTTAAGGGTTTCCTATATCGGCACTTGACGTTTTGTTGATTTGAACACCCACCTATTCTATTAAGAGAAGAATGATTCAGTAACTTCTTTTGATGCGTTAGGCTAATAAGTTATGATAGAATATTCCACTGTTATTAATAAGATGTAATGTTCATTAGGATATACTTTCATGGAAGGGTTATTTGAATAGTGTTTAGTGTTACATAGGGTGAGAATTTGATACTAGCCTAAAACTAGTGTATAAAGTACTCGTTAAACATAAGCATCTGTTAGTGTAATAATGCTCTTAATTCGATGAATTTCGATAGAAGTACACTACATTTACATGAATCAATGATTGCAGGGAAGACACGTGCTCAGTTGTCCAAATTTAGAAACGAGTTGACGGATACGTAAGTAGACAAATGTTTCTTGAGGTTAATTAAAAACTAATATTTTGTTTTAGTCCAAATAACAATCATTTATCATCAGATTTTTTTTTTAATTACGCCGAGTCGATGTTGTAATTTCAGCCACCCGACATCTGGCAGCCCAGTATAAATTAGCAGTACGATGATAAGTACAGTAGTGTATGACAATCGACCCGAAGTATAAGAGACCCGAGGACCCGAGTTTGGTTTGATGTTCAAACCTAAACTCATCCTCTGAGCCCTGATGAAGTAAATAAATTTTTCGAAAATTTGGTGAAAGAGGAGGATTTTGCTGTTGGACCCAAATCCCAATAAAATTGACATGATTATAAGTACCCTCATCAACAATGGATGCTCTTACATCTCGCAGACCCCCACAAAGCTCCAAGTGGTCCCCATCCATTTCTCCTCCCCCACAGAGCTCACATAAAGAGAACTCCTTCACGCCTATACGGTGGAGATGTTTCTGAAGAAAGTCGTGGCCTGTGAGGGTGCGAAAGCAGGCCAATCCTGCGAGGAAGATTCGACGGGATTCGCCCAGGTTTCCTTATCAGGGGCTCCCATTTCTTCCCCTGGGCGTTCTCTAAGTGCCTTACAGCAACTGTTTCCAATACCTGTCGTTGCACCTCCAACCAATGGGTTAGAGGGGCTCTTGTGTGGGTCATCATTGATCCCTCCTTTAGGAGCTGATCGGCCATATCGTTTCCATGAAGTTCGCAGTGGGAGGGCACCCACTGGAGCCGGATGACTTTATTCAGCAAAGTATTTGCTAGCACCCTGCATCATAAGATCTACCTGAAGACCAGCAAAATACCATCAATACTAACACAATACTACCCCAAAAAGGTTTAGGTATATTAGAAACGTAAAATATTTTAGCCTTACAGGGGTTTTACGGCATCAATAGAAATCGACATTCAAAAATCCTTCAAAATCCGAAAAAAATCGTGTAACTTGAAAAATGCTGCAAATTATTACACAACGGTTAATTATTTTTCTTTATGGATCATTGTCAAGTTTATTTTTACAGAAAGGTTTATTAGCAAACATCGTTATCTGGGAGTCTGGGAGTTGTGGGTGTCCTCATATTCATAACGAAATTTGGTTCTTGGTTGCAAGGGGAGAATAACCTAGTGATATTCGAAGAAATGAAAAAGATCGCATTTCATTTGCTGAACTTTGAACGGATATTTCGCTCACTTGCGTCGGTGAACATTCATTTGCGATTCATACTGAATGTTCCTGCTTTATCGTTCTTTCATCATACATCAGACTTCATAGGGAGCGAACTGTTGGTTCTACCGAGCTCTTGGTGGTCTCGATCGATTCAAAAAACGCTGAAAATTATTACACAAAGGTTTATTATTGTTATATATAGATCAATCGTCTACAAAGAATATGGCTTTGCCATTGTTACCACCAACCAACATGAAGAAAAACATCGATCGCATTTCGGTAAGCTAAAATTTGAACGGGGATTCGGCCTCTTTTGCGATTCTCACTCGTGTTTCTGATTTATCGTAAGTCGAACCCTTAAGTTCTCGTAGGGAGCGATCGGTTTGTCCTACAGGACTCCGCGTGGTCACTATAAATTCTAAACTACCTTAAATTGATGGGAAAACAGTACCTTTATATCAAAATTTTTTGAGTCAGGGCGTTTTTAAAATTTCAATCCTTATTTTTCAACCCTTAGAAGTGACTCTCATCAACCAAAAGCTTCGGGGCACAACTAGACCCCAAACGGAGCCAACATACCAAATTTCATCAAAGTTGGTCGATGCTAACTGAGGAAAGTGCCGCGTACGGCAGACGGACGGCCACGTTTTTATTCGATTTTAATTTATCATTTTCTATAATGAACCTTTGGAATCGACCAAGAAACAAAAATTTCACTTCTAAGGGTTGAAAAATAAGGTTTGAAATTTTGAAAACGCCATAACTCAAAAAATGTTGATATAAAGGTATTGTTTTTCTATAAAATTAAGATAGTATAGAATTTTTAGAATTTTTTGAGACCACGTGGGGAAAAACCCACCCTGTAGGAAAAACCCACCCTATAGGAAAAACCGTTCGCTCCCACCGAGAATTTAAGGGTTGGACGTACGATAAATCAGAAAGTCGAGGGTGAATCGCAAAATAGGCCTAATCTCCGTTAAAATTTTAGCTGACCGAAATGCGATCG
The DNA here is from genome assembly GCA_009739505.2 of Apolygus lucorum. NCBI lineage: Eukaryota > Metazoa > Arthropoda > Insecta > Hemiptera > Miridae > Apolygus > Apolygus lucorum. The sequence continues at coordinate 115,444,879 of CM019167.2, read as the reverse complement.
ATGTTTTTCTTCATGTTGGATGGTTGGTGGCATAGTAGACAAGTGATCTATATAGAAAAAAATAAACCATTGTGTAATCATTTGAATCGTTTTTAGATTCTACGTACCCTGAAACGTAAACCAACAAACTTTGAAGGAGGCATAAACATTTTTTTTTCTTGGTCGATTCCAAAGGTTCATTATTGAAAATAACAAACCAAAATTGAAAACTATTTTAAATTAGGCGTTTAGAACCATTTTTCATCCCCTAGAAGTGACTGACAATAACCAAAAGCTTCGGTGCACAACTAGACACCAATATTTTTCAAAAATATTTCACGATGTCCCAAGCCCTGATAGGCGTAGATACCCCCCCCCCCCCCCTGGTTCTTATTTCCAAATCAATATACGGGGATTCAACTACCTTACATATGAATTTTAGAATAACTCCAGGGATCGTTTTAGAATGTTTCAAAACGGATTTTACTATTTAAAAAAAAAAAATCTTTTTTGAAACAAGTCCTAAAAATTTTGAGTCTATTGCAACCGCTCAATTTTGTTGGAAAATTCGCGGAAACGTGTTTTTAAGATTTTTCGAGGAATCATCGTCATAATCGTAATATTTGGTATATTCGGATTCAGCATAAAATTAACAAAGTACAATTTCCAAAATTAAGAATTGTCTTACAATTGTAAATACTTTTACAATGATTGAATAAAAAGATTATCATTGATTATTTACTTCCTTGATACTGTAGCAAATGATTGAGTTATTCATTCATGTTGAAATAACCATAGGTTGTTGAGCAATTAACCCCAGGATGATGCAATTACTACAAATCCACTGTCACGCTGTCTACACGTAAAACGCGAATGGAAAATTCAATTTCGGAGAACATTTTTCTTAACCTTGAAAAGAGAAAACAATGCCACTACCTTCCACTCCCTTTTCACTACCTTGGTAGACTCGAAAGGATAATTCGTTTTGGAAAATTGGAAATCCGCTACTTAAATCCGTTTTGGAACATTCTAAATCAATTCTTGAAGTTATCACTTTTCCATTATATAAATGACTTTATTTAATGATTGAGGGGTCATAATTTAAAACGCTGCAAATTATTACACAAAGGTTCATTATTTTTCTGTATAGATCATTGTGCCTGCAAAGAACACAGCTTTGCCATTGCCACTACCTAGCAACCATATTTTCGCTGCACGATCAAGTTTATTTTTAAGGAATACTTAAATGCTTCACACTCAATTCGATGAAATAATGAGTTGTGGGTGCCTTCATTAGGAAATTCGATTACTGGTTGCAAATGACGCAAAACTGAGTACAATTCGAAGAAACGAACATCGATCGCATTTCGGTCACCTAAAATTGGAACGGAGATTAGGCTTCTTTTGCGATTCACGCTCCTGTTCCAAATTTCTATTCGATTGTCGGATTCTACGTACTAGGTACTTAGAAACGTAAACCAAAAAATTTTGAGGGGAGTTGAAATTTTTTTCTTGGTCGATTCCAAAGGTTATAATGAAAAAATAAACGAAAAACGCTGCAAATTAACACACAACGGTTTATAAAGAAAATTTGTATGGAAAAAACGCTGCAAATTATAACACAATGGTTTATTATTTTTTATTTTTCTATATAGATCACTCGTCTGCAAAGCCACCAACCATCCAACATGAAGAAAAACATCGATCGCATTTCGGTCAGCTTTAATTTGAACGGAGATTAGGCCTGTTTTGCGATTCACACTCGTGTTTCTGATTTATCGTACGTCCAACACTTAAATTCTCGTAGGGAGCGAACGGTTTGTCCTACAGAGCTCCGGGTGGTCTCAAAAAATTCTAAAAATTCTATAGAATCTTTAATTGAAGGAACAACAATACCTTTATATCGAAAGTTTTTGAGTTAGCGCGTTTTCAAAATTTCAGAATTGATTTTGGAACCCTTAGAAGTGACCTACCTCAACCAAAATCTTCGGAGCACAACTAGACCCTAAATGGAGCCTACATACCAAATTTCATCAAAATCGGTCAATGCTAAGTGGCTAAAGTGCCGCGTACGGCGGACGGCGGACGGACGGCCAAATTTTTATTCGATTTTTGGAATCTACGTAACTTGAAACGTAAACCATCAAATTTTGAGGGGGTGTTAAAAATTTTTTTTTCTTGGTCGATTCCAAAGGTTCATTATTGAAAATAATGAAAGAAAGAAATATATATCCGTGTACAAGTATAGATTCTCCTACTTAGTTTGGGCTAAAACATGCCGACGATCGATGGCATTGTTCAATATTCCTTGCTTACCCCGAGTTTCCACAACGCTAATTTCCCCACGTCTGACAATACGACGAGAGGAATTGTGTAGGATCAGTAGTAATTCCGCGTGAAACTCTTTGGAAATGTCGTTTTCCTGGTACCTACACGCCAAGTGATGGAGGTTTTAGTTGATCGAGAATCGCCACTCTGACCAAGTTTTTCATTCATTCCATAAATCAAGTTCATGACATTTATTATACAGGGTATTTGCGTACTGTTTATATCACTTGAGAACACTTTAGTAACTGATTCAATTTACGCGTTACTTCTCCGCCTCTTCTTTGAACACAGTTTTTGCCTTTCGTTGTGATAACAACAAAACGAACAACAAAATTGGGTCCTCCCAAGTATTCTTGCATTAACGAGTCGTATCACAGTGATATCAGTAATGCCCAAGACCTTATCTGTGGGCTTATGATCTCATCTGTGTAGTGAACTAGTCAGCATGAACTTTTTGCTTCCGAGTCTACCAAGGTAGCGGAAGCTTTGTTTTCACTTTTCAAGGACGAAAAAAAGTTCTCCAAGATCAAAATTTTCACTCGCGTTTTGCATTTTAGACCTTTCTGAACAATTTTGGTTCCGTGTCTGTCTGTGTGTCTGTCATGAATTCCTTGTAACGCGCATAACTATACGAAGTTATTGTCCGATTTCTATGAAAATTCTAGGGATTATGTGGGTTGATGTGTAGACGGTCCCCTATGAAAATCATCATCCTCGGACTGATAGAAGCGACTGCGCATGCGCATACGTAAAATCCGTGTAACAGCTATAACATTTACATTTTTCATCCGAATTTGATGAAATTCTCTAGGATTGTCCAAATTAGCGTGTAGATGGTCCCCTATGAGGGTAGTGAAAGGTACTTAGAGATTGGTGTTTTGAGATTAACTACTATGCATCGGATCATCTATATAATCGGGTTATGGATACGAGGAAGCTATGTGCCACACCCACTTGGCAGACTTTTTTTCCGTTTTTCGGTGGCCGCATACAAAGTAGTTGCAAGGGTTGTAATCCTTATAATAGTATGTATGGGTCATTCTGCGAAAGCAGGGAATTTCTAGTTTTCTATCCGTAATTTAGAATTGGATAGACCTGAATATTTCGGGTTTTTTTCCTCTTCGTCGGAAGCCTGTTTTTCATCTCTTCGATCAGTTGGTTTCATTCTATCACATTTCAGCTATTCAGAATAATTAATAAAATAGCTTAAAATCTCTCTCACGTGTCCCACACCGTAGGTTTGCGTCTGTCATCACCACTAATCTTCACCCGCAAGCAATAACAATATAATGCTTCTCAGAAACATTTTGGGCATTCTCTCTATTTTACTTCTTGAAGACAAACGACAAGCTAGTGGATACTAGAAGGATCCTGTGGTCGGTTGTTTGCATGTCCCACAGCTGGAGCCGATCTCCCTCATAAAATTTTTCTTTAGAGCCCGTGGATACAGGAGATCGCACTGGACCGTCTTTTGTTTTCGACGTCAGAGCCAGGAGCCCAAGTGAACCAAACATTATTTGCTTTAGTCCTTCTTCTCAGTCCATTTTTGTTTAGCGTGAATTTTAGCTACGAAAACGATGTTTGGATCCTAACTCCCTCACTAAGAGGAACAATTAGCTACGAGGAAAGTGATTATGTTTGATTTTGTTAACGAACTATGTAGTACATAGCAATCAATCTGGATAAAAATGTTTCTTGGAGTTAATAAATTGTTTAGTTCATTTCGAATAAAATCGATATTTCACAAGAATCCTATCTCCCTCATACTGTCTTCCTAAAGTGAGGGAGTTAAATTTGAAGTGAAGGAGGACAGATTTTCATTAACTAGGTAGGTAGCTACCTATCTAGATTAGCATCTAGACTGCAGGTTCTTTAAATTCACGACTACCAACCTACCTACTACATACCCATCTATAAAAACACCCCAACACCCCTACACTCGTTAAGGAAAATTAGATGTCATTAAATCAATCCAAAGATTTCCTTCCTAGTACTAAATATTTCAGAATGATGGGAAAAATAACAAAGACATATAGTTAAGTAATGCATGCATTCCAGGGGACGTCCCATTGGATAAGGGTCGGTTTATCAGTCACCAAAGTTAACGGAGGTTTATGTATCCCACTAATAACTTTAACGATTGAAGAAATACTTCTTCCATGCAATAAAATCTAGCTTCCTCCACATAAAAAAATCGTTTTCGCAGTGTGTTTTGCATCAGAAATAAGAAGAAATTAGAAAAGGATGAAGCAATGTGCTTTGTTTTGGTGTTTTCTTTTCTCGGTCTCGTTACCTATTTCCTTCTTGGCACGGCAGAACCTATTGTTGTTTGTTGAAAATTGTCTGATCATGACAAGATCCCGACCACTATGTCCAGAATTTTCAAATTTGCAGACGAAATAGTTCGTACGTTAATAGAGAAGTAGGTACCCTTTTCTATTTCGAAAATTTTTGGCGTGTGACCCTCCTGGCGACTGAATTTTCACAAACGTGCAGTCCATAGCACCAGGAAACCTGACTTTTTTTGTTTTTTTTTAAATAAAATTCCATCCGAGATTGAAATAATACTTCCTCGGTTGCTGGTTTTCTGATAAATTGGGCGGATAGCCTGGCAGACAATTTTACAGGCAGAGCTTTTACTGACGCCACTAAAGTCGCCGACAGACACCAACATGGTTTTTTATTCTTTTATCCAATCAAAATCTCATCAAAAAATCGCAATTGTCCCACTTCTCCAAATGGTCAATCCGCGATCTATGTTGCCGCCTTCTTCCCCACTGCAGGAATTCGACCATAAACACACATCTTCGTCGCTGCTGTCTGAAAAAGAGCCCCACACATCCATTTTCGATTGTAGCATAATTCACTTACAATCAACAACGCAATTTGCAAAAACAAACGTTCTGGGAAACAAAAACACGAGAACTGACTCTGAGGTTAAAAAGCCTTGCATAAATCGAGTTCCCCTCCGGTAACTTTTTATCGGGTCCTCGGACGACCAGTTAACTTTAAACTACGGGTAACGGCTATCTGGGGACTGATAAACGCGTACGATTGAGTTACCCGATGGCCGTCGGATAAATCTGCTTTACCGGGGGGTAAAATGTGACTGACAAACCGGCCCTAAGTATTAGGTCAATGTTAACCAGTTGGTAAGCGATAAAACTGTTTCACCCGATCTAATTCATTTGGAATCCACGAAAATCGGTTGAAAACTAAGGCCTGAGCAGACGACACAAGATTATGCCCAAAAACGCACGTTTGTTGAGCATTAACCTCTCCACCCCCCCCCCCCTTAAAAGGCGAAATTCGAAATTGCAGCGACGTAGTGCACAACGAGATAGTTTTCCGCGTCGAACAAAAGAATAACCACGAAAATCGGTTGAAAACTAAGGCCTGGGTTTTCACCTATTTCACCTGACAAGATTTTGTCACACACACACGCGGATTTGGATTCAGAATGGTCTAAAACGGATTAGTGTGTGGTAATTTCTTTTTCTGTTGAGTGTTGTCCAACTCCAGATCAATCGCATAAGTACGCCCAAGTCTTACTGTGGTAAAAATCATTACGACCCTGGTCATTAGTTACTATTGCTTCTGAGTCTACCAAAGTAGCGGAAGCTTTGTTTTCACTTTTCAAGGACGAAAAAAAAGTTCTCCAAAATCAAAATGTTCACTTGCGTTTTGCGTTTTAGACCTTTCTGAACAATTTTGGTTCCGTGTCTGTGTGTCTGTCTGTCTGTGTGTCTGTCATGAATTCCTTGTAACGCGCATAACTATACGAAGTTATTGTCCGATTTCTATGAAATTTTCAGGGATTGTGCGGGTTGGTGTGTAGACGGTCCCCTATGAAAATCATCATCCTCGGACTGATAGAAGCGACTGCGCACGCGCAAACGTGAATTCCTTGTAACGGCCATAACTTCCACATTTTCCATCCGATTTCAATGAAATTTTCAGGGATGTTACAGATTAGTGATTAGATGGTCCCCTATGAAAATCATCACCTTCGGACTGATAGTAGTCACTGCGCATGCGCCAACGTGAATGGGGGGCGCGCCTTGATTATTTTTAGATTTTTAATCGAAAGTAGACTACATCCTGAGAATTTTGACACCAACCGCTACCTTCTAGCGTGAGTAGATCTGTTTCTATGATTTTTCAAAGTTTCGACCGTTTATGACGTCACGCGCCCCTCTCGCCTGGGCGGGACCCCCCAGCCCACTGTGACGTCATAAACGGTTGAAACTTTAAAAATTCATAGGAAAAAATTTACACACGCTAGAAGGTCGCGGTTGGTGCCAAAATTGTCAGAATAAGGTCTACCTTAGATTAAAAATAACAATAAACAGTTTTTCCTACCCAGGCGCACACCCTATTGCTTGTAACAGCCATAACTTCCACAATTTCTACCGATTTCGATGACATTTTCAGGGATTACGCGGATTAGGTTGTAGATGGTCCCCAATGAAAATCAAGGCCTTCAAATTTACAGTAGCCTCTGCGCATGCGCAATCGTAAAATCCTTGTAACAGCCGTAACAGTTGCGTCTGAGGTGAGGATCTCAAAGCTATTTAACCAACCCATTTGTAGATCAGTGAGCAAAGTACTGGACTCACACCTAGAAATCCCAGGTTCAACTCCCAGTCTTGCTAAGAAATTTTTTGATTCCAATCACTACCGCACTTACATTTTTCGTCCGAATTTGATGAAATTTTCTAGGATTGTCCAGATTAGCGTGTAGATGGAACCCTATGAGGGTAGTGAAAGGTATTTAGAGATTGGTGTTTTCAGATTAACTACTATGCATCGGATCATCTATATAATCGGGTTATGGATACGAGGAAGCTATGTGCCACACCCACTTGGCAGACGTTTTTTATGGATGAGCCTAAGAAGGCTCATTACCGAGTTACCCTTCAATTAACGATGAGCCGCAAAAGGCTCAGTGACGAGTTACCTGGGCATGACATCTTATCTCCAAAATCAAGAGAAATTAAAAACATATTGTTTAGTAATGCATGCATTCCAGGGGACGTCCCATTGGATAAGTATTGGATCAGTTTAACCAGTTGTTAAGCGATAAGACTCTCGATGTAATTTATTTATTACTTTAGGGAAGAAATAGTGACACCCCCCACCATTATAAACCATAACACTTCTAGCGGCATGATAGCCTCGAATCTAAAGAGCATTTTGAAACCCATGAACTACGACACCCAACATGCGAATTCGAGTTCACCCCCCCCCCCCCCCCCTCAATGGTGCCAGTCTGGCACCAAAGCGGAAATACGTCGTAACATTGAACTTTCATCTATTAGGTTTAGAAGGCAGTCCGTCGAATGTCACATCCGTATTCAAGGTGAAACACCAAAAAACCAAAGAAATATGAGGTTTATGGTGCCCTGGCACCATGGTGGCACCACTTTTATTTCCATGGTGGTACAGAAAGTAATTCATGCAAATCCTAAGGTATAATGAGAATTTTCCCTCAAATTCAAAGCTTGGATACAATTAGTAAGCAGTAAAGGAACCGAAATATTGAAAAATTGGATATTTTGTGAATATTATCCCCCCACCCATCCCTTCCTCTTGCAAATTTTGGTACTCTGGTGAAATCATGTACAACTCGGAAGTTATTTTAGTCAAACAAAAAAAGAAACACACAAATCGGTTGGAAATTGAGGCCTGGACAGAGTTTATAAGATTATGCCCGCAAACGTACGTTTTTTAAGCATTAACTCCCCCTTTCCCCCCCTTAAAAGACGAAATTCGAAATTCCGGCGCCGTAGTGCACAACTAGATAGTTTTCCGCGTCGAAGAAAAAAAGAACCACGAAAATCGGTTGAGAAATAAGGCCTGGGCAGAGTACACAAGATTATGCCCAAAAACACACGTTTTTTGAGCATTAACCCCCCTTTCCCCTCCTTAAAAGACAAAATTCGAAATTCCGGCGACGTAGTGCACAACTAGATAGTTTTCCGCGTCGAACAAAAAAGAAACCAGGAAAATCGGTTGAGAACTAAGGCCTGGGCAGAGTACACAAGATTTTGTTACACACACACATACACACACACAGACAGACATACACCTATGATTTTTTCGCGGATTTGGATTCAGAATGGTCTAAAACGGATTACTGTGTGGTTATTTTTTTTTTCTGTTGAGTGTTGTCCTCCTTCACCCCAGATCGATCGCATAAGGACGCCCAAGTCTTACTGTGGGACGTCCTAAAAAACACATTATTATGTAGTAAAAAAACCATCGATCTCGAATTCATAAAACGAATGTAACATATTGAATAATCTCAATACCTCAATCTTCGCCTTCCAGATTTGATACTCACGTGACAATGAAACTTACAAGGGACTATCTACAGTTTCAACCACACAAAACATTCCGTCGAAATCGAATGGAAACCGTAGAAGTTAGGCATATCAAGCAATCCGGATAGAATGTGTAGAAAATATGGTTGTTACGAGGATTTCACGCTTAGAGACCAATCCGGGGATGATAATTTTCATACGGGACCATCTTCACGCAAACCTGAACAACCCATGAAATTTTCATTGAACTTAGATGGAAAATGTGCTCAGAGGGTAGACCCCATCTATTCGGGGGCTATGATTTTCACAGCGGACCATCTACAGCCCAACCTGCACAACCCCGACACACAGACCGACTCGCAGACAGACACGAATGCAAAATTGTTCGATAAGGTCTAAAACGCGTGAAAATTTCGATTTTGGAGGACATTTTGTTAAATCCTAGTAAAGTTAAATTGATGCAACTACCTTGGCAGATTTGGAGGCAAAAAGTTGGGATTCGTTTTAATACATGCATTTTTAACATTTTATACTACGTTGTTAAACCACGATCATTGATGATCAACATCCGGAATGATGCCAACGTTGGAACATGTTTCTAGATCGATAGTGAACTCGGCAATGAGCCTAAAAAGGCCAAACAAAGTTTCCTATCTCCTTCACTATATCTCATCTCCCTCACTCTCCAATTTCACAAAATTTCAATTGTTCACTGAAATACGCAAATTTATGAAGCAATAGTGGAATGGGTGCAATCATGCAACCTCCACAGAAGGAAATTTAAAAAAATTCCAAAAGTATAGTTTGAATAACAATGGTTGTGACCTCCCAAAATTCCTTACTTTCGGAAAATGACCCGTATATGAATATGAAACCCTTTAATTTCTGTTACAGGGATTAATACCAGTGATGAACGGCATCAACACGTCACCATGATCTGCCATCTAGTTTATCTCTAGAGGTGAGTTTCTTACGAACAAAAAACTTCACTAATTACTTATTTGATTGTTATTTGTTTTGAAATAATATGTACTTACTGAATAGGTATGTGATTGGTTTCTTGAACATAAGATATTAAAATTAACCAAACAACATCTTTTTCTTAGAATAGCGAATTCGTAAAATAACGTTAAGCATGAATTAGTATAAATGATGTGGGTACCGAAAATTTGAAGTTGATGATCATGAGAAAAAGAATCAGATAATTATCTACAGACTAAAAGGACGATGGGTTTAAAATTTAAGTAAAAACGCTGCAAATTATTACACAAAGGTTTATCATATTTCTGATAGATCACCCGCCTGCAAAGAACACAACTTCGCCTTTTTCACTACCTACCAACCTAATTTCGCTTCACATTCAAGTTTAATTTGATGAAATAAACGCTTCACACTCAACTTTTCTGTAAATGGTTGCTGAGAACGCAAGACTGAGTACAACTCGAAGAAACGAACAGCGATCGCATTTTGGTCAGCTAAAATTTGAACGGGGGTTAGGCCTCTTTTGCGATTCACACTCGTGTTTCTGAATTATGGTAAGTCCAACCCTTCATAGGGAGTGAACGGTTGGTCCTACAGAGCCCCGGGTGGTATCATTCGATTCTAAAAATTCAACAGGTACTATCTTAAATTTATGAAAAAAACAATACCTTTATATCGAATTTTTTTGAGCTGGGGGGGTTTTCAAATTGTAAACCCTCTTTTTCAACCCTTAGAAGTTACCTACATCAACCAAAAGCTTCGGGGCACAACTAGACCCCAAATGGAGCCCATATACCAAATTTCGTCAAATTCGGTCCAAGGGTCGCGTACGACGGACGGAAGGACAAATTTCTATTCGATTTTCGGATTCTACGTACCCTGAAACGTAAACCAACAAAGTTTGAGGGGGGGGGGGTAAAATTTTTTTTTCTTGGTCGATTTCAAAGGTTCATTATTGAAAATAATAAACCAAAAGCTCCTCCATGTCGGAGTGAGTAGGGAATACTTCGAAAAACACAATATTTCATTATATATCTACAATGAAATAAATAAACTTATTTTTATTTATTTAAAAAAAAAATTCATAATATCGGAATAAGTCATGTATGAAGTACTTGCGTAGGAAAGTTCCAACGTTGTAATACAAAACTAACTGGGTTTGTATAGAAATACCTACTCTAAATGTACAAAAATAGGAAACTAGGGATTGAAAAAGGAATTCTGAGGTAGAAATCATGCTTTCGAAGGGGCTCCCTAAAACCATCCTGTGGGCTGGGTCTGAAACAGAATACTCAATTGAGGTTTAGTAAGGATGGCAATATTTCCTTGTATAAAATAAATAGATCAGATGTATAGGGTTGTTTGAATTTTAGAATCCATGGGATGAGACCTGAATCAGTTATTGAGCTATACAGCAGTCTAAAAAGTACCAATTATTGATACTTTACATTCTCGTTCTCTATTTTCAAAGTAGCGATACATTTTACCCTACGTACGTATTTCTAGGTTTGATTCTCTTTACGTCTTGATTTTGTCTTTGAGAAGCTAATGAAAATTTCGTAATAATCATTTTTACGTTCTTCATAAAATTGAATTGAAATGGCAACAACTGGATTGTTTAACACCATTTGATTACAGATCTAATATCAAATTTCGGTGGAGTAGGGATGGATAAATCAATTTTAATTAAGTTTAATGAAAGTCGAATATCTCAGGGAAATCGATTTGTCACTTACTAATGTTTAATATATAATACGTATATATAACCAAATGTTTCGGCGCACAACTAGACTCCTTTTTGCGTCTAACGTTGTGGGACCAAAGTGCCGGGTACGGCGCATTTTATGACCATTTTCGTCCAAAACCTCTGAAATCCTATATTATATACTTCTGGGGAAATTAAGCTTACAAAACACTCGTTTCTCATCCTTTGGACACAAGAAGGTTTAGGAGACTCAACTAAGTATAGAATCACCCAAAATACGTACAAACAAACCAGAAGACTAGAAGGTAGAATAGGTGGAATGTTTCATCTGTGGTTGATTTGGCTGAGGTTGATTTTGGAGGTGTACCCTCAACAACCATCGAGTGGAATTTGTGCTGAAACTACGCTGAATTGGCATCCTGATCTGATAACAGCAGTGAAAGTTTAGTTGTCCTTCTTTGACTTCGTAGTTTTCTCTTGACTTCGGTCCCCCATAGATCCTGGAAGGCTGTGATCAGCTCCGTTGACCTCTCCATCTTACTTGGTCAGTTTTGAATTACCGTTTTCTCATTACTGAAAACTTGGATTTGAAATCTGCGAAGGCCGTTTTGTAGGTTTTGATAGATAATTTTTGGTTAATTATGTTCGGAAATTTTTAAAATTAATTTGGAGTAACTTAATAACTAATTACCTAATCAAAATTAATGGGGTTCTAGGCAAAATTTCGGAAAACCCCGCAAATAGGTAGTTTAAGGAGGGTCATATAATTATAATCCGCTAATCAGAATTCAAAATTTACTTACTGCCTCATCGGCATTAGTAAAATCGGCGTAAAATTAATGAGGCTGTAAGGAAGGCCACCGAGGCCTGGGTGAGGAGACCTCGGAAAGTCTCGGGAGAACGTGAAATAGTCCCTGTCCCTGCAGTCGGTAGGAAAAGGGTTTCGAGCAATGAGTCACCTCAGCTCCAGTCAAAGTTTCTCACCTCTCTCTTTCATACACGTTCGCCCAAGGAGGACCAAGCTCTCTGGAAATATTTTGAGCCCCATCAAAAGCTTATCGTTATACCCCTAGGTTTCAGCGTGGGGATCTTGTTTTCTGTTCATTTATTATGAAGAAGAAGAAGAAGAAAAATTACTTTATTTTGAAATTAAAATATACAGAAAAATACACTTTAAAAGTAATATAGGCTTAGCCATAGGCTGTCTGCCGGAGTTGGCCCAATAGGGGAACAACGAGGTGAAAAACTCTATTCTATTTACACTTTTCTTTTTTAATTTTATTCTAATTTTATATTATTTTTTAAATTCAACTACAATCTAATTATATCTAATTTACTAATGTCTTATGTCTAATTACCAATTAAATTCATCTGTAAGTACCTTGCGATATGTCCACGCATCGCGTACATAATTAGCCAGCTTATGCCAGTTGGATCTATCTTCTATAATTTGCAAAAATTCATCCTCCGAGATAGCACAAGTTCCTAAATACTTGATCCTGTATTCTGCTAAAATAGGGCAAACTGAAACAAAATGAAAAATATCTTCCTTGGCACCATGATTACAGAGAGAGCAATCTATACGCTCACGATTCCAACCAGGGCGATAGTTCAATGCGAGCATCTCGCATCTAATCTTTAAGATCCATCTCAGATGGGGCAGAGTCAGATCAGAGACTCCTGGTCCATTGAACAGATCGACTACAGGGATTTTGTGGTCCAATCGTGACCCCCACAGACGGGAGGAAGAGGACGCGGCCCTTGATAACCAGTCACATCTGGTTTTATCTTTAATTTTCTCTAGGAGAATCTTGCTCAGCTCCCTAGAGATGGTCCCATCACCCCTAAAAAGAGGACAGTCGAACTTAACCTCCAGCCTTCGCCAATCACTACACCATGAGATCCCCAGAGCAAGTATCTCCTCAGCCACCAACCTCGGAAATCTATGAGCAGGCAGCTTGAATATCTTGTCAATATGGGTTAACCCATATTTGGCCAATGTTGCGTATACGCAACGTTATCTTTGAGGATTTCTCATCTCTTACTTCATAAATAAATTACCTTATTTTCCAATTGCAATCCATTATTTAGAAGCAGAACTAACTTCGAAAATATCCTAACAAAGCCCGTTGAGACTTCTGCCCAACTAGGAAAATTCTGAAGTTAGTCAATTTCTATCTTTCCAAATTCAGCTATTTCAGTTCCTGTTTTAGTCCACTTGCTGCTCATCAGGATCCATAATGCCCCCATACCTTAGTCGTTCGGGATCTCCAGATTATAAGGACACTTCAATAATTGTCATATTTTACTTCAGAAGATGGGAAGATTCAAAAATGCGGTAACGTTGCATGAGCGCAACGTTGGCGGAAAGTGAGGTCAGGCGTCTTGGGCTGCAGCCCGAGGTGGAAGGCAAGAGTGCTAATGTTTTGATGCACTTTCGGACAGAAACCATTTTGCTAAGCATTTGGGCCAAATCTTCAGGGGGAGGGGATGTTTTCAGGTCGGTTTCCGCAAGAGTTTTCTAGTTCTTGCTTTGTTTTCTTCCGGGCCAGAGTGATGAGTGATTCAAAGAGAAAAATATCCGCGTGGACACTGGCGGGAATCCAGGAAATATTTCTAAATGACATTCCTGATGAAGAAGCGAATGAAGTTGATGCCCCCTTTTCTCTCACCTGAACGGCAAATTTTTGCAATTTGCGATATTCGCTGCTCATCTATCAATCCACGAAGAAATGGACCCTTATTTCGGACGTCGTACTGCCAAACAATTCATCCGAGGCAAGCCTGTAAGGTTTGGCTTCGAATTATGGTGTTTGTGCTCCTCACATGGGTATTTGTTCCAGTGTTTGCCATACGCTGTGAGTTCGCCTACTTCAGCATTTCGTGGACTTACATGACAATGGCATCGCTAACTATAGGATCCGAATCAAAGGGAAAAAATGGCGGTAGCCCTTGTTCATAAATGCCGTTGACAGCTGTTTGGTAAACGCATGAAAAATCCATCGAATTGTAAACAAAAAAAAATATCGAAGATCGAATTTCGCTCAGTAGTCACCATTTAACTTATTAAATTCAAGGAAGAGGCCTCAGGAGGTGTAGATTCAGAGTCAGAGGAAGGATTTCAGCAGAGGGGCCGCGGTGCCAGCAAATTAATCGATAATTTTACAAAATCTGATGGCAAAGGCCACCTCATGATTCGGAGCAACCCAACTGTATGGAAAAGATTTCGAAACTGCAATAATCCAAAGATTTATAAGTGTGAAAAATTTGTGATATTCACCTTCACCCGGACTGTTTCCAACAATTTCACGTGTGATCCCACTTCCTGCCATTGTTGCGTAAACGCAACAATTGCTATTTTATAATTGAAGTACATGTAAAATATTTTGCTGCCTTTAATATGTTCTAAACATCCAATTAAAGAGTTTTTCAGAAAAAAAAAATCAAATTTTTATGTTTTTTCTACCAATGGCCGAAAATGGGATAACAGAAATGTAGCTCCAGGCAGTGAAGAAAGAGAGGGAATACACCTGTCGACAAATACACGAAATAATTTGGGGTTGCAGCTGGTAACCAAAACAACTTTTTGAGGTAATACCTCAAGAACTTCTCCAAATCTTCATTCTCATTAATTCCCCATACCTGAGCGCAATACGTTGGAATAGCTCTCGTTGCTGCAAGAAACACAGTCCATTTGGAGGAGACTGACACTGCATTATTAGCCAACAAATTGGTCCAGACACAGTTTAAGCTGTATTTTGCCGTGGCAACTTTATTTCGTATGTGGGGGGTATATGTCAAACGAGGTGTCTGCAAAATTCCAAGGTACGTGAAACGGTTGACCACTTCAATCGGTTGTTCCTTATAAGACCACATTTCGTTGGATCCCAATTTACCGCCCTTTCGGAACACCAAGATCTTTGACTTCTGCAGATTTATGGTCAGGTTCCATCTATCACTATACTGCTCCAATCAATCCAAGCCAATCAATCTGCGATTGCAGCCCTTCAGGTGAGTCAGAAAACAGTGCCAAATCGTCAGCGTACTTCAGTACACCGATCTTCTGGTCTCCAATTTTTACACCTACCTCAAGGCCATCAACAAAATCATTAAGAAAAAGTGCAAAAAGTAAAGGAGACAACACACAACCCTGTTTCAAACCATTTTCAACGTTGAAAAACTCGGACACGCTTTTGCCTGCCCAGACGCCTGAAGAAGCACCGACATACAGCCCACGGATCGCATTTATCAGTTTGCTCGAAAACCCCATTGAAAATAATTTCTGATAAAGTGCATCTCTTACAATCGTATCAAAAACAGCCTTAAAATCTGCAAAGAACACATACAGTTTCCTTTTCCGAGCATCCATGGTGATTTTGGCTATTTCGGTCAATACGTAAACACAATCAACCGTAGAATATCCTTTACGGAAACCTGCCTGATTTTCGCATAGGATATCATTCCTCACAACATGATTTTGCATGCGGTTCATAATCAAGATTGAATATATTTTGGAATTAGTGTCAATAAAAGAAAGACCACGGTAGTTCTCTATCGGAAGGCAAAATTTCGGAAAACCCCGCAAATAGGTAGTTTAAGGAGGGTCATATAATTATAATCCGCTAATCAGAATTCAAAATTTACTTACTGCCTCATCGGCATTAGTAAAATCGGCGTAAAATTAATGAGGCTGTAAGGAAGGCCACCGAGGCCTGGGTGAGGAGACCTCGGAAAGTCTCGGGAGAACGTGAAATAGTCCCTGTCCCTGCAGTCGGTAGGAAAAGGGTTTCGAGCAATGAGTCACCTCAGCTCCAGTCAAAGTTTCTCACCTCTCTCTTTCATACACGTTCGCCCAAGGAGGACCAAGCTCTCTGGAAATATTTTGAGCCCCATCAAAAGCTTATCGTTATACCCCTAGGTTTCAGCGTGGGGATCTTGTTTTCTGTTCATTTATTATGATAGACACGGAAGAATGGAGGATTCAGATAACTCATATACTCAATCAAAAACACTCGATCAGTTAAAATGAAGTGGTGGGCAAGCAAATTTATGTTATCATTCATAGAATACGAATTCAGGATACCTACAATAATTTCATCATATAATTACCAGTTTGAAGGATCGGCGTTCTTCGGTATATAGAGGACAGTTTATTATCTTGTGCTCCATGTCTTCTGTTTCGTTTTCACAATAATCGCAAGTTGGGGAGTCAGCCAATTTAGTGAGGTAACGGCTCCGATTTATGTGGCCATGCCCAGTACGCAGTCGTATCAGCTGTACAATATCTTCCCTAGGAAATCGGAGTTGGAGAACGTGGGGCCTCTTTTTAATTTGTTCCATAATTTGGAAATGGTTCATCCCTATGAGGGTTGATTGGTGGTTGTACCAGTCCTGCCATTCCTTCATCATTATATTGTGGGTGATATTTAATGCATCTGATAGCGGGATGAATGGTATGGTAGGCAATTGATTACTCCTAAGTGCTCCGATCTTTGCGGCTTCATCGGCTTTTTCATTTCCCAGTACGTCGATTTGAGCTGGAATCTATCAGATAGTTGCTGGAGTTAATAATACGCTCGCTATTTCATAAACAGTATAATTGTTTATGAGACCGCTGTGAATATCGGTTAACATCATACACGCTGTTTTAGAGTCTGTGAGGATAACAGTATCCATGGACAGTATAGACGAGACAAAAGCCCGCTCGGAAAGGATGGGAATAATCGATAAGCAAGTTTTGCAACCTCAGGAACGATGTTACATTCCCGTCGAGTGGAAATTATTCTTTGGGAATGAATATTGAGTGAATTGAATTCCTCGACGGATTCAGAATAAGGTTGTTTACGAGAATGAAATCTAATTTATTCAGCGATGCTCCCCTAAGGAAATCGTTTCCATCCCATTTCTACCGACTTCGAATCGAAGAATTGAATCGGAAGCGATCGAGCTGACTTTTTAGAAGTTACATTCCATCTTTAAAAATGTGTTTCCATGGGATCTGTGTAGTCGAGTACGAATCCAACTCTTGGACATCTGCAGGATGTGGATCATTATTTTCAATTAAAAAAAACCTGTGGAATCAAACAGGATAATACAATTGCCTCATCTAAATTTGATATTTCACGTTCGGAATGATTTCACGGAGCATAATCATGATCGAATCTAATATGGACAATAATGAATTAGGAGAAACATTGTTTAGTCATTTGTGTATTCCAGGGTACGTATCAATGGAAGGGGATTGAAACATCATTTCGTTCAAACCCGAACACTAACAAATCAAATTGAACTTTCAGCCAGTAAAGGAACAGTTCCACCCAATGAAATTCAGTTTGGGCCGATTTCGGCAGCGTGGATTTTCTAAAGTTGATCCTCATTGGAGGTTCGTCAACGCGTAATCACGGTTGAAACAGGCCTCAACTGTCTGATCAATGGATTATCTGCGGATCCGAAGCTATCGCCATATTGAAAACTCATTACTTCCGGTTAACCCACGAAACGAAATCTTTCCTGAAATGGTCAAAATCCCAATACCCAGTTTTAATTTCAATACGGACTCCAAAATGGGATGTGCGCATGGGTCGGAAAAACTGTTTGTTGTTATTTTTAATCTTAACTAGACCTCATTCTGAGGATTTTGTCACCAACCGCGACCTTCTAGAGTGGGAAGACCTTTTTCTATGATTTTTCAAAGTTTCGAATGTTCATGACGTCTCTGTGGGCTGGGAGGTCCCGCCCTTGCGGAAAGGGCGCGTGACGTCATAAACATTCGAAACTTCGAAAAATCATAGAAAAAGATCTACACGTCCAAAAAGAGAACGGCTGGTGTCAAAATTCTCAGGATGAGGTCTGCTTTCGATTAAAAATAAATTCGACTTTTATTTTTATTTATTTACTTTTTTTTAATTTTTATTTATTTTTTTATTTTTTTTATTTTATTTTTATTTTATTTTTATTTTCTAGGCGTTGTAACGTGAACTGAATTGTAGTACATTAGTTATTCTCACTTGAAACATTTTTCGTAATAATTATGTATATTTCTTGCCTGTTCCGATGAATAAATCAATAAATCCCAGCTAAAACCTAACATGTTGTCATCAAAAAACATGATTCGATAATGTCCTACAACAGCATTTGTTTTCCTTCCTTCACTATGTTACCCTCGCGCCGCCACGAATGGCAGTTGAACTAAATTCGACCTGAAATGGTTATTTACTTTACTACTACAACTACTACTACTGCCCTAGCCAATGTTTGAGCCCCCTTTCACTTTGTCTGCCTTGATTGGCATTAGTTGATCCTTCCATTCCCTTTCACTACTCTGATAATAGGATTAACATTCAAATATTCAATCTGTCTGCCTAGGTTGGTATTGGTTGATCCTCCTAAACCCTCTCTCTGAGCTAATGGGATTTAACTTGTTCCTTTCGTTGTTAATTGGATCTATATGACTGGGTTGCCGTCCACTTTCTCGACCAATGGGATTCGACCTCTCCTTTCACCTATGATTGTATAAACTGTACTTTCTACGACGTACATCAAATCGTGTTTACCTTTGTAACTCATTTATCGCAGGAATAGACGACGTTCTACATTTTCCATTTTTCTAGGAAGTCCCACAGTAAGACTTGGGCGTCCTTATGCGACCGATCTGGGTTAAAGTTGGACAACACTCAACAGAAAAAAAACCACCCACTAATCCGTTTTAGACCATTCTGAATCAAAATCCACGAAAAAACCATAGGTGTATGTCTGATCGTGTGTATGTGAGTGTGTGTGTGTGACAAAATCTTGTGTCGTCTGCCAGGCCTTAGTTTTCGACCGATTTTCGTGGTTCTTTTTTCGTTCGACGCAGAAAACTATCTAGTTGTGCACTACGTCGCCGGAATTTCGAATTGTGCCTTTAAAGGGGGGTAAAGTGGGGGTTAATGATTAAAAACGTGCGTTTGCGGGCATAATCTTGTAAACTCTTCCCAGGCTGCAATTTCCTACCGATTTGCGCGTTTCTTTTTTTTTGTTCGACTCAAAAATCTTCCAAATTGCACATTATTTCACCAGAGTATCAAAATTAGCATGGGAAGGGGGCAAGTGGGGGGAAAACATTCACAAAATTTCCGATTTTTAAATATTTTGGCACCTTTACAGCTTACTATTACCCAAGCACTTTACCCAAGCTTTTAAATTGAGGAAAAATTCTCATTATACCTTCGGATTTTCATGAATTATTCTCTGTACCGCCATGGAACTAATAGTAATGCCACCATGGTGCCATAAACTGCATATTTCGTGTTTTTTTTTTTGTTTTTTTTTTTGTGTGTGTTTCACCTCGAATACGGATGTGAACTTTGACGAACTGCCTGCCAAAACTAATAGATGAAAGTTCAACGTTACGACGCACAGTGGGGCCGGAGTGGAAAAAACTCCATTTTTGCAAAGTGACTAAAAAAGAAATGTAATGTGGTTTTCTCAAAGTCTATTACCTGTAGAATCAGGGTGTGAAGGACCTTCAATGTTTAAAAATTGTTTTCACTGCTAAATGGGGACTCAAACCTGATATTTCGAGATTTTAAGCACTTTGAGAGTGGAATTTGAAAATTTCCTAACACGTTCTATGTGTTTCAAAAAATTAAAATAAAATTAAGTAATGTTGTATATATACATGTAGTATCTCTAAAAAATACTAATAATTTTTTCATAACATTTTAGCTCGTACATTAGCTCCAGCTTTGGGTTTTTATAGCGAAATACAACTTTAGAGGAGTCGAAAAACCGAGCTTCGCCTTCCTTTGGTTTGGCTCATTTTTTTTCTTGAAAATCTGACCATTATCAAGAAGCTGTAAAAATTTCATAGCCGTATTTCACCGAATATAGATGTAGTGGGTTAAAATGTGATTAAAGGTACACCAAGAACGCCGTCTCTGCCGTCACCGCAGCTTCAGCGTAAAACCCTTCTAAAGGTTGTAACTTCTACATTTTCCTCTCGAAATCGATAAAATTTCCAGGGATTGTGAATGTTGACATGTAGCATGTCCCCTATGTGGACTATTAGCTACAATCACAGAGTAACGGAGTCAAGATAAGGCTACATTGGTCGGATCATCTATACAATCGGGTTATGGATACTGGGAAGCTATGTGCCACACCCATTTGGCAGACATTTTTTGTTTTATTTTTATTGGAAAACAGAATGATGTAAATAGCGACGTTTTCGTAAAATATATCTGCTAAGAGTCTACAAGGTTCTGTTTGAACAAACCAGGTTCTTCGGATTGTCATTCGCAGCAGTGTGGTCAGTTCGTACTGTCGTGACATACCGAGAACATCGTTGAAAATCTCTTATTCGGATTTAGCAAACGTTTAATTTGGATTCGTTCCAATATTCGATCGCTTACTATCCAATTTTCAGAGGTTTTTATCACTCAAAATTTTGTCAAAATTAAATATATAAATATATATTTACACATATACAGGGTGTAAGCCTAACTGGTCTGCCATACGGTACCAGTCGATTCTACAACTAATTTGCAACAAAAAATGTCGCTTAGCAATTTTTTTAAACCCTTTGTTTTTGAGTTATTTTAACTTTAAACTTTTTTTTTCGTGATTTTGACCTTGTGTCAATATATCGGCCATAACTCCGTTAATTAGCTGTGTAAATTACAATTTGAGGATACCGTTGGAAAGAGCATTAAATTTCCTATCGGATTGATGCCTTAACTTTTTTTTGAGTCAAGGTTTGAGACATAAAAACGTCATCCAAAAAGTGAATTTTACGTAATTTTGGAAACCTCGAATTTTTTAAATCTCAAATTGAACTACGAGAACCCATACTTTTTCAAGATGCAAGAACATTGAAAACTGCGCCAGAATCTCAGCTTTCCAATGGTATAATCAAAACATATTCTACAACCATATTTAGGGGAGAAATTTGTGTTTGAACGCGGAAAAACGTGCATTTTTTCAACGAAATCAGCGCTCTGGCCTCCTGTTTCCGGAGGCCTCGCGGTCTACTGCGGCGCCCGCCCACCCACTGCTATCGTCCGACCCCTCAGATCGACTAGGCGGAGCGCCGATTTCGTTGAAGAAATGCACGTTTTTCCGCGTTCAAACACAAAATTCTCCCCTAAATTCGGTTGTAAAATATGTTTTGATTGTACCATTGGAAAGCTGAGATTTTGGTGCAGTTTTTACTGTTCTTGCATCTTGAAAAAATGTTGATCCTCGTAGTTCAATTTGCGATTGAAAAAATGCGAGGTTTCCAAAATTACGTAAAATTCTCTTTTTAGAGAACGTCTTCATGTCTCAAACCTTGACTCAAAACAAAGTTAAGGCATCTATCCGATAGGAAATTTAATGATCTTTCCAACGGTATCCTCAAATTGTAATTTACACAGCTAATTAACGGAGTTATGACCGATTTAATGATATAAGGTCAAAATCACGACAAAAAAGTTTAAAGTTAAAATAACTCGAAAACGAAGGGTTTAAAAAACAATTGCTACGGGACATTTTTTGTTGCAAATTAGTTGTAGAATCGACTGGTATCGTATGGCAGACCAGTTAGGCTTACACCCTGTATATTTACATATACATATATTTTCATACATATATAAAGAAACCTCAATTCAATCATCTTTATCGTATCCTATAACCTCTAAAACGAAGAAAAGAACAAAATAACACACACCCATCGCCTGTAAAACCGCTTTTCTGTTTTTTTTCACACGCTTTTCCACTTTGAGTAACATTATTTTTTTCAAAATTCAAGATTTAGTACTAAAATGATAGATTTAAACGTCAGAAACCATATTTTTCTAATGTATTTTTGTATTCGGAATCGAATGAAACCATTCCCAAGACAATACAGTAATTCGTTCCAAAGATAATGACTTTTTTCCGCTTTTTGGCCATTTGACCCCACTGTGCGACGTATTTCCGCTTTGGTGCCAGACCGGCACCATTGGAGAAGGGGGGGTGAACTCTAATTTGCATGTTGGGTATCGTATATCATGCATTTTCAAAAGCTCTTCAAATTCGATGCTCCCATGCCGCTAGAAACGTTACGGCGGATAAGAATGAGGGGGGAGGGCGGGAGATGCCACTATTTCTTGCCTGAAATACCTACTAAATAAATTTCATCGAGTGAAATAGTTTTATCGCTTACCATCTGGTTTACAATGATCTACCGCTTATCCAACGGGACGTCCACTGGAATGCAAGCATTACTTAATAATATGTTTTTATTCTCGTCGAATGTTCATTCTTTGTAACCCCATCCAATACAATACAAGACAAAACACGCCCGTATTTCATTCATCGGGATAAGTAGGTACCTAGTAGGTCTAAAACAAGATTCAGGACCGGATTTCTATACGATTCTCTTTATTCTCTTTATTTATGTATTAAAATACACATGCCAGTACAATAAAGAGAATCGTATAGAAATCCGGTCCTGAATCTTGTTTTAGACCTACTAGGTACCAACTTATCCCGATGAATGAAATACGGGCGTGCTGGGACCAATGAAGTAGTGTGGCGGGAGGGAGCTAATGGCCCGTTGGGAGCAATTACAATGGGTGGGACCCGTTTTGTTATCCAGAGCGTTTACAAAGCCTTTGTTGTGACCGATAAAGGATCTCTGTTATTTTTGCGACAACTTTAATGAGAAGCTCGTGTGAAAGATCTATTATCTGATCAGAGGTCATTCCCCCGCCGGATTTTGTGGCGGGCTCTGGGAATCGATACAGAACATCGATGGCCCTTGTTCTCAGTCCTCCCAATAAGAAGGTTAAATTTGACAGCAAAACAACACGGAACACGGTTGAACACGGTGTTTTGTTTCTATTGATGTAAGAAATACGTCGATCAAGGGACAACGATGTTTACAACGAAAAGTAATATCCTCCGGATAAATAGTTCGTTTTCGTGATGAATATTTCGTCACCTTCCGAACTCCTTTTAAACGTGTTGAGTCGAACTTGAGCCGAGCAGGACGCGGTTGGTGATACCACGGAGTACGCCCACCGAGATGCCCAACTCGCGCAACTCCGTGGCACTTTTCCCGCACCACACTCCGCGCCACGACAAGGTCGCAGCCATCACCCTGATGTTGGGTTCCACTCCTTTTAGCTCTGACACTGCTTGCCGTAAATCATCTCTATCATACTTTCTTATCTTAGCCCACCAGGTCTGCTCCATGTCCATGCTGCCATTAACAACCTGGACATGGCAAAAAGCACCTTGGTTCATGCCGTCAGTACGTCCTCGATTAATTCAGTTCACGAGTATAATATGCAATATATCATTTACATTGTTTCTATGAAGAGAGAAATTAGACCACGAATCGAGCATAATCTTGTAGCATCTAGCATTATAGATGGAAATATTGGCAGGATATTATCGAAAATACTCAAGTAAGAAGAAAGGAGTGTACGTATAGAAGGATTAAACATAGACAATGTCGCCTTGGATTGGAATAATCTAAATCGATTAGGTATAAAGTGAGATCAGGTGGGGGATTAGATATCAGGTGGTTTAGGTATAAGGTGAGATCAGGTGGGGGATTAGGTTCCAGGAGGTTTAGGTATTAGGTGAGATTAGGTGGGAGATTAGGTATCAGGAGGTTTAGGTATTAGGTGAGATCTAGCATAATCAATTTCAGTTCAGCGCATACTAACTCCGATTATAATCGAGATAAGTCACATTCGTGAAATCCTATTTGAATTTTCAAAGAATCAATCATTTGAATTTTTGGCAAAGTTTCAAAGCTGAGGTTAAATTAATGTCTTTGGTTAAGTTGTCTCAGTTACTCTGTATTGGATGAATGATGAACCAGAAACATAATTGTGAATCTCACATGACCTTTCAAGTGACGGAAGTGAGCCAAATTTCAACTGATCAAATGCAATATTTTCTCGTTTCTTCTAATAAAATTTCATGTCGCTCACTAATGCTTAGGAATTTTTCGTCAAAAATAAATTTGGTTGATAACTTAGCAACCAACTATTTATTATTATTCAGTTTATAATTTAGACCAATTAGATTGTTTCGTGGGAAGCTCGCGATGACAGTAAACTGAATCAAAATTCATATGAAAATCGAAACGTTTGACGAATAACTTATTCAGATTATTATAGGATGGATGAGTTCCCTGGGTGGAATCAATGCCTCGCACGAGAAAACAGTAGGGTGCGTAGACAGATGCCCATGTTGAGCCCAACAGGCAGGTGTAAATACCTACATTCCTAGAAATTCGTTTTCACTGTGGAGGGCTCTCGGAGAAATATACAAGCGTTTGCAGACAAGAGTAGGAGCCGTAAACACAAACAACTATGGTCTGGGTATCCAAACATCGAGAATATTATTGTAAGCCGCCAGGAGGGCTCTACAGACCTCCTCAGCTCAAGAGCCCAATACTAAAAGCAATTGCACTGTATTCGTGGTTTCGCTCGATCGCAACATTACGAAGCACCGTGTTACTCTATTCTTATTTCCACTGTGAATACAGCGCTACATTAATGTTAAAGATTAATGTATCATCTATTTGAATTACCTAATATGTTGATGATATTAAAGTGACAGGAGGTATGAAAATAGGTAGGAACACTAATTAAATCCCACAATTATATCGATAATATTTCGTCATGTGGCGTCATCAGCTACCTTTATGATAGTGATGAACTTTCACGTAGAAATCAACTCAGGAATGAATACAGGGTGTCCCACGAGTCCCCCCCGCCCCAGCGTCGAACATTAATGAAAAAACATGTATCACACTTCGGGACCTTCATCTCAATTTTGGCACAATCCAGGGGTTGAACATGTTTGTGCGCTCACTGGACGGGTTGTGTGCAACCAAAGAAATCGGTTTAGGGGTCTAAAATGCAGGAAATTTTGCGTAGAATCCAAATCTACAATAAAATAGAGGGGTTCCAGAAGAATTAGGCGCACTCTGTTGAGAGCCCATTAACGGAACCTTGGAATGCTACCTGCCCGGTGTTGCGTTTTCGCAACGTCCTCCACTTTTGATTTGGCAAAGAAGAAATTGCAAAATTTCATTCTAGCTATTCTATTTACATCTGAAAGTCACAAAATCCATGATTTTTGTTTTGAAAACCGACGAAAAACTCGGCGCTCCGCGCCTCGCCCCTACTTTGAGCCTATGGCTAACATCACAATTCATGAATAATGTTTTTGCGTCCCGTTTCCCCTTTTCCTTATCCCTTTTCTTCGTCTGTATGAAAAATAATAAAAAATGTTGGGAAAATGTATTATTTTTTTTATTTCCTTAATCTGACGAAGTAATAGACAACAGAGGCTTATGATAACTAAAGTAACTGACATGGTTCTGCTGGTGGGTCTAGGGCATCCAAGAGGTTAGTAGGTAGTTCCTCTGAATCCTCTGGCGATGGTCTTTAGACTTCTTCCGTTTGCGCGATGCATGCTTGATGGTCGGATCGTAAGACATTTCGCAACTACCTATCGAGAATGTTGAGTGTTCCATGGTTACTTAATAACATGTTGTTAATTCAGAGTACGAAGTTGAATGGTATCCACGTTGTGCGACTCGTCAGATGTGGTAATACTCAGTAATGGGCGATGATGAGAAAAATATGATGTGTAAGCCAATCGAAATGTTTAGGTACTACCATGAAACGTAGGTAACTAGTTATTCGTAGGTAACAAAGGTAACGTTGGTAATTCTTCATCACATTCCTCTTTGCGCTCATCTTTATCACATTCCTCTTTGTGCTCATCTTTATCACATTCCTCTTTGTGCTCATCTTTATCACATTCCGCTTTGTGCTCATCTTTATCACATTCCGCTTTGTACTCATCTTTATCATATTCCTCTTTGTGCTCATCTTCGTGACATAAACTTAGTGACATAAACTTCGTGACACTTTTCGACTCTGGTAGGCCACCGCAAAAACAATATTCATGTTAAAATTTGTGGGCACAAATCGTTTAATTCTAATAGTTAAATCACAGCTCACCTGGAGGCGCCCTTATCGACACCTGTTGTTCAGTTCAAACAGTAAAAACGATAACGTCTTGTGTTCAACTTGTTTCTCTCAATTTTCCCTTAAGAGTTATTATATGGTGTCAGGTTTTAATAATAAAAGTGGTGCAATCGTTGTTCTAAGTTAGTAGGATTTTTTTCATAGTGAGGATGACGATTTTGATCGGACCCCGACTGCATTTAGTTTGACAATAACATCGTCGTCGGAAACCACCTGTCTGTTTTAGACAAAGACATGAATTTGGAAGACGAAAGGCCGACGGGCTCGATCTTCAAAATGTCTTAATTATGTGTGTGATCTCAATATGGAGGCTTCAGGTAAGAAAAGCTTGAAGGAGCCGCAAAAAATTGAATTTTTACTTACATACTTAGGAATGAGGCTATCGACATCCAAAAAACTTTTCCCGCACCAAAGGAAACGTTGAATGATGTACTATAACACCAACAACTACGGTATTTCCAAAGTTAATGTAGCCGTTGAAACATATGAATTCCAGAAAATAACCCATGGACATAAATCATTTGATCAGTACCTCACAGAGCTGAGGCTGCAGGCTGTAAATCGTAACTTTGTGTGTCCCACCACTACCTACTTGTAACGCTTCCTACAGCGATCGTATGATTATTGATCATATAGTTTGTAACATTAACGACTCCATCGTCCAGCAGACTCTCTTAAGAGAGACTGGAACTCTCACGTTGGACGCGGTTGTTCAAACGTGTCGATCAGCAGAAACGGTCAAGTCAGGGAAAAAAGAGATTGAACAGTCTTCAGAGGCTGGGGTGAATGAAACCCAGGAAAAACATAAGAAAAATAAGAGACGAGACCAGAAGGCAGATAATACTAAGCCTTATCTGTGCAAAAAATGTGGACTAAAACATACTACAAAAAAATGTCCCGCTTATGTCATAGTTGTAACGGCTGGAACCAGTGAAAATTGGATGTTTACGCCGCAAAAAGGACAAAGGCCGTAAAGTACATGAAGTCCGAAATTATGACTGTGATTACGACTCGGGATGCAAGAGGCAAGAGAAGTTTGACACTTTGAAGAGACTCGCTCCTACCTTTAAAATGTTCGATCCAAGGGAACCTATCCAGATACAGTGCGATGTGTCAGAGGAAGGGATGGGATGCTGTTTACTGCAGTCTGGACAACCCGTGGCGTTCACAAGCCGTAGTTCAACTCCGGCCGAAATCAATTATCCCCAAATTTAAAAATAAATGGCAAGTCTTCGTTTGGCTCTGAAACGATGACACCAATTTCTATACGGATATAACCAGGTAACGATTTTCACAGATCATAAGCCGCTCGTGAAAACCATAGAAAAGGACATTTACAAAAATACTCTGAAACTACAGAGGATGCAGCTATTCACGTTGAGGTACAAATTCAAATTAGAGTACCTGCCAGGCAGTGAAATGTTTATGGCGGATTTGCATTCTCTAGCTTTTTTGAAAGAGTTTGGTCAGGAAGTAGATATGACGTCAGTCATTCGCAGCATTGAGGAATATTTGCCCAACCCAGTGGATAAAATCAGAAAATTGCAAGGGGAAATGGCAAGTGAAGTCTGAAGAAAATTCTCAAATCCATCGAGGATGGGTGGAAGGGAAAAGATCGTAAGCTTCTTCCAAGAGAGCAAAAAATCTAATTTGATTTGCGTGATAACTTGTTCGTAAGAGAAGGTATCATTTTGGTTTATTACTTTCAATAATGAACCTTTGGAATCGACCAAGAAAAAAAAATTTTAACACCCCCTCAAAATTTGATGGTTTACGTTTCAAGGTACGTAGAATCCAAAAATCGAATAAAAATTTGGCCGTCAGTCCGCCGTACGCCGCACGCGGCACTTTTCCCACTTAGCATTGACCGATTTTGATGAAATTTGGTTTGTAGGCTCCTTCTGGGGTCTAGTTGTGCCCCGAAGATTTTGGTTGATGTAGGTCACTTCTAAGGGTTTCAACATCAATTTTGAAATTTTGAAAACGCCCTAACTCAAAAAATTTTGATATAAAGGTATTGTTTTTTTCTTCAATTTAAGATTCTATAGAATTTTTAGAATTTTTTGAGACCACGCGGAGCTCTGTAGGACAAACGGTTCGCTCACTACGAGAATTTAAAGTTTGGAAGAACGATAAATCAGAAACACGAGTGTGAATCGCAAAAGAGGCCTTATCTCCGTTCAAATTAAAGTTGACCGAAATGCGATCGATGTTTTTCTTCATGTTGGATGGTTGGTGGCTTTGCAGACAAGTGATCTATATAGAAAAATAAAAAATTATAAACCATTGTGTAATAATTTGCAGCGTTTTTTACAATGATAAAATTGTTGTACCCACTTCGCTTTGTCAAGACATGATTAATCAAATCCATTCTCAAGCACACCTAGGTATCAACAAAACGGTGGCGAGAATGAGATCAATCCTGTATTGGCCTGGAATGGTAAGGAAAATTGCGGAATTTATTGGGTTGTGCAGTGTCTGTCTGACCTTTCAAGACAATCAGCCTAAGGAACCTCTCATGCAAACTGAGGTGCCCCAACTACCTTTTCAAACACTCGGAATAGATATTGGAGAATATCATGGTTTTACCTTTTTGGCTATCGAAGATAATTTTTCACGATGGCTCGAAATCATTGATTTGAAGACAAAATCAGCTCGTGAAATCGTTGAACGACCCAAAACAGTTTTCTGCACTAACGGAGTTCCACAAGTGATCAGGTGCGACAACAACCCGTTTAAGAGTGAAGAAATGGTGAAATTTTCAGAGAAATAGGGCTTCAAGATACAGACGTCTAGTCCGTTGTATTCCAAATCCAATGGACTATCAGGGATGGGAGTGGGAGTGAGCATCGCGAAAAAGATTATCAAAAAACGTAGTTACGCTAAAAGTGAGTTGCAAAAAGCCTTACTTGAATACAGGGTAACCGCAATCACCGGATTCAAATATTCGTCTAGTGAACTCTTAATGGGAAGAATTTTGCGCACTAGTGCTCCGGTGACTACGGAAATTCTCAAACCGAAATTACTCGATCGGAAAATCAGAAATCGTATGTAAACTCACAAGAAGAAACAGAAGGATTACTATGACACTCATGCACGTGAAAAACCGGAATTTTCGCCAGACCATTTGGCTTATATGAAATGGAGAGATACCTGGAAGAAAGCTCATATTACTCAGAAACTCCCAGAACCACGATCATATATAGTGAATGTTGACGGAAGGGAATATCGTCGCAACTCATCATTCCTTCTCCTAGAAAAAGCCAAATGGAAGTTGCTGAACCCAAGCAACTCAGGGTATCGACACAGCCAGCAAAATTGCCCAAGACCCCCCCAAAGAGAAAATCTATATCACTCCATACAGAGGCCAGTATCTCCAAGCCACAAGACACCTACTCGTGTCAGTAGGGAGTAGAATTAAGTACAGACTAATTTTTCATTGTAGCCCAAGGGAGCTACACTTTTCCTATTTAATTTTCATTTAGTAACAACATTGAACTTTTGAAGAATTTATTTTTCATTTGACATCAAACTCATGAAAGGGGTGTAGCATTAGGCGCACTCTGTTGAGAGACCATTAGTTCTAATAGTTAAATCACAGCTCACCTGGAGGCGCCCTTATCGACACCTGTTGTTCAGTTCAAACAATAAAACGCTGCAGATTATTACACAAAGGTTTATTATTTTTCTAAAGAGATCAGTCGTCTGCCAAGAACACGGCTTTGCCATTCTTTCCACCAACCAACATGAAGAAAAACATCGAGCGCATTTCGGTCAGCTAAAATTTGAACGGAGATTAGGCCTCTTTTGCGATTCACACTCGTGTTTCTGAATTTTCGAAAAATTTATTTTCTTCATCAGGGCCTATAACATACAATATACAATAATCAACAATAAAGGTTCGACATGGCTAAGAATATAAAACGCCCCAACTCAAAAAATTTGTATAGAAAGGTATTGTTTTAGCAAATTTTCAAGGAAAATGAAGCTATTGCAATGGCCTCAAAATTTTAAGAATGGACTTTTTTGAAATTTTTTCCCCTGAAATCCGTTTTGGAACATTCTGAAACGATCCCTCAAGTTTTTTTCAAAAATCATATGTGTACATATTTATATATATAATATTTTTGAGACCACGCGGAGCCCTGTCGGACAAACCGTTCGCTCCCTACAAGAATTTATGGGTTGGACGTAGGATAAATCAGAATTATGTAAGCTTTATTGGGATTTGGGTCCAACAACAAAATCCTCCTCTTTCACCAAATTTTCGAAAAATTTATTTTCTTCATCAGGGCCTATAACATACAATATACAATAATCAACAATAAAGCTTCGACATGGCTAAGAATATAAAATATATTACTTTTTTACGGGGAACTTACTCAGAGGATGAGTTTAGGTTTGAACATCAAACCACGGTCGGGAACGAAGAGGTATGAACCAGGAACACTGAAGGAAAAATTTGGAAGTCAGTATTTAGATATTTAAGGTGAATTTGTGTATAAACTAATAGGTGAGTATTTAGCAATAATTAGGTGTAGTATTCTAGTAATATTTAAAAGATAAAATATGGCAGAAACAGACAAACAGCAGAAAAAAACAAAACTCCACTTACCTAATCATTAAATTGGTGTTAAAAAACTTGACTATTATAATTAAAATTTGGAAAAACACAATAACATCAGGCTTTAATATAATAATATTGGTAAAAAACAAATCAAGACAGTCAGAAAGACACAGCAACAATAATAATGACTTGAATGGATAAGAGATAACAAGTAAACTTATTCTTCTTCAAGATTTACAACAATTGACAACAACCACAGAACTGACACTAAAACTTAACAAGATGCATTATAACTGTTGTAATATTGAAAATATTATTTACATTTATTTTATAATTATAAATAAAAATAAATTGATGTTACTATGCTAGTAGTTATTAACAATAATAATAATAAATATACGTTGGCACTATAATATATTTATAAGGCAATAATATAATACATAAGGCGTTGTCTTTTCCACTGATGCCGTGGGCGATCAAGTGTCTCTCTATCTCTCGTCTGTGCTCTCTATGAATAAATGTCTTGTCCGTGAGTTCCGTCTAATTAATTTATAATTTAAGTGACACCCCTTTAAACAAAACATGGTGTCAGGTGTTATTTAAAGTGCCGTCGTTCTTTCCGTCTCGCCAAGTCAAGTCGCGAAGTGCAGAAAATCCCGCGTTTGGATAGTGGATGCCGCAAAATTCAGCCGCCGACGCGAACCGTGACTCCGCCATTGGCGTCTCCCATGACCTAACTGAAGAGGAAATGGCTATCAACATACGCCCAAATATTGGCCCGCTCGACATTGATGGGTGTAGTTCCACGAATCTGTCGGTCAAATGGAGGAATTGGGTAAAGCAGTTCAGACTATACATAGTTGCTGCTGGTCTAGAAGATGAAGCGGAAAAACGCAAAGTGGCTTTGCTCCTCTCATTGATTGGCCTTCAGGGAATTAATGTTTTTGAATCATTCAATGAGGATGAGGCAAAAGTGACTCTTAAGGACCTAATAGCCACATTTGAAGGACATTTTAACCCCAAGAAAAATATCACGGTCGAAAGGCATAACCTTTTCACCCGCCATCAAAAACCGGGTGAGTCCATTGATGAATTCGTCACATCTCTCAAAAACCTTGCGTCAACCTGTGAGCTATCAACCCTACGAGATTCCTTAATAAAAGACATCCTGATATTGGGTTTGTCGAAAGAAAATCAAAAAATAAAAGAGAGACTACTCCAAGAAGACGACCTCAAGCTTGATAGAGCCATTCAAATATGTCGCAGCTTAGAAATTTCAAGGATTCAGGTGTCAGAAACGGAAAGGTCAAATGAAAGTCAAACAGTCAACAAATTATTATAGTTCCCAGTTTAAATAACAAGATTGGTGTCGATTGCGCATGCTTGCGCAACATGGTCACATTTGAGATCCTTGCAAAAAAACCATGAAGATCTCCAAAAATAACGATTTTAGATAGGTGGGGGGGGGGGACAACTTTTTCCAAATTGGTTTCTCCGTAAACGCTCAAAACTAAGCAAAAGTAAAAGCACGAATTGTCAATCACAACGGCGAAATAGGAGATCAATCAACAATTATTGCAAGTAGGAGTATTTTTAACTCCATCTAGGTACTTATTTTTTTGTGGAAAAGAAAGAAACAGTCGACATAGAGACCGATATCACACTTTGAACACATTTTGCGGGTGCTGGAGATCTCTTCTCATCTTTCGAGATACCTGACTACGAAGGGGTCGGGATGATCAAAAAAATGTATTACGGCTCAGGCTTACCATTTTGGTTTATTGTTTTCAATAATCAACCTCTGGAATCGACCAAGAAAAATTGTTTAACCCCCCGCCCCAACTCAAAATTTGTTGGTTTACGTTTCAATACGCAGAATCCAAAACCACTGCCAATTATTTCACAAATGTTTATTATTTTTCTATATAGATCATTCGCCTGCAAAGCCACCAACCATCCAACATGAAGGAAAACATCGATCGCATTTCGGTCAGCTATACTGCCGTGCTTAGCCAAAAAGTCGTAACGTGAAAATTTGACCAAATTGAGTTATTGGTTCCCGGGGGTTTTGGGGGTCGATTTCTATCGATTTTCGAAGTTTTAGAGTCATATCTCCACTAGAAATGCCTCAAACAAGCCTCCCGACTTTCGCGTTAAGGCGTGTTAACTTGATTTTGCTAAGAAACTAGTCGTATCAGAGCGATTCAGAAGAAGAAAACTCGTAGCTTGACACTGATACGGGAATCTGCATATTTCGACGATACGACTTCTTGCATTAAATCGGCAAGATACGACTTTTTGCCTCTGAAAATTCAACATTTAGTGGTGACTTTACGTTTATACTCTAAGTGAATAAACGCTTATTTTTATTGATTCAGCAGTTTTTTCTTACACTCTGAACAGAGATATGAAATACGATTGACTTTGAGCCAAGTAGGATGACAAAATAATCAATGTGAAATGGTTTCTTGAATTAAAATATTAATTCAAATGAATTAATGTTTCAAGAATTAAAATGAACAGAATAGTCGTAACTTCGGGTTTACGAGAGCGTAATCTCGTATCATCGTTTTTTGATAATTTACACTCAAAAATGTTTAATTTTGACTCCAGAAATCGATTCGGCCACTAATTTCTTTCAATAAAAACCTATACTTGTGGTAAAAGGTGGAAAAATAATCCCGCGAAAGAATTATTTCGCCACAAAACCTATTAGGTCGTTTTCCCGAAAGTTGGGTGAAGTCAAGATACGACTTTCTGGCTTAGCACGGCAGTATAATTTGAACGGAGATAAGGCCTCTTTTGCGATTCACACTCGTGTTTCTGATTTATCGTACGTTCAACTCTTAAGTACTCGTGGGGGGCGAACGGTTTGTCCTACAGAGCTCCGCGTGGTCTCAAAAATTCTAAAAATTCTATACTATCTTAAATTGATAGAAAAAACGCGCTGCAAATTATTACACAATGGTTTATTATTTTTCTATATAGATCACTCATCTGCAAAGCCACCAACCATCCAACATGAAGAAAAACATCGATCGCATGTGAGATGGAGGGGGTTGTTTCACAATTGCATTTCCGATTCGTGCCAGGGTTCTCATAGACTGTGATGAAATCGATGCTCCGAGTCCCACAAGTCTGGTTTTGTTGGGTACAACAAAACAAAAAGTCAATAAGTTGAAAATAAAAAGTAAAAAAAAAAAAAAAAAAAGTCAAAAAGTCAACAAAACAACAAAAAGTCAATAAGTTGAATGGATTTTACTGGGCCATTTTACTCACCTAATGCTTTGAATGCTCGAAAACATTTTCAAACTTATCATATTCTATTATGTTAAACTAATCATTGTAAATGGCGAATGGGGTTGAACAATCCTCTCAATTTACAGTATCGTGAAGTACCAGTGAAAAACCGAAAACATTGTATAGTAGTGCATGCCTTCCAGGGGACCCGTTGAATGGAAGAACGTTCAATTCCAACCAGTGAGCGATGAAACATGAATTATTTATTGCCTTCCTCCTGCATAAATCAGTTTCATTTTCCCTAATATTTGTTGAACACATTCATTATTAGGGCAGGACCAGAGCCCCCAAACTGGATCTTACCTACTATAAAATTGATAATGATCGTTACCCAACGCGTGAATTGAACACTCTTTTCACTCAGACCACAGTAACATTTTTTGTAGCACCATGAGATCCCTGGGCATCATTTGAAAATCCATAGTTTCGACGTGAATTTTGAGTTCATTCCCTCCCCTGTTAACTGTACCAACCTGCCACCACACAGGCGAATCTAAAACCACCGTCGGTTTTTGATTTGTTTGTAGATAATCAGTTGAAGATCACCTCCAAATTCAAGGTGAAAAACTCGAAATCCCACGCTATGACTCGGTTCCTGGTGTCCTGGCTCCAAGGTGGCACCACTATTTTATACCATGGTGACACAAAGAATATTCTATTAAAATGTCAAGGTATCTAGATTACATCATCTGCATTCCAAACGAGAAATTCGAAATTATGGAGGATTTTACGGCTTATTTGGGCAAAGTCCGAACATGAACATGGCTGGCGATCACTCCCAACAATGTGCATCCTACAAATCTGTCACGATTTGTCCTGTCGATGGCTGAGGAAGGGGACTTCACAGCCAGTTAGGGCAAGCCCCCAACTTCCATTTCGGCATGAATATGGCTGGCAGTTACTCTCAACAATGTGTAGCAGTTCCGCGAACTGCTCCGCGGAATAGGCCTGAGGAGGCGTCGCTACTCTCCTAGACTGGGAACGAGCTCGGCATTCAGTCACTTTCCTGCCTTGCTCCTGATAAGTGATCTCTTCACACATTTTAATATTTTGCGGTTTCCCTTGATACCCAAAATCCATTCTCATTTCATTTTGGACCTATATACGATTAAAGAGTTAATCGATATAAACCACACTCCGTTTTGTTATTGAACCATACCCAATTCATATCTATATTATAATTATTTAATTAATCAAATTAAATTATATTTTTGAATTATTAGGTAGAAATACGAGCTGGTTATTCCATCAGAATATTTCCAACTCTATTTCAAATGTGTATCCAACAAATCTGTCACCATTTGTCCTGTCGATGGGTGAGGAAGGGGACTGCACAGCCAGTTAGGGCAAGCCCCCAACTTCCATTTCAGCATGAATATGGCTGGCGGTTACTCCCAACAACGTCTATCCAACTAATCTGTCACGATTGGCCTTGGCAATAAGTGAGGAAGGGAGACTTTTCAGCCGATCTGAGCAAGCCCTACATCAGACCTGAATTTGGCTGGCAGTTATTCTCAACAATGTTTATCCAACAAATCTATCACGATTTTTACAGCAGATGGACTTACCCGCAACGTCTATTCCGAGATGATTAAGGCGGTTACTCCCTCAATTTTGTCAGATGAAAAGTTCTATGAACTTCTGTAATGTATTTTTCAAATTTACTTAACAGGGATTCAGAATGAACAAGTTTTGTTGGTTTACTATAAAAGTGGAGTAAACTCGATTCGAATTCGATGAAGTTTTCGAGTTTGCCAACCTTTGTAATAACCAGGTAGGTGATGGCAAATGAAATATCATTGTACAAATATACGTGAGGCAGAAAGCGTGCGTATTCACCATTTATAAGATCAGCGATATCTCTGCCCGATTCATATTTCAACGTTGATTCCTCGCTTAATCAATATTGGATCGTATCTGGTCCCATCGTTTCTCCCTCTGTGCTCATCACAACAGACCAGCATTATTTTCAGATTAATCGTCCCTCCGCTCCACCAGGCTCTGACGATCATAATGACAGGAGAGTTGGCCCAAGTGGCGACCCGAAAAAACAAAAAAGGGTCACGAACAAAAGGCCTTTTTCCACCCTCGCGCGCCCAGAACCCGACTGAAAGTCGGAATTCCGGAACCGGAACCCGACATTTCTGCCCTCCTCGCCGCGCCTGTCGTGATAAATTCGCTTCCTCCCGCCACTTCCGCGCTCCGTGTGGCAGCTAAGGAAGCAATAAACCTGTGACTGTGTTGCCAAGTTACCTCTCCCAATTTCTGCACTCCTTACGAGGCTCTTTCCGCTCTTGGCTTGTTAGCGTTCTCATGCCATCACAGTGCACCACGTAGACGAGTGGGGCAACACAACGCTGTAGTCAACTAGCAAGTCCGCTTGCTTCGCTAGCTTATTCAAATGGTTGTATTTTGATTTATTATTTTCAATAATGAACCTTTGTAATTGTGCAAGACAAAAAAGTCTACTAATTTGGTGTGGCACATGGCTTCCTTGTAACCATAACACGATTGTATACATGATCCGATGCATCGCAGATAATCTCAAAACTTCAACCTCCAAGTACCAATGAATTTTATCATCAGGTTAATATGACATTCAGAGGAAACCATCCTCAACAGTACAACCCTTGAAAATCCCATCGTGTAAAGTTATGCTTATTGAGGGTTTCACGAATGCGCATGCGCAGTAGCTACCAATAATCCGATCACGATTAAATTGAAAAGGGACCGTCGAGTATCGTAACAATCCCTGAAAAATGCATCCAATTCGGATTGAGAGTAAAGAAGTTGAGATTTTAACATGGATTTCACGTTTGCGCGTGCGCAGTGTCTGCCATTGACCTGATCGTGATCGTTCATCACCTCAAGAGTAGCAGCCTTGGCTCCTTCGACTCGTCGAAAAATAGCAAAAAGGTTATAATTTAATTAAATGATATCATTTATAATTTAATAGTTACTAACACGTTGAACGCGGATCGCGTCTATGTCACGCAAATCGCGGGGTCCCTGTGGCTGGCCGCGTCTATGTCACACAAACACCTCTCGCAAAACAGGTTGAAGAATATCTGCTCCTGTTCTTTCGTTCTCAGTTTCCACTCTTTTCTAGCATTTTTTCGTGATAGATGAACATATTATGAGTTGAACGGTTCAATCCGGAGCTGAATCGGTCGAGGTTGAAGGTAATTGAGCAGTTATCAAAGTGACACTTCATCTTTGCGCCCTCCTCCGGTAATTTCGGTATGTTTTCAAATTTTTCATTCATGTTTACGGAATGATTCACTCTTTTTAAGGTTGATCGACATTGTTTAATTGTTGGTTGTGTCAATAATCAGCTCAATCCTCTCATAAGTTTCATACTTTCAGTTCGTTATCGTGAAAAAGACACAGTGGTTCGACTCCAATTTTTTTTGTGTTTCACTCGGTTTTTCTGTTTTGAATCTTTGCCAGACAACTCTACAAAGCTCCCAAAAAAGAGAAGACTCGTTCTCTTTCCAGGTATGGAATAACTAGGTATTATATTGTCGTACATGATTGATTCCTACCCATTCTATGCACCATCTACCTATCTCCCTTGCAAAGGCCGCCAGAATTCGCGTCCAGTGGACGGGCGGCCTAAGCCAACCCACTCACATAGGGGTTGATTTCCCATTCAAACTGGAGCAACTTGACACCACCGCTGGCCGCGTCACGTTGACGCCGAGAATAAATTCTCAAAATTCTCAACTTTTTTTTATGTCAAAATTTTTGGAAAAATGTACTTTTTAATATATGTTACTGCTATAGCGTTTCGGCGAAAAAAAACTTCTCCGCCTCGGGGGACCAACGCGTTTTTTTTCCCGCGTGCAAGGTGAAAGATAGAAAGATAGGTGCAAGAATAAACACTATAAATTGAAATTCAATTCAATTTCAATCAAAAATAGTCCTTGAATCTAAAACGGGGAAAATAAACCCTTAACCCATATTTAAGCCATATTTAAGGGGTTTTCTTTCCTTTTTGAATTCAAGGAATTTTTTTTATTGAAATTGAACTGAATTTTCTTTTACAATGTTTATTATTAGTAATTATACACTTATCTAATAATATAAAACGCCAACCGTACGTACGTATGCACGGAGGGGTTGGGGGGTCGTGGGAGTGGGGAGAGTTGGTGGCTGGAGGGGTTGGGGGCGGGAGGAGTCGGAGGCGAGAGGAGTCGGAGGCGGGAGGAGTCGGAGGGATCGTCTTTGCCTGCTTTTAGTAGGCTTTTCAGCTAGTTAATGATAATACTTAATTCAGTGACGGACCTTTTTGCTTATTTTCGACGAGTCGAGGGAGCCAAGGCTGCTACTCTTGAGGTGATGAAGATGATTTCTTTAGAGATTTTTCTTGTATTGCTGCCGCCTCTACCCGCTCCAGTCTCTTGACGCTTTCTGGCCACTGTTTGGAGGGTATTCAAGCATTTCCAGACCAACTTTGAACTCATAGTGTATGAACCAGTTGCCTCTAGGACAGCCTGGCTGTATCTGCGTGTGCGGTAGTTTAACGGAAATGTAATCTTGCAGGGATTTTAATTCTCGTGTAGCCTATTCCCCTCCCTGCAGTATATAGCATAAAGTAACCTAATATTGTGAATTTCAGATGAGCTCATCTGAAGACATCGGTTCAGGGCAGATTCTATTTATTCCTGGTCAACGTACGTTTGAAGTTTGATTCCGGCACCGAGATTCCCCATAAAAGAGGGTAATGAGCACATTGTAAAAATTCCCCTTTGAAATCAGCCCGGTCGTTTAAAATTTGAGCTCAACTGCGCGCAATGTCAAAGAGTTTCACATATTAGTACTAATCAATGTACTACCTATTAAGGTTCAGAGGTGTTCAGTACAATAGGGGTGGGAATTAATACATGGGAATTTCCACACCGATTACCAACATTGTAAGGCCGATATCAATCCAATGTTGGTATGTGGGTATTTCTCTCACAACTTATCGGATAATAAATTTTTTTTTGTCGGCGAACCGTCAGTATAGAACACTAACCAATGCCTATGTCTAGTAGTAGTAGTGCATACCGTTAAAATGGAATCGTACCCTTAGAATCGTACCTCAAGAAAACTTCTGCCATATTGCGTGGGCAGCAGTGCTTCCTCACAAAGAGTAACATGAAATAAGTGGGGTTGAAAATCGCCTCATAGATCAAAGTACCAAATGGTACCTACCGAAATTCTTTGATTCACGAGTACAATAGATCGTTCTTCGTGGATTTTAAAATTGTTAAATGCGGGGCTGGGACTTTACAAGAAAGGCTGTGGAAGGAGGGCCGAATACACGTGTTGGGTACACAACTATCGATGCTTTCTGATTTCAAGATACTATCCTGTTTCGGGCTCATTAGCTCCCTAACATCTTAACTAAATGACAGAGAATGAAACTGTTTCATTAAGTAGTAAAGTAATTGATCATTTATGTTCAATCGCTTACTGGTTGGATTTGAACGAGCGACCCCCCCCCCCCCCCCCCTCAAACGGGACGTCCTAGGGCGTACGCATTACTAAAAAATATGTTTTTTCTCAGTTGCTTGTTGATCTGCTCTTCCACAAATCAATTGCAGGAGTCCAGTCCTAGTGAGGGACGTCTTGCACTTGACTCATGAGGAGTATAAAACTGCATGCACCATGTGGTATTCCTTTTTTTAAGGACGAATCTTGAGTGATATACCAATGAAATGATATACTAATGATATAATACTCGTAAGTTATGCATGTATATGTTCATAAGTGGTGGTATAGTGTCATTTACACATGTATTGTCTAATAAGTGGTTGTTTTTTCTGTTTCAGAGAGAAAAGCGTCTCGAAGCTGAAGGAGTATCACTGGTTACAGGACTTCGAAGGCTTCGAGGCTGAAGTTGTAGACAGATGACGGTGATGGAGCTGGCTCGATCCACACAGACTCCACCGGTAGCCCCTAGGAGGATTTCATTCCGGCTGCTTTTCCAAAAGCAGTATTGAGAGTATCTACTTCCCGTTTTGAAGCTAGTCGTTACTCGTCGGTATTTTGTTTTTCTGTCTGACGATTCGACCTCACACTCTCAACTAAATGACAGAAAGAAGGGTTCGCACGATATCAGATGCCATCGGAAACAGTCGCTTCAAGATCATCCTCTTACATCCAAGAAAGTCCCAGAAGAGAGCGGACATGGGGTCAGAAGATCAAAGACGGGATCCGTACATTCCTCGCCTTCATGTTCAGCAATGTAGGCATCATCTGTCTCGTCGTAGGCTATACGATAGCAGGTAAGCATTGGTCAATCATGTAATAACATTTCAAAGTCTGTTTTTATGATTCCCTCAGTTTCCATCCGAATTATTATAAGAATTTCATTTCTAAATTGCGTGACAGAGCAACAGTTACTCTGACACCTGATTCGTGATTCGATCCTGTAAGTACTTACTTTCATACAAGATCACTTCCTTTACCCTCGTGGTTCAAATCCGAAGATCTAATAGGTAAACTCTATTGTTACTTCTTCCCCCCACCCCCATATATATATACAAGCCTCATTGATTATAGAATAATATATCTATTTATCTTTCCTAATTCATTTTGTATCTATTATTTATCATCCCTAGTCCTAGGTTGATCTCCACCAAGAAATAGGTGTTTCAAACGAAACGTATAGTTTACTAGGGGTAGAATACATCGCCGATTTAATTATTCTCATTAATTAAATCGATTGTTCAGATCCCCCTTGAACAATACTGTTTCAAATGTCACCTTCGGAGAACATGACAATAGGAGACAGAATAGAATCTTCAAAATTTGAGTGGTGCCCTCACTGGGACTCTTTTTGTTTGAGCAACGATAGTCTGCTGAGAGCTGTGGTTTATCGGTTTCGACATTTTTGCTGATGAAGTCATTTGATGAAACGATGTGGACTATTTTGAAAAACTTCCCCTCTCTGCTCATGAGGGTGATCATCTGGTGAACCAGAATGATGTTGATAACTTTGTACCACATTCTCCGCCGTTCTGGACACCCTCGTCCCTTTTGATTGAAAAACTGTTCGAATCCGAGTAGCCACAATTGTTTAAGAAGTTTACCCGATCCCTTTAAACGGTATGATGGGATGTTTTGTGGCATCTCGTGGGAAATCTTTGTTGGTAAGATGGTTTCACTATTACCTGCCAAGTGATGCAGGTCCCAAATCCCGTAACGATCGAGAATCACCACAATGGAACATCAAATTCTTTGGCATCAGTAGGCTTCTCCATATTTGAAAAGTTTTTCATCCACCCATCTTAATGAACTACTATGAACAGGTTTGAATGCCATGCGTGTTGAAATTAGGATCTTCGGAAAAACTATGTACTTACTTCTAGCACGCAGATGTAGCTTCTCTACAGTTGGAAGTGCGGAATCAAAACAAGTGACTCTTGGGTGTACCAAAAGTAGTTCCCATAACCTACACCTCATTGAATTTATTAAATGTGTCTATCATCAAAAATATATCGAAACGTGACCATTTGTACAGGTTCGTTCGTGTTCATGACCAT
The DNA here is from genome assembly GCA_009739505.2 of Apolygus lucorum. Taxonomy (NCBI): domain Eukaryota; kingdom Metazoa; phylum Arthropoda; class Insecta; order Hemiptera; family Miridae; genus Apolygus; species Apolygus lucorum. Next base: position 115,403,135 of record CM019167.2, on the reverse strand, counting down.
AGAAGGCTCCGTCCACAATACGCGTACACACAAGGTGGCACAGGAGAGAAACAAGACTGCTGAGAAGCTGTGGAGGCTCACGTGCTGCGAATACAACCCACTGGTAGAAGATCCGTGGAAATCCTCCGCTAACGAGAGCCTCCTCGCCTTTCAAGTGAGCAGACCTTTATATTTCTGAAAAGCACTTTTTTCTTAACCCACTCAAAATGCCTTTTTTTCGCTTCGAAGTTTTTTTCGCGTCTTCGACCTTATGTCATTAAAACTGTCATAATTCCTGTTATTTACCAAGTAAATTCAAATTTAAGGATATCGTTGGAAAGAGCGTTACATTTCCAAGCTATCTAGTGTAGAACCGAAATCTTTAACAATAAAAAATTTCTAAAAAATCGAGTCAAAAAACAAACTTTTTTTCAAAATTTGATTTTTTATTTTCGATGTTTTCACTTTGAACGCCTGCCCATTTCGATAAGCGTTCTTCGGAAAAATCATGCTCAAATTGTCAGCTTTCCAACGGTATATCAATTTTTTTAATTCAAAATGGAAGAGTAAATCAAATTTGAATGCAAGAAAACTTGAGTTTTACTAGAAAATTGAATGTTTTACGCGGTGTAGGGTCACTTACCTTGAAAAACTTAAACCTACAACTTTTGAGGGGGTTTAAAATAATTTTTCTTGGTCGATTCCAGAGGTTCATTATTGAAAATAATGAACCAAAATCAACAGGTTCATTATTGAAAATAATAAACCAAAATCAATCCGGTTGTTCGGATGGTCCCCTGAACTATCTCAATTTGACCAGGAAATAATTTACCTTAGAAGAGCCCAAAATCCTACAGATCAACTTTTGAGGCTTTCTAATATAAACGACAGACAAGTCCTTGAACGAGATTGCGAGAGCGAAGCCACAAACAACGCATTGTTTCTATAACGAGTGCTACGCCGTCAAACGACCCCATTATACTCAGCAAACTCGAGTTATCTTGAAACCACTCGTCGAAGAAATAAACAAAGACGTCAAAAGAGCAAGGCGTTCATTCAACCAAGAGTCGGAGTTTTCGGTTTATTATTTTCAATAATGAACCTTTGGAATCGACCAAGAAAAATTGTTTTAACCCCCCTCAAAATTTGTTGGTTTACGTTTCAAGGTACGTAGAATCCAAAAATTGAATAAAAATTTGGCGTACGCGGCACTTTCCTCAGTTAGCATTGACCGATTTTGATGAAATTTGGTATGTGGGCTCTATTTGGGGTCTAGTTGTGCCCCGAAGCTTTTGGTTGATGTAGGTCATTTTTAAGGGTTGAACTCACGATAAGTCAGAAATACGAGTGTGAATCGCAAAAGAGGCCTAATCTCCATTCAATTTTTAGCTAACTGAAATGCTATATAGAAAAATAATAAACTTTTGAGTAATAATTTGCAGCGTATTTGTGTCACATCATTGGCATACAGTGATACGTATCGAGTCCAACAGATCTCATAAAAACCTGGACTCCAATTTGAAAACATGGGTACCTTATAATTTTATTCTACGGAATGGATATAGGTCGCATTTGTCTCTCTGTGTGGATTAGGATAGGAATTTTGAGGTTAAAAACCTTAGTTATGTAGAAAAAAGGTTTAGTTATAATAACGTTCTTTTTCAACATTACTATTTGTACCAGTGACCTACAAAATGCTGGAAATTAAATTTCATGTTACAAAAAGGGGCTTAGTTATACAAAGCTTAGTGGGTCATCGATCTAAAAGAGGGGCGACCGATTTTGACTGATTTTGATGAAATTTGGTATGTAGGCTCCATTCGGGGTCTAGTTGTGCCCCGAAGATTTTGGTTGATGTAGGTCACTTCTAAGGGTTCCAAAATCAATTTTGAAATTTTGAAAACGCCCTAACTCAAAAAATTTTGATATAAAGGTATTGTTTTTCCTTCAATTTAAGATTCTATAGAATTTTTTGAGACCACCCGGAGCTCTGTAGGACAAACCGTTCGCTCACTACGGGAATTTAAATTTTGAACGTACGATAAATCAGAAACACGAGTGTCAATCGCAAAAGAGGCCTTATCTCCGTTCAAATTAAAGCTGACCGAAATGCGATCGATGGTTTTCTTCATGTTGGATGGTTGGTGGCTTTGCAGACGAGTGATCTATATAGAAAAATAAAAAATAATAAACCATTGTGTAATAATTTGCAGCGTTTAAGTTCTTTTTTATTTTCGTATTTTGCAGGCCCTATCCTTTTATCACTATTTGTTGTTTCACTGTTCGTTGTGTCACATTGTTTTATTGTTACTTTCATCCTTTAAGATTTTTGACCATTGTCAATGCAAATTTATTGTTGTACGACAATAAAAAAAAATCATTCCATTCGCAGTGCCTCATCTTATGGAGGGCACGAGTCATTAATACGTCATTTAGAAACCTACGTATTGGAAATTTTCCTATTGTCGACTTTTATAAGGCTCTTTTGTTTGCTAATCTCTATCTGTTTTCTCTTGGATCGTAAACGCTTATCCTTGAACGGGCTGGACATCTTTTACCCCCTTTGGCGACACTGTTTCGCAAGGTTGTCTTTGTTCAATGATCACATTACCCATTAATGAGGCTGGTTTCCTCAGTAACGTTCAATCTTTTCATACCAATGAGCCAAGAATCATCATGTGAGTTCAATATACTTGACTTCTGTTGCTTAAATCCGCTTCACGTCTTCATTCAGTGATTATTATATGATTATTCAGTTAGTAGGTATTACATATTGTGTATACTGTATTAAGGAATAGGTAAAAACGGATTCCTTATTCAATATTATGTAATAAATGAGGAAACTCAGTATAACGGGTTAGAGCAACAGAGCTCTGGGTTGTCTCATTCGATTCAAAAAATTCAATAGTATTTTAAATTGATGAAAAAACTAGAGGTACCTTCATATCAAAAGTTTTTGAGCTAGGGCGTATTGAAATGTTCAACCCTTACTTTTCAACCCTTGAAAGTGACCGACATCAACCAAAAGCTTTGCGGCACAACTAGACCCCAAATGGAACACATATACCAAATTTCATCAAAATCGGTCCATGGTAACTAAGGAAAGTGCCGCGTACAACGGACGACGGCAAAAATTTTATTCAATTTTTGGATTCTACGTACTTTGAAACGTAAACCAACACATTTTGAGGGGGAGGGGGGTTAAAAATTATTTTTTTCTTGGTCGATTCCAAAGGTTCATCATTGAAAATAATAAACCAATAGACAGAACCAACAGACAGAATTGTATACCTAGGTATGTCTTGTGTGAAGCAGTAATATGGTATACCTCCGCATTTGGATAGCTATAGATAGGTACAGCATGTGCATTCAGTAGGTGAATGATTGATTCTGTGATTAATTTACTCACTAAGTTAACCTCCAAAATGTTCGGCAGAGGTTCGTTGTGGCTGCTGTCCTGGAGCAGGGCTACGAGGGCGAAGACTACGGCGGGAACCGGTGGTCTTTCTCCGGCTCATTCCTCTACTCTCTCACAGTCATAACAACCATCGGTAAGTCACGATCATGGCAGTAACAGTCCCTCACTATTGCACATCCCTCAGCTGTATGAAAAAAAGTCTGTGGCACATTGCTTCCGCGTATCCATAACATGATTGGGTCCGAAAGGAAATAAGACTATTAGAGGTTAGGCGCTTCTACTAAACAATGATGAGTGGGAATATCGAACAAGTGGATACCTCATGATGTTTTATGGCTAAATGTCCCCGATGTTAATAGGGTTTTTTCCGCTGGATGAGTTTCAATGTGATTGATATGTAGTCATTGCGCATGCGCAAAAGTGAAATCCTTCAGTGAAATAACGTGTATTTTTTTCACCTAATTTGAAGCAGTGAATTTTGGTATGTTTTGATGATTCCCAATGCATCAGATCATCTACACGATCGTGTTGAAGGAAGCTATGTGCTACACCCTTTTGGCAGACATTTGTCACTCTCTCCAGCACTGAACAATTGCAGTGCCTACGAACGTGACAGAAAAATTTCTGCCACGGCCATAACTTCTACATTTCTCACCCGAATTCGTTGAAATTTTCTGGAATTGTGTGGGATTGACGTGTAGATGGTCCCCTATGAGGGTAGTGCAAGGTATTCAGAGATTTCTTGTTTTGAGATTACATACGTACCCGATACGACTAAACTATGTACCACACCCATTTGTCTTACTCGACAATGATGAACCAAAATCGAATCCTCAAAGGCCTCCAGGTCGAAAACTTGGATTAATCACTTGGTCCTTCTGCATTGCATGGACTCATTTTATTGACCCATCGAACATTTGATTGTATAGTTACATCTCAGAGTACTATCTGATTTCGACCGCCATTGTTTTTGCTTGTTCGTTTATAGTATGGAACATGCTTTAGCCAATCTCCTAACTGGGCAAAAACGTGACGACACCGTGGAACGATAGCAGCGCGGGATTTTGTAATGATTTTCACTAACAACCGACCCGTTTCTAGGGAAATGTATCGTCGTTAGTTTTCATCCCACGAAAATCGTTCGCCACTCTTTGAAAAGCCCTCAATTTATGCGTAAATTATATACTGCCAAAACAGCTGTAAATATGGACGAAGCTGAGATATACCTCTGATTTAAAAGAACTGTAAACAACATTCGCGGTAAAAACCAACTTCGATTTAGTGGAGTATATTGATGTTGTTGGTTGGCTTGGTTCTTACGAATGTAATCAAAGGATCTTGTAACCTAGGCAGGATTTTGTTATGAACGCGGGCTTTTAGTTGCCATGTGTTCTTCGACGCTTTAGATATTTTCGATTTCTTAATAATAAGAATACCTTTGTTGTGTTTGAGACTGCTTTACAAAGTAGTGAGTCATCGTCTACTTCCACGGAAGAGCGAGTAAGGAAGCTCATTTGCAAACTTGTATTACACCAAGAACATTCGAGAAGCTTCGACCGCTAAAGCATGTTCCATGTTTCTTGTATTTGAGCCGAAGTTTTTTTTTTTTAATTGTACATTGGGTTTGGCTCTGGACACACTCACAAGGCTCGAAACCTGAAATTCAAAAGTGGAAATTTTGTGGAGTTTCTTTTTTTCATATCTCAAATTGAAAACAATGCTTCTGCTACCCTTGGTAAACTCGAAAGCGAATTTCCAATTAGGCGTTCAACCTGAAAGGCCTCTTTAATTACCTCTGGGTTGTCGTGTTCACTCAGCGTGTCGTCTGGTCTGTGAGTGTGCATCAGGTACCCTTTCGCCTGGCGTTGATTTTCTTCGTGTCCTCGGACCCCCCCCCCCTTCAACCACCCTGGAATTTCTCGACCCGCTAATCGAAACCCTGCAACGATCATTCGTTCGGGGGGCTGTCAAAAGCAGAGATGGAGCCCGCCAACCCCAACCTCCCAACTGTTCAAGGGAGAGACCCGACGAGCGCAACCCGGATAGCATCAGCTCTCAATCTCCTCCCATGAATCTTATTAAACGACCTCACTTAAGGAAGATTGATGACATGGTCGAATTAAAACCTGCGTTTTATGAAGTACCTACATATCTACATGGATATTCATACGAAAATTGTGAGGGTAATCAACAATGACCTCTTAATGCGTCGTCATATTCCTTATTCACAACTATCGAATCTAGCGAATCGACAAGTATATTTTTTCGGTCATTCGAACTGTTCGTCTTGGCGAGAGATTTACATAACTTTGTATTTTGTGGGTTGGATAATTTATTGGCGCGTTGGAAATAAAAACGTATTTTGAAAAATCCAATAAACGTGTTCTGACTTGTAAACTCGGCCTAACGCGACAAAAACCGTCGCGTCATTAAAAACGCAGTCTACCAGCAAACGTTTTATTACCTACTAGCTGAAAAGCCTACTAAAAGCAGGCAAAGACGATTCCTCCGACTTTCCTCCCGCCACCCACTCCCTCCGACTCATCCCGCCTCCGACTCCTCTCGTCTCAGACTCCTCTCGCCTCCGACTCCTCCCGCCTCCGACTCCTCTCGCCTCCGACTCATCCCGCCTCCGACTCATCCCGCCTCCGACTCCTCTCGCCTCCGACTCCTCCCGCCCCCAACCCCTCCAGCCTCCAACTCTCCCCACTCCCACGACCCCTCCAACCCCTCCGTGCATACGTACGTACGTACGTACGTACGGTTGGCGTTTTATATAATTAGATTATTAGGTATTATACAGGGTGTAAGCCTAACTGGTCTGCCATACGGTACCAGTCAATTTTACAACTAATTCGCAACAAAAAATGTATCCTAGCAATTTTTGTTTAAACCCTTCGTTTTTGAGTTATTTCAACTTTAAACTTTTTTCGTGATTTTGACCTTACGTCATTAAAACGATCGTAACACCTTTAATTTGCTGTGTAAATTACAATTTGAGGATACCATTGGAAAGAACATTAAATTTCCTATCGGATAGATGCCTTAACTTTTTTGTGAGTCAAGGTTGGAGACATAAAAACGTCCTCTAAAAAGAGAATTTTACGTAATTTTGGAAACCTCGCATTTTTTCAATCGCAAAATGAATTACGAGAACCAATATCTGTTCAAGATGCAAGATCAGTGAAAACTGCGCCAGAATCTCAGCTTTCCAATGGTATGATCAAAACATATTCTACAATCGAATTTAGGGGAGAACGCGAAGAATTGTGTTTGAACGCGGAAAAACGTGCATTTTTTCAACGAAATCAGCGCCTCGCGGCCTACTGCGGCGCCGACCCACCCACTGCTATCGTCCGACCCCTCAGATCGACTAGGCGGAGCGCCGATTTTGTAGAACAAATGCACGTTTTTCCGCGTTCAAACATAAAATTCTCCCCTAAATTCGGTTGTGAAATATGTTTTGATTATACCAATGGAAATTTGAGATTTTGGCGCAGTTTTTACTGTTCTTGCATCTTGAAAAAACGTTGATCCTCGTAGTTCAATTTGCGATTGAAAAAGTGCAAGGTTTCCAAAATCACGTAAAATTCTCTTTTTAGAGGACGTTTTTATGTCTCAAACCTTGACTCAAAAAAAAGTTAAGGCATCTATCAGATAGGAAATTTTATGTTCTTTCCAACGGTATCCTCAAATTGTAATTTACACAGCTAATTAACGGAGTTATGACCGATTCAATGACACAAGATCAAAATCGCGAAAAAAAAGTTTAAAGTTAAAATAACTCGAAAACGGAGGGTTTAAAAAAAATCGCTATGAGACATTTTTTGTTGCAAATTAGTTGTAGAATCGACTGGTAGCGTTTGAACTAGTTAGGCTTACACCCTGTATATTGATCACCCGTCTGCAAAGAACAAGGTTTTTCCATTGGTCAACACAGCCGTTAAATTAACCCCCCTCCCCTCCCCTCATTAATCATATCCCCCTAAAATAACTGCATACAAATCCGTTTTCGACCAATCTGAATCCAAATCCGCGAAAAACATAGATGTGTGTGTGTGTGTGTGTGACAAAATCTTGGAATTAACCAAGAAAAACTCGGCGCTTTGCGCCTCGGCGGGGGGCTCCGCCCCCCTGCACCCCCCGGTTTATTTCTTTTTCCATACTCTGTATGAAATCATAGGAACACAGAATGTGTTTTTGCGATACTAGTCATCCGTTAAATAAAAATCAACAATAATAAATGTGGAGTTGACATTAACATGACAACCAATAAACATATCACCAGATGTTTTTTCTGTCGCTTTTTCGTGACGATTTTTTTTCGGTAGGTCATCGCAAAAACACATTCTGTGTTAAAAAATGTAAGCCCCCTCAAAATTGGTTGGTATACCTACGTTTCAAGGTGCGTAGAATCCGAAAATCTAATACAAATTTAGCCGTCCTTCCGCCGTACGCGGGACTTTCCTTAGTTTCAATGGACGAATTTGATGAAATTTGGTATATGAGTTCCATTTGGGGTCCAGTTGTGCCCCGAAGCTTTTGGTTGGTGTCAGTCACTTCTAAGGGTTGACAAATAAGGGCTGAAACTTTCAAAACGCTCAAGCTGAAAACTTTTGATATAAAGGTATTGTTTTTTCGTCAATTTAAAATAGTATTGAATTTTTGGAATTCCATTGAGGACCAACCATTCTCTCTCCATGAGAACTAAAGGGTTGGACTTACGATAAATCAGAAACACGAGTGTGAATCGCAAAAGAGGCCTAATCTCCGTTCAATATTTAGCTGACTAAAATGGAATCGTTTTTCGGGTTTTCGAGTTTTACTCTGTTTTGCGTCCTTAGCAACCAGTAATCAAATTTGTAATTGAAAGTTAATTTGGTAGCGTTTCTCCAATCTGTATGACAGAATCAGTCGGTGTCGATCCACCCACATAATCCATAGCATATCTTCTGGATTAGGTATTCTTTTCCAAACATCAAACCATAAAAACCCTTTGGAAAGATCATGGTGACTTCAAGAATCCTCACGAAAACATCTGAACCAACATTTTAATATTTTTTACCTCTCGCGTTGGTTTCTTGGTTGAATATAGAAACCAGTGGTACTCAGTTTCTCGTGGTTTGTGGTTACCTCGCTCGTTCTAAGTTCTAATATTATGATGAGGTGTTTGAAGTGAAATTACTCGTATCATCCCAAACACGTCGGTTATGTTTTGTACGTAATAGAGAGGTACTAGTTTGAAGAAAAACACTTTCAAGATTTGGTGCGGAGGTCCACTTTCTGATTGTCTTGATAGTCTTCTAGCTAGAAGAAAAAGTTTGATGATGAACAAAGCTAATTTTTTTTAATCCTTAGAGAGATCGTTAGAAGTATTTTTTGTGTTCGCAAACCGAATACACACCTAAGAAAAACAATTAACATTAAATTATAGAAACTTAATTTCTCAAGTAGGTATAGCCACTTCATTTATCATGGTTACTCCTCATTATGTCCTATGGCTTAGAAGGCAAATAGGTACCTTTCCAATAATGAGTACCTAAAGATGATTATTCATGATTTCGACTATTTTGTAGGTTACACATGATGGAGATAACCTTGAAATGTCTTCTGTGAGTTTGGAGCTCCTAAGGGTTTTTTTCAAATTTTTGATTTTCCTCGTTTTATACAGGATACGGTAACGTAGTACCAAGAACCGAATGGGGGAAACTGGCGACGGTGTGCTACGCTATCGTCGGGCTACCTCTATTCCTTCTCTACTTGTCCAACATCGGTTCCATTTTGGCTCAGACCTGCAAGTGGATCTACTTCAAATGCTTCTTGTGTACAGGGTGCAAGGCTAGACGACAGGCCTTCATGATCAGACAGGTATACAATTTATTCATTACCAACTCATAATACACTACTTGTAATTGACAAGCCAGAGCTGGATCAATCAAAATCTTCTGAAACGTCAACTTATCATTTATTGTTTATTGTCGACTTGATCGAGGGTGTACATTATGAACAATAATTATTCTTGACCGACTTCAAAAACGGGAACGTGCCGAAGGAGAAGGGGTCTCAATTCGGTCTCTTGGGACTAAGATTTTTTTTTTTTTTTAAAGCATATATGAACATTTTTTTGTTCATTATGGTACCAATCTGCCAGATTCTTTTTGAAATGTGTTCTACCAGTATCCATGGTGGTCCTTTCAAACGAATTTGATTTTTTTGTATTGAAGGTGTCAAAAATTATGGGAAAATCAAACTCATGGCCTAAGTGACTAAGGGCTTGTCCCAATAACAAAACAAAAAAAATCCGTCGAGTATTTACACTGCATGCAGATACATCTGTACATGGGTATGTCTTATGATGGCAATTTAAATGATGAGCTCACTCAGCTGATCAATGACCACTCAGGCGCCTTCAGCATTCTCCATTGACCCGCCCTCTCAAATTTCAGGTTCCTGCGTTCAACAGGAGAGGAAATGGCCTTGGAGCTCACTCAGCTGATCAGTGATCATCAACTTTGATGATGTATAGAAGTGTGTATCTATTGACCCTGCCTCTCAAATTTCAGCTTCCTGCGTTCAACAGCATCAGGAAAAAAACGTTGCATTGTTTTGAGTGTCGAAAATTTTGGAATGACCCCCAGAACTAAGACATATCCATGTCAATAGTTGAAAATGTCAATAGTAAGTCGTTGAAAGACCATTTTAAAGGTCTGATAGTAAGATTTCAAATGAGATGCTATATGAGGGGGGGAAGGGTTGATAACTGGTAGGTGCTGCTGAAAGGGGGGAAATTTTAGTGTTCACATTACTTCGCCTGTAACTTCCGACTGAGTCATTGAAGGACCATTTTGTGTATAATAAAATTGAAGGTCTGATTGTAAAGATTGTCTCTTCAGGGGGTCTCAGTCGGTTGCCGTTCGTTCCTCTTTCCGGGTTAGTATTTCTTTCAAGAACCGACTCTGTAAGTTTAAAAGTTGTACCTAAATTTAAAATTTTCAAGGATTTTCGAAATTCATTAGTTCATCTGCCTGAGGAATTGAAAAATTAAAAGATTGTACCCTAAGTTAGATGCACTAATGAATTTCGAGAATCCTTGGAAATTTCAAATATAGATGCATATTTTAAACTTTGAGCGTCGGTTCTTGAAATAAATACTAACCCGGAACGAGGAACGAACGGCGGCCGACTGAGGCCCCCTTAATTGTTAGCAACGGTAACAATTAACCTTACTATCCTTAGTGTTAGTACGGTTCACCACAAAAATAGAAAAAACTGCTGTATTTAAAACTTTCCTCGTATCCAAAAGTCACCTCGTTGAGAAATTTCAATAAGGTTACGCTGGAATTTCCAAACTCAAATATTTTCAGTACTGCAATAATCAAGCGACAAGAGAATTTGGTACCTCAGAACGTATTATGAATGAATGTTTCCTAGTGCAATCCGGACAAAGAGATCCGTATCGCCTTCTGTGCATGCGCAGTAAATACCACCGATCGTATTGTAGATGCCACCAATTTATCTGTCGAACCGATACCACTCTTTATCTCAATACGGATGAATCGCATCTTGGAGATTGTATCGTGAAGTAACCTTCCAAGATAACCAGGACAAAAAAGTTGGAAACAACCAACCAACTTGTTGTCCGTCTCAGTTCAGTTATGTGTCAATTTGTTTGCATCAGTTCGTTACTATTATTCTGATTTATTAAAAAGTAAAGTAAAGTAAAGTAAGCAACCATTTCAGGTTGAATTTTCGTCCGACTGCCATTTTTGGCGTCGCGGACGTCATCAGCTGTCTCCCTAAGGAGAGATCAGAATTTGTTCTGATGATTTCACTAGACCACCGACGCCCCCAATTATTCTGATTTATTATTCCTAATTATGAACCTACAGAATCGAGCAACAAAAAATTGAAAATGTAACTCTCCTTGAAATTTGATGATTTACGTTTGAAGGTACATAAAATTCAAAAATCGAACAAAATTAAAAATAAAAAATTGTAGTAAAGATTGACTGTTTTTCAATACATTTTCAAAATTTTTATAACAAAAAATGTTTTAAAAACTTTATCAAATTCTTGTATTCTACGGAGTTTAAAACGTAGATACAGAACACGAACTAACAGATATCGCTGCAGTATTGCTGCTCGCTGCCACTTCAGTTGCGCTAGCTTCAGAGCCTCGTATAATCCGTATCTTTAGCCGCTGCGGCGTCCGTCTTGTAGCAACGAGTCTCGGACTACTGCGGGGAAGTCATGAGTTCCAGTCTCGCCGCGGCGGCATATTTTCGTGCTAGCCGGGCTCAGCCCCCCCTCGTCCCAACACAGGGCGGTCAGACAATGGGAAGCTACGAGCGAAATCATCAGATCAAATACTGATCTTCGGACGAAAATCCAACCTGAAATGGTTGTTTACTTCACTTTTTTCCCCTGTATCTTTAGACCCGGCGGTACCTCCTAGGAACTCTCTAACTCTTTGAAAATAGGTGTCTGATATCTAAATGCAGACCTATAAAACTATTTAGTAATATTTTCCGGTTCTCAGGAGTCGGACTACGAAATGTCCATTGAAGAGTACCTCGAGCTGAGCAGAGCTCCTGAGTTCAAACCTCAAGCTGTCACCGTACCGATTACCTTGTGCCTTTCCATCATCATTGGGTGAGTGCAACGAGATGTACATTAGTCTTGCTTGATACCTGTAGTTATAGTTGTAGTCGTTCAGATTTATTAAAAATTGTTGTAAATATTATTTGTACTTTCCTTAACTCAACTAAAAGGTGTGAGGTATTGTAATCTACAGAAAACTGGTTTTTCTCAACCATCATTTAAGAAAGGGTCTGACCGACATAAGATCAACTCAACTTGTCCACAATCTATACGAATACCTAATAAGAACAAATAAGTGGAACAATAATTGTTAGCTGTTATATCACGTTAGATTACTCAAAATTCTATCTAAATAACGGATTGTCTTATGTAGGTTGTTCTTTTGTTGCCCTCAACCTAAATTCAATAAGTTCCCAACCGTGGGTTCAAGACTAGATAGCGAATCGACTGACAGATGGTCGAAATGAAGTGGCCGTGTTTACTCTCGAAGGCAATATCAACAGATACGATATGAAGGTGTCATTCTGGGAACTCCCAACTCCTGTTTGCGCCTCCACATTTGATGTATGGCAATCGCTTTCAAGTCCCGCGAAATTCATTGCCCAATGGAATCATCCCAACCCAGGCTTTTCCCACTTTGATGTGAAATGTCTGGCGATTACTAGCTCTTCCAGAAAATTTACATGGTGCTGGGAATACTCCAACTTGAAATTCTCTTAAATTTGAACGTTTCATGTGAAAGAAATTTATTCACGTTCATAATAAGCATTCAGCGAAAGAGATAATTCAGAGAGTGATAATTTATAGGCCTTCGCACTTTTTTGTATCATGTTATGTGAAAATAGTACCTTCACTACCCTAATAGGGGACCATCTACACGTCAATCGGCACAATCTCTGAAAATTTCATGGAATTCGGGTAGTTAATGTCGAGGTTATGGCTGTTACAAGGGAATTCACAGTTGCGCATGCACAGTGGCCACTATCAATTTTGGGGCCCAAACACGCCAACCAGCACAATACCTGAAAATTTCGTTGACATCGGACTACAACTTTGCCCGTTACAAGGATTTCTTGACGAACACAAAACCAAAATTGTTCAGAAAGGTCTAAAACGTAAAACGCGAGTGGAAATTTTGATTTTGGAGAACTTTTTTTTCAACCTTGAAAAGTGAAAACAAAGGATCCGCTACCTTGGTAGACTCGGAAGCAGAAATCTTCGCGGCTGGAATTATCGCCGTGGAAGTCGCTGTAGACTGTCACCAGTGTAGTGTGAGGATCAAAGTGGTTTGAATGAATTGAACTCAAGTCGAGTTAGAGATGAAATTATATTCATTTTGTTGGCTTCTTGGCCTTTTATACAAGTGCAAGGGTACAATCCCCCACTACATGCCCTAAGGTAAGAAGCCTCACAGTATGTCCAGCTTAAGCTGCTCCTAAATTTCGCTCAGAGAGGCAAAACTGCGCTCTCACACACATTCGCCTTGTTGCTCGTGTATTGCGGTATAGTCTTTCCGGAGGAAGAGAGGCGTTTCATCCTCTCCAAACTAGTGAAATTAACAGTATCGAAAGCTCGATATTGATATCGAAAAAAGTATTCGATACCAAGAGTATCATTCGATTCTTCAAACTTTTCTGTTTAAAAAAACCATCATTTCTCCTGATGCTAGTAGTACTGAACCTACTAATTCTGGGGTCCTTAGTAGTGATATAGGAAGCTCATCCATGCTTCACACCAACTGTACAACTGAAGCTATATTATCAAAAGCACGATCCAAAAACATGCGCCGTATCCGAGACGAACATCAAAAAATGACCAAATTGTCGGCGAATACCACATGTTGCATTTGCAACATATTGCAACTCAGTCAACATTTTGCTATTTGGCTAATATAACCTGCTCCTCATAGGACCTCAGGAGTTCATTTCAACTTTTCGCCGTTCGTCGGAAGGAAGAGTTTCTTGCAATTTTTCGTGGTTTGATCGAAATCTCTCCAAGCTTCCCTACCTACCGTCCTAGCAACCGAAGTTTTCAGTCCCTTGAAGCCCCATTTTCTGCCCTGATTTTGAAAACCAACCCTCCCCAACACTCTCGTTGGCCAGTTTAAGATCACGGATCCAACCACGGATACTAAACTAGATCTAGTCTAGTATCCGTGGATCCAACAGTTCATTTGGATTCGTAAATTTTCGATCAGAACCTGTGCTGACTGCTGGTGACGTCATTCGACTTCGCAATTTTCGGTCTCCTCTTTCATTTCCCCATTAGAGCAATTTAGCAAAGCGAACAGCTCAATATAAGCGAGTGGACACTGATTGGAACTAGAGTTTCTTCTTTTCAATTCTATTGGTTCTAGTTCGGGTCTTATCTGGTTCGGGACTGCTTCTCCGGACAAACCTTTAAGGTTTAAGTTGTGATGATATAATCACCCAAGAACGAATGACATTCCCTATGTATTGGTAGGGAGGGGTCGTTAGTCAGTAGGACCCTTGACGGGGCCCACTCGATGTCTCCCTCTCTCTATTTCACGTATCTGGTAAGTTATTTTCGAATAAACCTCCTTCATTCCCGTCAGAATACGTGTGTCGTTTCTCCTCTTTTTTCCAGTAATTAGATCCGCGACTGGAGATCATTACAATGTCTATTTATAACATTCCACGACCGTCGGAACAAGGTAAACTAGGCTTCATAACCATTTTAGGTATATCTTCCCTTTGGTTATACCTGTGACAAACAAACCCTAAGAATGTCTAATAATTTATTTATTTTTGTGTGCTGCAAATGTATGCAAAAGTTATACCAATTCAACTATATTTGAATTTATTTTCTGACTATTTTCCTGTTTTCCCAAAAAAAGGTTCACTTTTGAATATTTTAGTTTATGAGGGTTCATCCCCGCCAGTATTGCCATTCTAGGGTCACATCTAACCATTTCTATATTTATAGGCTTTCATTTCTATATTTATCATCAGAAATCGACTCTGTGGGAGCATTATTTTACTGGCTGTCATAGAGCTAAACTTAAAACTCTAAAATAAGTTTCCTCAATAAAAACAAGACCACCCAAATAACGCAATAAGTTCGCCCTCTGCGCGCTTTGAATCAGAGCATCTGTTAGCTGAGAGTCATTACTTACTATGATAAATACGAAGTTATCAGCAAAATGAATGAGAATTACGGTGGGAGGCGATAAAACATCTCGCGCTGTGTTTAGTAGATCCTCAAATCCTGGTGTGATTGATCGCTCCCAGAGGAGGTTTTAGTTTCTGCTCAGGATTTCGTAGCTCACCGCGAAATGACAAACTATCCGTGTGATTTACAGCTACAATCTCCATCCTCCACGCAACGAATTTCTGCACTAATCTGCACGTTTGGGTTATAGATCAATGTTATCAATTATTACAAATCAAGAGCATTCTTCCTACGGTACTACCCTAATTTTTATCCTAAGTCATCGCATGCTTTAGGTCTCTCAGAAATCAGACATTCCCAACCCACCTTGAAGGTGAGAAAAGAAGTATTGCGATAAACAAAAAACTTATTTTCTCAAGCATCACTTTAGAATGAGTCATATTGACAGAAGGAAACACACAAGGAGATAAAAATGTTTGCTACCTTTTTGTTATTAGGAAACAGAAGACGAAAGCAGGGAAGAGGGATTAGGAGAGGGTCAAGCAGAGTGGATAATTTTGTTTGCATCTTGCGTGGTTTTGAATTAAATTATATCAATTTATTAATTTATATCTAAAAAAAGTTTATTTCAATTTAAAATAGAAGATTTGAATTAGCAACTGCCCTTGCGTACTCTGCAGTTTGGGGAACCTTTTAATACATTTTGGTTGTAAACTTGAAAGTTAAATTATATTAATCAAAATTGAGTTCATGATATTCATTCATTACGATGTTTCGTCTCCAGGTATCTCTATGGAGGTGCAGTGCTGTTCGCGAGATGGGAGAGATGGGGACTCCTAGATGGAGCATACTTTTGCTTCATTTCTCTCAGCACGATCGGCTTTGGCGATATCGTTCCTGGAGACATGATTAAGGAAGGCGAAGGAATAGAACTGAAGTGAGTTGAGCCACCTAGAGCAGATCGCCTCATCAGAAAGAATAACCTTTTTCGTTGACGATTTTTGTATGTTATCCAAAACATAAATTATTCACACATTATCCGTTTTCTGGTAGCAATAACACAACATTAAGCTCATTAGGAATGAAGTGTTTTGACCAACCTTCACTATGCCTTTGTCATCAGTTTCTCTTATCTTATTCTTTGCAGTTTTTGAAGAGCATAAGACACTGTCTGGGCGTATGTACACCACTGTCTGGGCGTATGTACACCATCCTCGCTTTTTGCTACTTCCATTTCTCTGTCCAGTGGGTTTTTTTACGATGTTGGACCCGCCGAGGGTCATTCAGCTGCTGCATTGTCTTTTCAATGGCCATATCCACCTCCGTGGACATGTTTTCGTCCTTTTTTGTGCGAGCTTACCTAGATATTATGGTTATCTTCTGTTTCCTTTCTGCCACAGTCTCCCAACCATGGGTTTCCAGAGATGGTGGTATTCAATTCGGACTCTGTATCCTTGTTATTTCTCATATCAGTAAGGGGTTTTCGTCTGGGCCAGGGTACAGGCATTAGGTTGGTTCTGCACGACTTCCTGACGGCTGATCTGGCTGAGCACGCTTCTTTACAACCGCAACCTAATTTGAGAGAGCCTTCAAGCTTTCCCGCTGCCTATTCTGCTGATGACCTCTTGATTTGACCTGACCTCGTCACCTAGTTTTGTCTCCGAACGGTTGGTGTGGTCCATCATGGATTTTCGAAGGTCTACAAGCATCGCTACCACATCACTTGTCCCCCATTTAAAAGCACGCTGATGATTCTGATAGCCTGGTTTTGCTCCTCTGTAAATAGTCTTCAATTGACTCCGCTGAGTCAGTAATCCGACTAAAGTACTTCACTCTGTTGCGCAGGTAAGCCGTCTCCTCCGATAAGTCCATATACACACTTTAAAGGTGGGTGCTGCATTGGCCCCTGTCCGATATGATCCTTCACACCCCCCATGTGTATCTCTCGTTTTCCTATCTCTCCATCTGGTCTCCTACTGTTTCAATATCCAGCATTTGTTTCATGCTCACAATTCCCGGCTCCATATTTCTCAGTCGTGCTGTTTCAATAATGAGGTCTTCTTGCGATTCGCTTCTCAGGGCCTTTTTGAAGGCGGCCCCCCGTAAGTCCCCCTTTGTCCATCACTATCTTTTCCTTCAACGTTGGTTGACGTTGGCTGATGATTTTTTAGGATAACACCCTGTAGACAGTCCGGATCCGAAACCACCCGACCAAATTACGTTTCTAATCAAATAAATTTGATATTTTCTAGCTAAATTATTTTGTGGGTTCAAAATTTTCATTGAAATCGTATTGACGAAGATAAATCAGACTCACATATTTTGCCACTTTATGGATATTGAGTAAACTATGTGCCTCGCTCTCTTAGAAGTTGTTTGTGCATACGAGAGTTTGACTATTGAATAAGTATAAAGTTATGCTTATAGTATTCATACCAAAGTGGGTAACCAATAAAATTTAGCAAGAACAAAAAATTGTGAATTTTTTCCAACATATTACATCACATCAATTATATTACAATCATAGTAATTTCCCCTAAATAGAATGTCAGTATACACACAGACTGACCAAACTGTGATTCTAATCAATACGTTTTACATTGATGAACTATAATATGAATTGGAAAGTAATATCCTGATTGATCCAGGTAATTTAGACTCACGTCGTGTTCTGCTCCAGGTTCATATTCTGCTCCATGTACCTCCTCCTGGGCATGGCCCTCATCGCCATGTGCTTCAACCTCATGCAAGAAGAAGTTATGCACAAACTGAAAGTCGTCGGCGAAGGAATGCGGGCAGTATTCAGATGCAACAATTGAACTTTTGGTCCACGCGACACCAACTCGACTCGTGATGGTGACCGCGATTTCTTTCTTATTAGATTACGTTCTTTTTATAAAACGAGCATGTAGAATAGTTACACTTTTTTAAAATCAATATCGTTTGTTTAGCATATCGTTCGCAAGAAGGTCCTGGCAAGAGGCCAAAAACGTTTTATACTTTCTTATTTGTCACAATTTTATTAGGGCTGTTTGTTTTAGTCGACGACTTCAATCCACGTCACAGCATCACAAGAAAAGTTTGCACCTAAGACTGTTCATAAACTTCGTACTTATTATTCATGATTCATGCACAGTTTCAGTCTCATTTAGTCCAGAAATAGAGTGACTAATCTTTGAACAAGTTAGACAAGACTAGGTACATTTCGGTGTATAAGACTCAAACGAGATTTTGCACTTGTGAGTTTGAATTAGTTTTCCGAAATCAAAGTTTGTGGATTGTACATTGAAGTAGGTACATGATGGTAGAGGCAAAATGGTCTCGAATTTTGAGCTAGATTAGGTACCCGAGGAAAATTGTTTTGCTCAATTCACCGTGAATTTCCATTTAATGCAATCCGTAGAATTGATGTGTTTAATCCTGATTATTTTTTAGTCACCGCACAATTCAATGACACATAACAATTTTGAAGAGTAAAAAAAATACAAATACAGAACAATGTGATTCAAGGGGTATCCCAGATCCAAGTGTTTTCCATAGGCCGAAATCAGAGCGCGTACGGCGAGCAAAAGGACGTGAGTTCGATTCCCTTCTGTGGCTAGTTTTTTCTTTTTATTGATTCCCGAAAAGAATTACGCAACACAGGTTCACAAGACAGCTCTAATGGGGTTTTCATCAGGTTTATGGAACCTCCTATTACTCAATCCGATTCAATTGCAACCACCAGCAGACAAAGATGAAAACAAACTGACTTACGGTATAAACCCTTCAACCATCTCGAGCATGGACAAAGAAAATGTAAACAGGTACTGTGCAATTCTACAGAATTATTGAAAAATGCAAAATTAAGAACGGATAGATTTCAATGATAAAAACCTCATGTTCAGCCGTAACCGTAATTATTGTTCAAATGTTTCTCTTTAAAAAACACTTTTGGAATCAGCAGAAAAAAACTGTTTTCAAAACGACAATAGATAAGAATATCACAATTGTGATTTTTTTACCTTCAATTTACAACTACCATACCATATCATGTTGATTGAATTATTACTACTTAATCATTTAATACTCTTGTAATGAATTAATGCTAAAAATACACCTTCGATGTTCATTCGTCAGGAAAATTCGTCAAAAAACGATCTGAATGTCCGTGTGTGGTGTCTTCTTTATGCCACATTCTCACATACGCACTGCCAAGCTTGACGTCTGGGATTGTCCCCGCATTTATCACATACGGGTTGCAGTCTTCCGCTTAAAATCGGGTTCAATTAGCAACAAGTCGAGCTCTTCCGGTGTTATTTCGTTTATTCAGAATTTGGGAGTTCTTCTTGAGGAATGAGGCACTAAATGTGGTCAAACACATTCATTCGTCAGGGGGGATTGTCCTTACATGTACCGCATAACGATGCAGTCTTTCGTTTGAAAGCGGGTTCAGTTAACAACCAATTGAGTTCTTCGGGTTTTTTTTTTTCGTTTTTCTCGTGTATTTCCATTATTTCGTCAGGGAATATTACCCTCATGTTATCCATGGGAGTTTGTGGGTTTGTGTGGGTGTTTTGTCCGCTCCCTCGTTGAGCGTTCCTAGAACAGGTATATTCATCCAGTAGCCTCGTTCTAGGTTGAAATTCAATTCTGAATCGTATATCTTGAAACGGGCCTTATGTTTCTCAAAGTAACTAACGTCGGTGCCGTTGGGAAGTGGGTAAATTGAATTTTGTAGAATGTTTCTTCATCGGGAGGACAAGTAACAATCTCAACCCTCTTTTCCTTTGAACAAAGCTCTGAATGCGTCTACGACGTTATTGATGTTGAAGTAAGGGCTAAGGCATGGCATCTGTTGCCCCATAGAATCTGCTGGTTTTTTATCATCACAAGAGGTTTGACCAGCATCTTTAGGTTTCTCCATTACGTGTGTCATTTACATTTATCTTGTAATGGAATAGTGTATTCAAGCTGCTTCCCATCGAAGAAAAGTCTTTGCCTCGCTCGACATGTTGCTAACTGAACCTCATATTAGGAGAGAGACTGCACCGTTATGCGATAAATGCAATGACAATTCCAGGCGTAAATGCAGCCTTTGCGGATGCAAGAGATGTCGTGGTAAAGAAGACAACACACATTTTCACACCGACACTCACATCGTTTGCGACGTGAGTCACAAACACACACACACATCACATCGTTTAGCGGCTCAACCCACCACTATAGGAACTTCCAGATTCTGGCGAATGGTACTGCAAACCATAAAAAAAGGTTCAGTTTCAGCAAAGGTTCAGGTTCAGCAAAGCAACGACTCTTGTCTGCTGGGAACCAACTGTAATACACTATTTGACTGCAATATCAATGTTAATGACACAATTTATGTAATGGAGAAACGTAATGTTGAAGTGAAAAAAGATGCTGGTCAAACCACTGATGAATCGAAGATGTTGTTACTTCAACATCAATTCGGAGCTTGGTTCGAAGGAAAAGAGGGTTTCGATTGTTACTTGTCCTCCTGATGAAGAAACATTCTACAAAATTCAATTTACCCACATCCCAACGGCACCGACTTTAGCTACTTTGAGAAACCTTGCCCAACTTCCCACTAGAGGAATTCCCAGATTCATCTAATCCGTGTGCAACGATTGTCGTATTGGTGACAAGGAAGTTGGTAAGGCAGGGTAAAAGTTGAAGGCGTCTTTCTTCCTCTTCAATATCTCCACTATGTTCGCCAATATCTCAAATATATACAGAAATAAAAAATTGCTTTATTGATTTTTTTTTTATTATTATGTTTTTACAAATTCCTCCGTAAACTTACGATTTAAAAGCAACTTCATTCAGTTTCACAGATCAAAATATAAATTCAAAAACATTCTCAGGGTTGCGGGTTTTGGCAGTCAAATGTCGTCCACACAATAAAATAAAGTAAAATATAATAAAATAAAAATAAAATGGAGGGAGAGATTATACTGTTAACGTCTCCTCGGATTCGACCCGTTACATCTTTATACAACAGTTCGTAATTGGCTGGGTCATAATCCCTTCTGCAGAGAACGGATGAGGGGAAACGAAGATAACTCTTGACCCCAGTCATACGTATGGATCTGAAGTAGAGAAAGTAGGGGGGGGGGCTCATAAGCTCGATGGGAGAAAAGGCTCTATACTCACTTCAAAATCCCTCGAGGGGAGAGTAAAATTGGTTCAGGCTCCTTATGGACGACTTTATATTCATATTGTATGAGAGTAGTGGAGTGTCCTTCAGGCTCGCCATACCCTCGGTGGCCACTGCTTGCTCGAATAGACATTCTCGATACGGTTGGCTGGCTCCACCGTTTTTCCTCTCCTACTTTTGTGGGTCAAGTTTTCCCTTCTCCGTCGCGATCGGACCTTGGCAAGTCTCCACAATCCACACCGTCCGAGGGAGTTTCATCCCAAACAACAAAAACCTGAAATTAACTATCATTTTCATCCCAGAGATCAAAAATTTTCGTTCGTGCCCTTATAGAGGTCAAATCTCAGAAGCCTTTTGAACTGACAATTTTTCTTCTTTGTAGGCTAGACCCCAACGATCCTTAGTGAACAAGACCCTAATTTCCCTTCATGGGATTCTCACTTCAAGAAGCACATCCAAGTTCCTACTAAATTCTATGAAATTTATACCTCGTATGTTGTTCTTATGGGAAATTCGCGCTTATTCTGAATAAACCATGCCCAAGATTGTAATTTGCAATAAAAACATCAAATACCGTAATTAAGCGATTTTTACCCTACCCTATTCTTCAAAGTTTGATCTCAGCGACATTTAGAATGGTGTAAAATGGGTTTCCCTGGAGAACATCTCCCTATTCCGAATTTTTGACTCATAGCATCAGCTTTCTTATAATTTTGGATTTATTATTTTCAATCATGTTAGCCCTCTCAAAATTGCATGGTTGACGTTTCGATTTTGATTAGATTTGATTTATGGAGTCTATTTATATTATTGAAAATGATAATATTTTAAATACAGAGTGAGACCTTTTGATTTTTTCAAACTACAAACAGGTTAAGATTTCTTGCGAAAAGTAGAACTCTGAATAGGGTACACATGGTATTGTCGTTTAGTAACAATGTGAGTGAAGTGTGTGAAGGCAATCAAACGATATCATTCCCTAATACGGAATAATGGTGTTTACGGGCAAAATATCGAAATTTGGTTAGGTATAATTTAGGGTTTAGTTGTGTCCCGAAAATGAGGTGTGAGGGATAAAAAAAGAGGGCGAAGTTTTTGTTTCCTTTGCTCATAAGCATTCTACAAATATATTCTACTATTTAAAGCGTCAAGGACCTCAAGGACTTGGATCGAATGAGAGCACTGTGCCTACCATCGGTTCGCTCCCCAGAAAGTCTTGAAGAATGAACGAAAAAAGGACAGAATATCGATGTAAATCGCAAAACTGGCCAAACCGTAAAAGAAGGAATGGAGTATTCCCTACCTTTCAAACATCAACTGATTATAAATCTTTGATAAGCTATGTAGCCTGAAAGTTCTCCAACGGCAACCCCAAATAGTGAGTCAATAGAGATCCTTTGGCTTTCACCAGCCATATATCCCTTAGATACATGTGTTAGTTGGATAGATCTGAATCTAGCTCCACCAACTTGGGTTTTCATTCTTGAAAACTTAATAAATTATGAATGGAAGGCGATTAAAAAAAGTGTTTTGCCTTATTTGACTTTATTTCCAAAACTACTCAACTATCGCAACGACCTTTTGATTCAGTGTTGAGAAATCAGTTCCAATCAATGAATTTTAATAAAAGAAGGTTAGAAGTAGGCGTAAATAAGGATCCCTCGGTTCTTGCGAACAACGTAGAGATGAACCGTTACAATTTTTCGTTAAAGTTACAAATGTTCCAGGGATTGTGTAACGTTCCGGTGTAACGGTTACTGGGTTAACCCAGTCTGAACTGACGTCCTTCTGGAAGTACGGCGACCATTGCCGCAGATTTTCACTCGTGGGCGTTGTTCATGTTAATTCCCATAGATTGTAGCATGGTCTCATCAATGTTGACATCTAAACTGAGGGAGCAAATGTCATTTGGTTCCTGTTTTTCTTCTCATTAACTATTTTTGCGGTTGAAAAATCCGACCCATGCACGATGAGTGAACCTCCTGATTTTTATGTTGATGGGCAAGTACCGCTTCAATTTTACCTTTCAAAAACCACTGAAATTCATTGTTAGGAGGTTCTAGTAACTTAATATATCCAATATAATCGTTTACCTGTGCTCATGAGATTTCAAGGGTTCAGGAAACAGGTGATCCTTCTGGGAGGACGCCAGTCCTATGTGTAATCACTTCGGTTCCTACGGTCTTCTTTCGCATGTTTATGAATTGCTACCGGATATTTATTATTATTTTGTACCACTAATTGTTTATATTATAAATAATATAACTATAAATTTTGGTGTGGAGGTTCATCACCTGGTTACCTACCATGGTGCAAACCTTGCCAGAAAAATATGCTTCCTTGGGATCGGGGTACGGAGTTGTCATGACCTATGCAGATCAGCTGCCTGAGGATATTCCCTACAAGCTGTATTTGGACAACTTTTTTACGAGTTGTGACTTGCTGAGAGATCTGGAAGAAATATTTGCGCTACTGGAACAGTGAGAATAAATAGACTTGACAAGGCTTGTCCTCTGCGAGATAGACATGCTCTAAAGAAGAAAGACAGGAGAACATATGTATTCTGCGTTGATAAGACTCAAAACATTATGCTTTTGTTTTGGAATGACAGCAACATCTTTACCCTTGCAACGAATTTTGATTCAGTGGATCCTATCAACGCTGCAGAAAGATTTTCACGCTAGCTAAATAATACGATCTCCATTGAATAATCTCATCTCGTCTCAGATTATAATAGGTCCATGGGAGGAATAGATCGTGCCGATCATAACATATCTCTGTACAAGACCTCAATCACAGGGGAAAATGGTACTTTTCCATTACAGCTCATGTTAATGATGTTGCTGTACAAAATGCCTGGCAGCTACTTAGATAGAATGGAGGAATAGGCCGGCCATTTTTTCGCCTGTTCCCAAGAAAGACCTAACCTTGTATTCTACTGTCTTGGACTCTGTCTTCTCTCTCTCTCCTCACCCAATTTGATAGATACAACTGTGGGAACTATTGTGGATTTGTGAAGCATCAAATTCAAGTGGTACTGGAACAGGTAACTTCAGAGAGGTGTAACCGTTCCCGGAACGAATACCTCGTGTTAGGTCCCACGTAACGGCTCCAGTGGGAACAACCTATCTTTTGGAACACCATGGGAATTGAAATACCACTGAAAGCTTGGAGATGAGACTATTTTGTGATATCACCGTTGTGACAGCTCCTTATACCTGTTGAAAAACTCTCGCAATTTTGAGTTGCATTGAAGACGTTTGAACCACAAACCGAGAATGATGACCTCGAGGTTCAATCCAGGTTTAGGTACTGTTCGCAGATAGAAAGAATGCGGCTGGTCAATTTCCTGAAGGGTATACCTGCTAACATAGACGACTACCTGTTCCAAAATCTTAGGTAGCCTGTTGAGTCGGGCTGGGGAAAGGGAAGAGCCTCAGTAATTGTAATCCAGGCATCGAGCTACTCTAGTCGCTCAATCCTTTCACTTCATCATTGGTTGGTAGTCAACAACCCTCCGTCTCATTTTTCCTAGCTTGAATGGCAGGTAGAAGAACGACTATGTTTTTGGGATTGTAATACACATGGATACCTCACCAAAACATCCGCATTCTTTCAATCTGCAAACAGTAGTTAACCCATTTTCGGCCACTGATGCGTTTTCGCATCGTCATATTTATGATTTTTTTAAATATTGAAAATAGTGGAAAATCTCTGCAGAAGAATGTTTTCTCGTACATGCTGTTCCTAAAATTATGGTGGCTCACATTCGATTCTGAGCCATTAAGCGTTCTGGGCCATGAGTTGAAACAGATTCCGGTCCATAAATGAGGAGCTTGATTTCAAAAGGTACTAATATCCATTTTGGTCACGTAAGAAAAACGCGAAAAACCCTTAAGGACGTGCTTTAAACCAATGATGTTATTTTTTATTACCCTCGTTATTTATTACCCTCGTTTTTCAAGGGAATAGATTATCTTTTGCTCCAAAATGATGGCATTTTTGTGAAGAACTACACCCCTAAAACCCTGGGAATGTGTTAACTCAATTTCGATGAAAATGGTCTTTAGTGCCTTTTGGAATCAAACTCCTCGAATAGACTTTTACATTTTACCATAAACAATGAACTGGATAAATCACATCGATTTGGAAAACAGAGGCCACTCAAATCTCTTCAAAAAGTAAAATTCATCAAATATCGAGTACTTTTGCTCTCGATTGGTGAGCAAATGATGCTTTATTTCTACCGGCATTCTGTAAAACAGTTCATCCTCCTCTCCTCATTATTCATTAATTTCTACCCTTGGCTTGAAACGGGGTAATAGGCCTCCACAATTCCGAAATCCCAGCGTTGACAGAAATCTTCGGGATTGGAACCCTCAATCAATTCACAAATTCGTGGTTTTGGGATTCAAATCCCAGAAAAAATTAGCCGGAATTTGAAACCCTACAACCAGTTGTAGTGGAAATCACAGATTTTCAGGGTATTTGAATGGCGAGAAACTATTCATCAAGAACTCGAGTTGTCATATACATTATATATCGTCCATATACCTGGTAAACCATGTAAGTCGAGTTTATCAAATTTTACAGGGGACACTAAAAACTGAATCATTAAGTTTTCATTCCATATACAATAAGTTTTTTCGTTCCATTCCATAAAATTGGTGGTAAAAGTAGTATTTCAAAGAGCCTGAGACTAATTTCATCAAAATTTACTTCAGCGAACGAAAAAATGGACTTACATGCTTTTACCCAACCTTTGACACCCGACTTACATGGTTTTTCAATTTGATCTTTATGAAAATATACCCAGCTTGGGTTATTCTATTATTAGGAATATTATTGAATTTTTTTTCTCTAGGTTTCAAGGTTACACAAAATACCCAAATCAATGCAAAAGGAAAATATTTAAATGAAAATTCATAGGCGTTGACTAATACGCAGACCAACTTTAAGGCTCCTTGAGTCAAAACGACAGCCTTCAGTCTTAATATTACTAGAGTTGAGTAATAAATTATTCAATATACTACCAATTCCTCAATTACCATTTCTTAAATTACAACCATTACTTATAGGAACACTTTACCTATCACAACCGTAACTAGGTAGGTATGCATTGAATTTAAGAGCTAGGCAACTAGGTACTTTTGTTTCATTAAAACAAGGGATGAGTTAGGTATGGGTTAGGGGTTAGGGATATGTTGAGGATGAGCTAGGGATGAGTTAGGGACGGGTTACAAATGAACTGTATATGGGTTGAGGATGGGTTAGGGATGGGATAGGGGTTAGGGATAGGTTGGAGATGGGCTAGAGACGGGTTAGGGGTTGGGATAGGTCAAGGCTGGGTTAGGGATGAGCTGGGGATGGGTTACAGATGGACTAGGGGTGGATTGAGGATGGGTTAGGGATTGGTCAGAGCTGGATTTCCTTAATTATTATCTCTTGTATCATTAATTTTACAGAGTTTCCTGTAAAACATAAGCAGACCAATAGCACACTACTAATCTCTTGTTGTTCTTTCTAACATCAGCATTACAGCTAGGTCAAACAGCCAACAAAATCAATCAATTAATCTAAAATTATCCTCCTAAATAATGTAAAATAATTTAGAAGCAATACGTGATCTTAGGTAGGAAGGTAAAAAAAACACGTTGGTAGGTCGTGATCTTAAGGTTGGCCACAGTATGGAAAATCGCGTGTCTGCAGAACACAAGGGTTGGAATTTATTGCTGAAATTGAGACTTATAAAAAGGTTTCTATTTATGATCACTTTCTCCGAACTCCATTTATGAATTTTGTAAACTTTTACACGAAAAAAAAGAAAAAAACTGACTATCTTTGATGGAAACTTGCCACCAGCGTGAGCTGCTCACTTTTATGAAGGCATACACGGGACTTACATGGTTTTCCGGCGAAAAAAAGAGGTAACCGACTTACACGTTTTTTCAATGCTTTCTGGATGAAAAAACGCTGCAAATTATTACACAATGGTTTATTATTTTTTCTATATAGATCACTCGTCTACAACATCACCAACCATCCAATATGAAAAAAAAAAAAATCAAAGAAAAAAAATTTAAAAAAAAAATCCAAATCACCAACTATCGATCGCATTTCGGTCAGCTCTAATTTGAACGGAGATTAGGCCTCTTTTGCGATTCACACCTGGTTTTGATTTATATATATATATATTTCAATTTAAACACTTAAATTTTCGTAGGGAGCGAACGGTTTGTCCTACAAAGCTCCGCGTGGTCTCAAAAAATTCTAAAAATTCTATAGAATCCTAAATTGAAGGAAAAACAATACCTTTATATCGAAATTTTTTGAGTTAGGGCGTTTTCAAAATTTCAAAATTGATTTTGGAACCCTTAGAACTGACCTACATCAACCAAAAGCTTCGGGGCACAACTAGACCCCAAATGGAGCCTACATACCAAATTTCATCAAAATCGGTCAATGCGAAGTGGCAAAAGTGCCGCGTACGGCGTACGGTGTACGGCGGACGGACGGTCAAATTTTTATTCGATTTTTGGATTCTACGTACCTTGAAACGTAAACCATCAAATTTTGAGGGGGTGTTAAACTTTTTTTTTTCTTGGTCGATTCCAAAGGTTCATTATTGAAAATAATAAACCAAAAACTATTCTTCAGATTGGAAAACGGCTTCACTAAATGGATCAAGAGACCCTAATTTACCTGAAAAGTTCAAAACCTTATTTTCGAAAAAATACCGACTTACATGGTTTACCAGGTATATGGACGATATACTGGTCCGTCTTCACGTCCAATAAATGTAAGCTCATTCCATGTCGTTTGTTCACCTTTGGAAGGACTCGGTTGTGTAGGAATTTTGCCTATTAACGTCAGCGTCTTCGAAAACTCCCAGATGACAAACATACAAGAGTGGTGGAACAAGTGTTAAAATAGAGTTCGAGACTTCATTTAGGTCGCCAGAGTAACAGGAGGGGTTCCAGACATACTCAAGTTGCGGAGAATAAAGGATACATATACTACACATTAATGTACGCACTTAATCAGCCGTCAAGAGCCATTAACGGTCATTTTCACTCATCGGATACCCTTCATGTACGAAGCACCTTTGTTCGGTGGATCACACTAACGAAATTGATTGTTTTTTTCCCCCCAAACCTGTAGACTGAGAAATCGGATTCGCATCCCTTGGTAATTTTGTTTTGTACGTTAAGAGAAAAATCTACCTTTATTGATTGTTTCTATGTTTAGTTCTATGTTTAGGTTACTTCTTAATCTGTTTGCTATAGAGTTATATTTTTAGGTATGTTTTGGAAAGCATAACTGAAAGCATTCCTCATGAAACGTAGTTATGTTTGTCATTCGTTTTTTACATTTGTAAGTAGGTAGATCATTCT
Source organism: Apolygus lucorum (assembly GCA_009739505.2). Classification (NCBI taxonomy): domain Eukaryota; kingdom Metazoa; phylum Arthropoda; class Insecta; order Hemiptera; family Miridae; genus Apolygus; species Apolygus lucorum. The sequence goes on along the minus strand of CM019167.2, from coordinate 115,374,454 downwards.
GTGATGTTTGTAGACGAACGTGAAGCCACACAGCTATCGGAGTGGTTTGAAATTTGATATCAGGATTGAAATATTTTAATGGTTTTACGCAAACTCCGAGCCGAAATAAGGCTGCGAGGACTTGACAGAGAGACAGCTCTAGAGAGACTTGTTACCGCATTATCGGAGTAATACCGATAATGAGTTCCCGGAGTTATGACAAAATTATTATATTATGAGCAATATAATAGACATTTTTGAATGTAGGGTATACATCAAATAATTTATTCAGCAATATGCATAATGCATTGCCATAGTGTGTAAGCCAACGTAATGTGTTCCACAAGGTTCACTCCTCACATACCTACCTACCTTTAAAGAGCAACTAACGTTATTGTTTCAAGTTTATGGTTTTATTTTAGTAAGGTTTTTTTTATAGAGAAAGTTGTCGAACTTGTTTGTGAGCCTCTGAAGACCACTGGAGATATACTATGTTCTTGAAAATAAAATATCATATTCAGAAAGTGTATCTACTCCCATTTATTCCCAATAATTTGTTTACCTTTAGTGCATGCCGGAATAAGCTTATGTATGACAGGCCTTACAAAAAAATAAAATAACGCTACAAATTATTGCAAAAGGTTTATTAGATATATTAGCATTTTGGTTTAATATTTTCAATAATGAACCTTTGAAATCGAGCAACAAAAAAATATAACCCTACTCAAAATTTGAAGGTTTACGGTTCTTCTGTCCTCCGTACTCGGCAAAGGCCCAGCTCCCGTGAACCAATTTTGGTGAAATTACGGATACCGGCTTCATTTGGGGCCTAGCTGTGCCCCGAAGGTTTTGGATATTGTCAGTCATTTCTAAGAGGTGAAAATTAGGGGAGAACATTTTCAAAACGCCCTAGCTTGAACAGTTTCGATAGACAGGAGTTGTTTTGGTTTATTATTTTCAATAATGAACCTTTGGAATCGACCAAGAAAAAAAATTTTTTAACACCCCCTCAAAATTTGATGGTTTACGTTTCAAGGTACGTAGAATCCAAAAATCGAATAAAACGCTGCAAATTATCACACATTGGTATATTATTTTTCTATAGATCACTCGTCTGCAAAGCCACCAACCATCCAACATGAAGAAAAACATCGATCGCATTTCGGCCAGCTTTAATTTGAACGGAGATTAGGCCTCTTTTGCGATTCACACTCGTGTATCTGATTTATCGTACGTCCAAAACTCAAATTCTCGTAGTGAGTGAACGGTTTGTCCTACAGAGCTCCGGGTGGTCTCAAAAAATTCTGAAAATTCTATAGAATCTTAAATTGAAGGAAAAACAATACCTTTATATCAAAATATTTTGAGTTAGGGCGTTTTCAAAATTTCAAAATTCATTTTGGAACCCTTAGACGTAACCTACATTAACCAAAATCTTCGGGGCACAACTAGACCCCAAATGGAGCCCACATACCAAATTTCATCAAAATCGGTCAATGCTAAGTGGCAAAAGTGCCGCGTACGGCTGACGGACGGCCAAATTTTTATTCGATTTTTGGATTCTACGTACCTTGAAACGTAAACCATCAAATTTTGAGGGGGTGTTAAAAAAAATTTTCTTCTTGGTCGATTCCAAAGGTTCATTATTGAAAATACCTAATAAAACAAAATTTGGCCGTCCGTCCGCCGTACGCCGAACGCGGCACTTTTGCCACTTAGCATTGACCGATTTTGATGAAATTTGGACTAAATGAACTCCCCCCTCCCCAATTAATTATACCGAGTACCCTTTTCAGATTACGATCCCCAGTAAAACCATATTCTCAAGAATATGAATTAAAAGTAGGTGAAAAATTAAGTGTTCACTTGCGAATTGGGTACTCTACATTCCATTACAACGTAAGGCAGGCCTTACTTGCTTCTGAAGGTCGTCTTGAAGTCCTTACAGGAAAGAAACGGGTGGTCCTACGAAGCTCTGAGGACTCATTCGATACTAAAAACACATCTATCTCGTAGTTGCGGGTGCTTTCATAACGAAATTTTGTGAGTTACTCAGAAAGCTCAACTGAGTGATATAAATCGCAAATTTCAATTTCGAGAAAGATTTTTAAAAACATGGCGCTTTGCAAGCTCCCTGGACTAGATGCTACCTGCTTAAAGCCTACCGCGTAAATGATAAAAACACGGAACATGTTTTAGCCAAATTCAGTGAAGAACCTTTAGTCGTAGGTAGGTATGATACAGAAGTTATTATTATCACTAGCAACATAATCTAAAATGCATTAAGAAAAACTCGGCGCTTCGCCCCTCGAAAACCGGAATGTTGAAAAAGGCGCGCGATAGGAGTGTTAGAAAAGGCGTATGATCGGAGTGTTGGAAAAGGCGTTAGATCGGAGTGTTGGAAAAGGCGTATGATCGGAGTGTTGGAAAAGGCGTATGATCGGAGTGTTGGAAAAGGCGTATGATCGGAGTGTTAGAAAAGGCGTATGATCGGAGTGTTGGAAAAGGCGTATGATCGGAGTGTTAGAAAAGGCGTATGATCGGAGTGTTGGAAAAGGCGTATGATCGGAGTGTTAGAAAAGGCGTATGATCGGAGTGTTGGAAAAGGCGTATGATCGGAGTGTTAGAAAAGGCGTATGATCGGAGTGTTGGAAAAGGCGTATGATCGGAGTGTTGGAAAAGGCGTATGATCGGAGTGTTGGAAAAGGCGTATGATCGGAGTGTTTAAAACGCGCGTGACCGCTTTCGTCCCCCTTTCGTGTAACGTTTTTCGGATAGTTACCCTAGGACGAAAACATGTTCCATGTTGAAACATTTTATCAGACGATTCTTGAATAGGGAGTCGGCCCAGTTAAAAATGTTGCATTTAAGCGAGAGAACTGTGAACTAGAACCTTCCAATAATGGCCATCGAGTGAGCCACTAGTATTTCTAACTAATTTTATAATCAACCCTCGCCACATCCTACAAAGATCGAACGGTCGGTTCTTGAAAACATATTGTTTAGCAATGCATGCATTCCAGGGGACGTCCCATTGGATGAGCATTAGATCAGTTTAACCAGTTGGTAAGCGATAAAACTGTTTCACTGGATGTAATTTGGTTTATTAGTTTAGGCAAGAAATAGTGACCCCCCCCCCCACCATTATCCACCACAACATTTCTAGCGGTATGGGAGCCTCGAATCTGAAGAGCATTTTAAAATCCATGATCTACGGTACCCAACATGCGAATTCGAGTTCACCCCCCCCCCCACCAACCCCAATGGTGCCAGTCTGGCACCAAAGCGGAAATACGTCGTAACATTGAACTTCCATCTATTAGTTTTAGTAGGCGGTCCGTCGAGGTTCACATCCGTATTCAAGGTGAAACACACAAACAAACACACGAAATATGCGGTTTATGGCATCATGGCACCATGTCCTGGCACCATGGTGGCACCACCATTAGTTCCATGGTCGTACAGAGAATAATTCATGAAAATTCGGAGGTATAATGAAGAATTTTTTCCTTCATTTCAAAGCTTGGGGACAGTTAGTAAGCAGTAAAGGAACCGAAATATTGAAAAATCGGATATTTTGTGAATATTATCCCCCCACTCGCCCCCTCCCCTTGCGAATTTTGGTACTTGGGTGAAATTATGTACAACTCGGAAGTTATTTGAGTCAAACAAAAAAAGAAACACGGAAATCGGTTGGAAATTGAGGCCAGGGCAGAGTTTACAAGATTACGCCCGCAAACGCACGTTTTTTAAGCATTAACCCCCCCCCCCTTTCCCCCCCCCCCCTAAAAAGCAAAATTCAAAATTTCGGCGCCGTAGTGCACAACTAGATAGTTTTCCGCGTCGATGAAAAAAAGAACCACAAAAATCGGTTGAGAACTAAGGGCTGTGCAGAGTACACAAGATTATGCCCAAAAACGCACGTTTTTTGAGCATTAACCCCCCCTTTCCCCCCTTAAAAAGGCAAAATTCGAAATTCCGGCGACGTAGTGCACAGCTAGATAGTTTTCCGCGTCGAACAAAAAAAGAACCAGGAAAATCGGTTGAGAACTAAGGCCTGTGCAGAGTACACAAGATTTTGTTACACACACACACACACACACACACACACACATACACACACACACACAGACATACACCTATGGTTTTTTTCGCGGATTTGGATTCAGAATGGTCTAAAACGGATTACTGTGTGGTTATTTTTTTTTTCTGTTGAGTGTTGTCCAACTTCACCCCAGATCGATCGCATAAGGACGCCCAAGTCTTACTGTGGGACGTCCTAAAAAGTGAACAACATCCTAAATGAATTTATCATTGAAACGTCAGCAGAATATTTCGGGTGGGATAAATTTCATTACTTACTCTATTCCAGAGATTTATTATGGAAAATAATGAGTCGAAATCGATTTTGGTTTATTATTTTCAATAATGAACCTTTGGAATCGACCAAGAAAAAAATTTTTCAACACCCTCTCAAAATTTGATGGTTTACGTTTCAAGGTACGTAGAATCCAAAATCTAATAAAAATTTGGCCGTCCGTGAATTTTGAAATTTTGAAAACGCCCTAAATCAAAAAATTTCGATACCGTAAAACGGGTCAACTATGTGCCAGGGGGGTAAACATGTGCCACTTGTGTTTTGTGACCACAAATGGCCTCTTGCGGCCGAAAGAGGAAGTTTCATGTTCAGTTAAAATTCACAGGGGTTGTGGGGGTTTGTAGAATACAAAATCGAAGTGGAAGAACCTCGTGTCTCTTCATCCCTCGTTATCAGAAATCCTCATCAGAAAGTTGGTTTCCGGTGATCTGACGTGTGACCATATTTGTCTCATCTGGTGAGACCTGAAGACATTGACTCCTGATCTCGGTAATTATAAATCATGTAGTACATATTCCTAGCAACAAATTAAGCCCATTACCATTTCTAAATAATATGTTTTGTTGGGGAGATGTTCGATGTTATCAAAAACTCGGAACTTTGGGGTACATCTATGTGTCACTTGATTTTTGTCAGTTTTTGCCAGAAACAGCTATCTATGTGTTTTTTCATTCATTTCATGCATCCTCTGTGTTTTGGACGTGGCCAGCTGCTCCAGACATCGTCTGGTATCGCCAGCATCAGATTAAAAAAAACCATGGTAAAATTACTATTCTGATTCCTAAGTAACTTCATTTTTAATGCATATTTTCTCAAATACCTTTTCATACCTGTTTTTCATATTTTTTTATAGTACGTTCCTCATTCTATGTCATTTAGGGACCAAACTTAAGTTCCTCCTTTTAATTCATTAGGGACAAAAGTGTCATATCGTTTCAAGTCGTTTTAAGTGTCAAATTGCCAAAGTGCCTTTATCCTTGTTAATTCCATTTGGTCCAAATAAAAGCTTTTGTTAGAATTAGTGTGGATTAATGATTTCAACGCCATTCGATAGAAACCAACCAGTTGGTCAATAGAAACTAACTTCTAACAATTTTTTTTACAGTTTAAAGAAGGTGAAAGCCCAAAGATGAGATGCCTAGGTACAACAATGTTCCAGATTGAATTTTTAATATGTTTTAGAGCCAGGAGATTGGGTGGACCATAGTTGTACCTCCCATGGGTACAAGAATGTGCCACGAAGAAAAAAATCCCCCACCTCACCTATTCATCATAGATTTTTTTCCAAAGCAGAATTTGAAAGCTGAGATGTGTAGGTATGATGGCTAAAATTCGCAAGGGGTTAGCACTTTTTTTTCCGGAGTTATTAAACAAAAACCTTAAAAAGTGGCACATAGTTGACCCGTTTTATAAAGTTATTGTTTTTCCTTCAATTTAAGATTCTATAGAATTTTTTGATACCACGCGAAGCCCTGTAGGACAAACCGTTCGCTCCCTACGAGAATTTAAGGGTTTTACGTACGATAAATCAGAAACACGAGTGTGAACCACAAAAGAGGCCTAATCTCCGTTCATATTAAAGCTGACTGAAATGCGATCGATGTTTTTCTTCATGTTGGATGGTTGGTGGCTTTGCAGACGAGTGACCTATACAGGGTGTTTCACGAAAAGGTTACACCCCCCTTCATTTTCGCAAAATACAGCGTAAAAAAATTCCGACCAACGCAATTCTTCATGATTTTTTGTGAGGATCTCAGGAAAAATACTTTTGCGCAAAAAAGTTGCGCGCAATTGTGCGCAATTGACACTAACTTCATTTTTTCAAATGGAACACCCCCTTTTTTATTACAGATTCGGATTCTACGTCAAATTTCATGAGAAACTGATACCCACATCGATTTGTTTTATTGCGTGCAACCTGGCTTTTTGAACGCTCTAAGTTGCGCAACTCCACAATTGCACAAAAATTAGATGTTAGAGAACCCTTAGTGTGGCACATGTTTTTTCATTATTTTTTAACGCTAAATCACATGGTGACATCCGTTTTTCAATTTGACTGGAATTTTTCAAAATGGCGGCCGAAATTCGGTTGCTATTAATGAAGAAACCGCTCTTTTTAAATCGTTATGAGTTTTTAGGTAATTTTATTCAGTTCAAGCATGATCGTACTGTCAGTTTTTTTTTAAACTCCACCGTAGACGGCCCCAAGCCCGTGGTTCAAAAGGAGGTGAGAAAATGAAAAATAAACATGATTTCGACCTCAAAACTGATGTTTTTGTGAAAAAATGTTAATTTTTCCTCCTGAAATCTTGGTTTTTCTCAAAACGGATGACACCCTGTGATTCAGCGTCAAAAAATGATGAAAAAACATGTGCCACACTTAGGGTTTTCCAAAACCTAATTTTTGTGCAATTGTGGAGTTGCGCAACTTAGAGCGTTCAAAAAGCCAGGTTGCGCGCAATAAAACATATCGATGTGGGTATGAATTTTTCATGAAATTTGACGTAGAATTCGAATCTGTAATAAAAAAAGGGGGTGTTCCATTTGAAAAAATGAAGTTAGTGTCAATTGCGCACGACTGCGCGCAACTTTTTTGCGCAAAAGTATTTTTCCTGAGATCCTCACAAAAAATCATGAAGAATTGCATTGATCGGAATTTTTCACGCTTTATTTTGCGGAAATGAAGGGGGGTGTAACCTTTTCGTGAAACACCCTGTATAAAAATAATAAACCATTGTGTAATAATTTGCAGCGTTTTATGACAGCAAGGATATTTTACCTTACATTGAGAGCTAAATTGTGTACCGCATCCCTGTTCCCCCTACTTACATGGACATGTACGTTCATATTCTAAGAAGATATAAATATTTTCCTATCGAATAAACATTTGTATTCGAATAAAAGGTTAATATTTTGTTGTCAAACGAGATCGGCAGCGGAAGTGTTATTGCGCCAAGCGATTCATGTGAAGATCGCCAAGGAAGGACGAAGCGCGGAAGCTGAGGGCGGCAGAAGAGACGAAGTTCAGAGGGGGCAGAGCCCCCCCCCCCCCCTGTAAGACCCGAACGAAGCCCCCAACAATCAATTGTGGGGCGGCGCGCGTGCGCAGAGCCCATCCGGCCCAGGGAGTAGAGCCGCGGAGTAGGTGTTGAGAAGACTCGCATCTGTTGGCAGAAGGTGCAGGTGAGTGATCCAGCCTTCTTGCACCCCCTTAATCTCGGTACCTTTTCTACCTTCCTCATTCGCCAAGAAAGACCACTTAGAAATACATTAAAGCTCTCGAGCATCGGACGACCCGAGTTTCCCACTTGCCTTTAGAACAGGGACATGCTGGTTTTCGATTGACCGGTTTAAACATCGCCGCGGCTATTCTCTACGCAGCGTATCAAGTGAGGCTCTATTTTATATCATAGAATACGTTTTACTGTGTACCTGTGTTTAAGACCAAAACTGCTTGAACGTGCACCCCATGACCAATCCATCCTCTTGAAGAAGGTTCGGATTTGACAGAAACCTAACTCGATTTGCATGCTTGTAACCGCACACTACACACTATAACGTTATCAATATGCACACTGCCATCAAATTCCTCGCCATACAATACTTGACTCGTTTATAGCAACCCCAGAAGGAAAATATCAATGCATGACCTGATTTCGAGCGCTGAACTGCTTTCTTGCCGTTTGTTTACCCCAGTAGAATCGAGTTTTCATATCGATTATCAGTAAGAACTACCTATTTACTCACATAATATCTCATAAAAGACGGTCTGAACTACCCGCAGGGACATTACTGTCTGAATATCGTGCGTTATGGGATGTGAAATCACAAAAACATTGTCCACGGATAAGAGAATACATATTTAATGAAGGCAAGATCGACTTCTCGATATATCAATGTATTAATAATTCGCTGTTCGTTCTCCATTCCAACTTTAATTATTTAAATCCTTCATAAAACACCACAATAGGTGAACGTACAAACAATGATGTACAAACTTGAAATTTTGAAAGCCGTAGGGAAGTTTCGAAAGTCCCAATCGCGTAGCTCGAGTGAAGTTTCTAAATAACATAGTTTATTCTTTAGCTATCTTTGAACAAAAACATTCGTCATTTCTTTTGGAATATTTTTTATTTTACATGAACTATACACTGATTCCGTGCATAACATGTGATGTTGAGTGATCCTGCCTTCTTGCACCCCCTTAATCTCTTCTCGCCTTTCCTCTCTCTTAGGATGGTGATTTCCATTTTTTTAAACGCTGCAAATAATTGCACAATGGTTTATTATTTTTCTATATAGATCACTCGTCTGCAAAGCCACCAACCATCCAACATGAAGAAAACATCGATCGCATTTCGGTCAGCTATGATTTGAACGATTAGGCCTCTTTTGCGATTGACATTTTTGATGTATCACAAAAAATCCTTAGTGCCAAAATGTCAATAATATCGAAGGAAAGGCTAAGTTGATTGACATTTTTGAAGTATTACAAAACTCCTTAGTGCCAAAATGTCAATAATATCGAAGGAAAGGCTAAGTTGATTGACATTTTTGAGGTATTACAAAACTCCTTAGTGCCAAAATGTCAATAATGTCGGAGGAAAGGCTAAGTTGATTGACATTTTTGAAGTATTACAAAACTCCTTAGTGCCAAAATGTCAATAATATCGAAGGAAAGGCCAAGTTGATTGACATTTTTGAAGTATTACAAAACTCCTTAGTGCCAAAATGTCAATAATATCGAAGGAAAGGCTAAGTTGATTGACATTTTTGAAGTATTACAAAACTCCTTAGTGCCAAAATGTCAATAATATCGAAGGAAAGGCCAAGTTGATTGACATTTTTGAAGTATTACAAAACTCCTTAGTGCCAAAATGTCAATAATATCGAAGGAAAGGCCAAGTTGATTGACATTTTTGAAGTATTACAAAACTCCTTAGTGCCAAAATGTCAACAATATCGAAGGAAAGGCCAAGTTGATTGACATTGTTGAAGTATTACAAAACTCCTTAGTGCCAAAATGTCAATAATATCGAAGGAAAGGTCAAGTTGATTGACATTTTTGAAGTATTACAAAACTCCTTAGAGCCAAAATGACAATAATGTCGAAGGAAAAGCTAAGTTGATTGACATTTTTGAAGTATTACAAAACTCCTTAGTGCCAAAATGTCAATAATATCGAAGGAAAGGCCAAGTTGATTGACATTTTTGAAGTATTACAAAACTCCTTAGTGCCAAAATGTCAATAATATCGAAGGAAAGGTCAAGTTGATTGACATTTTTGAAGTATTACAAAACTCCTTAGAGCCAAAATGACAATAATGTCGAAGGAAAAGCTAAGTTGATTGACATTTTTGAAGTATTACAAAACTCCTTAGTGCCAAAATGTCAATAATATCGAAGGAAAGGCCAAGTTGATTGACATTTTTGAAGTATTACAAAACTCCTTAGTGCCAAAATGTCAATAATATCGAAGGAAAGGCCAAGTTGATTGACATTTTTGAAGTATTACAAAACTCCTTAGTGCCAAAATGTCAATAATATCGAAGGAAAGGCCAAGTTGATTGACATTTTTGAAGTATTACAAAACTCCATAGTGCCAAAATGTCAATAATATCGAAGGAAAGGCTAAGTTGATTGACATTTTTGAAGTATTACAAAACTCCTTAGTGCCAAAATGTCAATAATATCGAAGGAAAGGCCAAGTTGATTGACATTTTTGAAGTATTACAAAACTCCTTAGTGCCAAAATGTCAATAATATCGAAGGAAAGGCCAAGTTGATTGACATTTTTGAAGTATTACAAAACTCCTTAGTGCCAAAATGTCAACAATATCGAAGGAAAGGCCAAGTTGATTGACATTGTTGAAGTATTACAAAACTCCTTAGTGCCAAAATGTCAATAATATCGAAGGAAAGGTCAAGTTGATTGACATTTTTGAAGTATTACAAAACTCCTTAGAGCCAAAATGACAATAATGTCGAAGGAAAAGCTAAGTTGATTGACATTTTTGAAGTATTACAAAACTCCTTAGTGCCAAAATGTCAATAATATCGAAGGAAAGGCCAAGTTGATTGACATTTTTGAAGTATTACAAAACTCCTTAGTGCCAAAATGTCAATAATATCGAAGGAAAGGCCAAGTTGATTGACATTTTTGAAGTATTACAAAACTCCTCAGTGCCAAAATGTCAATAATATCGAAGGAAAGGCCAAGTTGATTGACATTTTTGAAGTATTACAAAACTCCTTAGTGCCAAAATGTCAATAATGTCGGAGGAAAGGCTAAGTTGATTGACATTTTTGAAGTATTACAAAACTCCTCAGTGCCAAAATGTCAATAATATCGAAGGAAAGGCCAAGTTGATTGACATTTTTGAAGTATTACAAAACTCCTCAGTGCCAAAATGTCAATAATATCGAAGGAAAGGCCAAGTTGATTGACATTTTTGAAGTATTACAAAACTCCTTAGTGCCAAAATGTCAATAATGTCGGAGGAAAGGCTAAGTTAAATGAAATTTTTGGAGCACAAAACTGTATTTTGGTTTATTATTTTCAACAATGAACCTTTGGAATCGACCAAGAAATTTTTTTAACACACCTCAAAATTTGATGGTTTTTGTTTCAAGGTACGTAGAATCCAAAACTCGAATGGAAATTTGGCCGTCCGTCAGCCCTACGCGGCACTTTCCCCACTTAGCATTGACCGATTTTGATGAAATTAGGTATGTAGGCTCCATTTGGGGTCTAGTTGTGCCCCGCAGAGTTTGGTTGATGTAGGTCACATCTAAGGGTTCAAAAATGAATTTTGAAATTTCGAAAACTCGAAAAATTTTGATGTAAAGGTATTGTTTTTCCTTCAATTTAAGATTTTATAGAATTTTTTGAGACCACGCGGAGCCCCGTAAGACAAACCGACCGCTCCCTACAAGAATTTAAGGGTTTTACGTACGATGAATCAGAAACACGAGAGTGAATCGCAAAAGAGGCCTAATGTCCGTTCAAATTAAAGCTGACCGAAATGAGATCGATGTTTTTCCTCATGTTGGATGGTTGGTGGCTTTGCAGACGAGTGATCTATATAGAAAAATAATAAACCATTGTGCAATAATTTGCAGCGTTTTATAAACACCACCCACGTCTTGGTTCGTGCAGCTGGATCGGCTTTCCTAAGATCTCGTATAACTTCTCAAAGGGAAAAATGTTCTAAAACCCTTTTCCCTCGAACCTTATGATGCTGATATCCAAACGGCGGATCGACTTAGAATTATGAAAAGGTCCTACCACGAACAAGAAGAATCATTGTAGTTAATGAACTTTCGCAACATGCTAGTCTGCTTGCGATTGAATTTAATCAGCTGGGTGGTCAAAAACCATCCGATTTACTGAGAGCGATTAAACATCAAATAGGTGATATTTTACCTACCGAATTCGCTAAAACCTTCTGGCTCAAGTCACTTCCGACGGATCTACAAACTATGCTTGTTCCCTGGATGAATCAAGATGATTGAATAGTGGAACTTGAAAACTCGGCGGTGATAAACACACTCTAGAAAATATCGAAGAGTTACGATCTGTTATATCCCGTTTCCTAGAGGCTCTACCAACTTTTAGGGGAACTGAAGGAAACAATAGGAACACTCTTGATTTGACCGACTGCGCCACTTTGTTGTATCACAAAAATTAACTTTCCTCGAACGGGGATTGATCTTTTGTCATTCCGACTAAACTATATTTCCATACGTGAGTCGGAGCTCTTACCACTGAGCTAAGGAAGTGAATGGGCAGAATTGCGAAGATCCTCAACATTGCAAAACATCCTCCTCCACATCTCCTCATTCTCCATTTACATCTCCCGCCAGAAGACGATACTGTTGGCATCACACAAAATACGGAAAGCAAGCTCGCAAATGTTTGAAACTCTGCCAATGGAAGAAAATTTCATATAACAACCCCGCCGGCGCACAGTGGGGTAGAAAAAAAAGTGGAAAGTCCAATTTCCAAAGTCGTTTTTTAATTGATTTGGTGCACTTCTTCCTTAGTTTTTTAGGACGTCCCACAGTAAGGGTTGGGCGTCCTTATGGGTTTGATCTGGGTTAAAGTTGGACAACACTCAACAGAAAAAATTAACCACACTCTAATCCGTTTTAGACCATTCTGAATCCAAATCCGCCAAAAAAACCATAGGTGTATGTCTGTGTGTGTGTGTGTGACAAAATCTTGTGTCGTCTGCCCAGGCCTCAGTTCTCAACCGTTTTTCGTGGTTCTATATTTGTTCGACGCGGAAACCTATCTAGTTCTGCGCTACGAATTTCGAATTTTGCCTTTTTGAGGGGGGGGAGGGGTTAATGCTTGAAAAACGTGCGTTTTCGGGTATAATGTTGGGTACTCTGCCCAGGCCTCAATTTCCAACCGATTTGCTTGCTTCTTTTTTTGTTCGACTCGGAAATCATCCAAATTGCACACTATCTCACCAGAGTATCAAAATTAGCATGGGCAGGGGGCGAGTAGGGGGATAATATTCACAAAATATCCGATTTTTAAATATTTCGGTTCCTTTATAGCTTACTAATTGTACCCAAGCTTTGAAATCGAGGAAAAATTCTACTTCCGGATTTTCATGAATTATTCTCTGTACAACCATGGAACTAATAGTGGTGCCACCATAGTGCCAGGACACCATAAACCATACATTACGTCAGATGAAAGTTCAACGTTACGACGTACGACCGCTTTGGTCGCTTTGGTTGAACTCGAATTCTACTATTTCTTGCCTAAAAAACTAAATAATTTACATCGAGTGAAACAGTTTTATCGCTTACCAACTGGTTTAAATAAATCTACTTAATGCTTATCCAATGGGACGTCCCCTGGAATGCAGTACACTCTCAGGGCTGTGAAATGGGTTTTTATTGTGAAACAATGTCAAAGATGGCAACAATTGGGCAATTAGCGTTTTTTCCCAAAATAGGACTTTCACCCCAAACGCAGGAAATCCAACCTACCCTTTTTGGATACTACCTTGTTATTGATACGGGTGCCAGGTGGGCCTCATTCCGTAAAGAAGGACTACATGTAATCAAAGCTGAATATTTCTCCTGCTAAGCTGGTTTTACCAGATACCAAATGCCCGTCAAGTTTTCGAACCTCTTACCATCAACTACCTCACCTTCAATTTTAGAATCAGATTAACAAAAACACTGAGAAGTAGTAATTTCAGTCATCTCAGTCAGAACGACACTAGTAAATTTCTCAGTAAAAATAGTTTTATTCAACATTTACAGTAACCAAGTTATTCACAACATGTTATTTATTTGTATACAATTGTCATCGATTGGTCGTTGCTTGATCCTATGTGTCTTGGTATTACAAGAATTTCCGATATTGATTATTTTCATGACACTCTTCATTAGACCCTACATAGGTCGAATAAGTACACTCCCCACCCCCACCACTCCGAAAATTCTTGAATTTTTCCATTTTTCTGAACTTGATCTAGGTTTTTTTAAGTTAGCAAACCCACAAAAAGCTTGCATTTTCCATGTCATTTTTCCAGGTCATTTTTGGTACATTTTAATGCATTTTGTGGTAATTATGTTGTTTATTGATTTTTCACGTGCATCCGGTATTGACATTTTAAATTCAAAAATTTGAAATTTGATTACTACCAATTTAAAATACGGGGTCTCCAAATAACTACGCTCCCCCACTTATTTATTATTATATATTATTTTGTTTATTAAGTTATACGACGTCTTAGGAAAGCCGATCCAGCTGCACGAACCACAGACGTGGGTCGTGTTTATAAAACGCTGCAAATTATTACACAATGGTTTATTATTTTTCTATATAGATCACTCATCTACAAAGCCACCAACCATCCAACATGAAGAAAAACATCGATTTCATTTCGGTCAGCTAAAATTTGAACGGAGATTAGGCCTCTTTTGCGATTCACACTCGTGTTTCTGATTTATCGTACGTAAAACCCTTAAATTCTCGTAGGGAGCGAACGGTTGGTGCTACTGAGCTCCGCGTGGACTCAAAAAATTCTAAGAATTCTATAGAATCTTAAATTGAAGGAAAAACAATTTCTCTTATATCAAAATTTTTCGAGTTAGGGCGTTTTCAAAATTTCAAAATTTATTTTTGAATCCTTAGAAGTCTACATACCAAAATCATCGGGGCACAACTAGACCCCAAATGGAGCCTACATACCAAATTTCATCATAATCGGTCACTGCTGATTGGGATAAGTGCCGCGTACGGCGGACGGCGGACGGACGGCCAAATTTGTATTCGATTTTTGGATTCTACTTACCTTGAAACGTAAACCATCAAATTTTGAGGGGGTGTTAAAAAAAAATTTTCTTGGTCGATTCCTAAAGGTTCATTATTGAAAATAATAAACCAAAAGGCCTCAGGGTGATTAGTATTGATATAGTTGTAGGTTCTACCTGTTGTTTTTGCCTGCTCTGATCCTGAAGAGCGAGGCGAGCGACGAAGCCTCTTGTTCAGCTGGTGAAGTAACCGTACATCCGTCGGTGGCGAGACCGAGCGGCGTCCTCAAGAATTCGGTTGATCGATCGTCTGTATTCATCCTGCTGTGTTCTGAAGCAAATTTTTTCCGTCGGGTGCCTCAGTGTTGTGTATTTCTTGCTGTTAATTTTGAATAAAACTTTTTTTACTGAGAAATTTACTTGTTTCGATCTGACTGACTGAATTTACTTATTGGTTTATTATTTTCAATAATGAACCTTTGGAATCGACCAAGAAAAAAAAAATTTTAACACCCCCTCAAAATTTGATGGTTTACGTTTCAAGGTACGTAGAATCCAAAAATCGAATAAAAATTTGGCCGTCCGTCCGCCGTCCGCCGTACGCCGTCCGCCGTACGCCGTCCGCCGTACGCGGCACTTTTGCCACTTAGCATTGACCGATTTTGATGAAATTTGGTTTGTAGGCTCCATTTGGGGTCTAGTTGTGCCCCGAAGCTTTTGGTTGATGTAGGTCACTTCTAAGGGTTCCAAAATCAATTTTGAAATTTTGAAAACGCCCTAACTCAAAAAATTTCGATATAAAGGTATTGTTTTTCCTTCAATTTAACATTCTATAGAATTTTTAGAATTTTTTGAGACCACGCGGAGCTCTGTAGGACTAACCGTTCGCTCCCTACGAAAATTTAAGTGTTTATATTGATATATATATATATATTAGATATATATATATATATATTATTATATATATATATATATATATATATATATATATATATATATATATATATATATATATATATATATATATATATATACTTATATATATATATCTATATATATATATATATATATATCTATATATCTTATATACTCTATATATCTATATCTATCTATCTATATATATATATATATATACTATATCTATATATATATATCTATCTATATATATATATATATATATATATATATATATATATATATATATAAATCAAAACACGAGTGTGAATCGCAAAAGAGCGATTTACACTTTTTTATTTTTTTTTTTTGATCTCCGTTCAAATTAGAGCTGACCGAAATGCGATCGATGGTTGGTAATTTTGATTTTTTTTCTTTGGATTTTTTCTTTGATTTTTTTCGATTTTTAGGACGTCCCACAGTAAGACTTGGGCGTCCTTATAAGATCGATCTGGGGTGAAGTTGGACAACACTCAACAGAAAAAAAAAATAACCACACAGTAATCCGTTTTAGACCATTCTGAATCCAAATCCGCGAAAAAAACCATAGGTGTATGTCTGTGTGTGTGTGTGTGTGTGTGTATGTGTGTATGTGTGTATGTGTGTGTGTGTGTGACAAAATCTTGTGTCGTCTGCACAGGCCTTAGTTCTCAACCGATTTTCCTGGTTCTTTTTTTGTTCGACGCGGAAAACTATCTAGTTGTGCACTACGTCGCCGGAATTTCGAATTTTGCCTTTTAAGGGGGGGAAAGGGGGGGTTAATGCTCAAAAAACGTGCATTTTTGGGCATAATCTTGTGTCGTCTGCCCAGGCCTTAGTTCTCAACCGATTTTTGTGGTTCTTTTTTTGTTCGACGCGGAAAACTATCTAGTTGTGCACTACGGCGCCGGAATTTCGAATTTTGCCTTTTAAGGGGGAGAAAGGGGGGGTTAATGCTTAAAAAACGTGCGTTTGCGGGCATAATCCTTTAAAATTTGCCCAGGCCTCAATTTCCAACCGATTAGTGAGTTTCTTTTTTTGTTTGACTCAAATAACTTCCGAGTTGTACATAATTTCACCCGAGTACCAAAATTCGCAAGGGGGGGTGTAGTGGGGGGATAATATTCACAAAATATCCGATTTTTCAAAATTTCGGTTCCTTTACTGCTTACTAATTGTACCCAAGCTTTGAAATTGAGGAAAAATTCTCATTATACCTCCGGGTTTTCATGAATTATTCTCTGTAGCACCAAGGAAATAATAGTGGTGCCACCATGGTGCCAGGACACCATAAACCGCATATTTCGTGCTTTTTTTTTGTGTTTCACCTTGAATACGGATGTGAACCTCGACGGACCGCCTACTAAAACTAATAGATGAAAGTGCAATGTTACGACGTATTCCCCCTTTGGTGCCAGACTGGCACCATTGGTGGTGGGGGGGGGGGGGGGGGGGGGGGTGTGAACTCGAATTCGCATGTTGGGTATCGTAGATCATGGATTTTAAAATGCTCTTCAGATTCGAGGCTCCCATGCCGCTAGAAATGTTTTGGTAGATAATGGTGAGGGGGGGGGGTCACTATTTCTTGCCTAAAGTAATAAACCAAATTACATCGAGTGAAACAGTTTTATCGCTTACCAACTGGTTAACTGATCTAATGCTTATCCAATGGGACGTCCCCTGGAATGCATGCATTACTAAACAATATGTTTTTTTTTTTTTTTTTCTTTTCTTCATATTGGATGGAAGCGGCTGCGCATGCGTAAACGTGAATTCCTTGTAACGGCCATAACTTCAACATTTTCCGTTCGATTTCAATGAAAATTTCAGGGATGTTACAGATTAGTATTTAGATGGTCCCATATGAAAATCACCACCTTCGGAATGACAGTAGCCACTGCGCATGCGCAAACGTGAATTTCCTTGTAACGGCCATAACTTCCATATTTTCTACCCGATTTCAATGAAATTTTCAGGGATTATGCGGATCAGGTTGTAGATGGTCCCCAATGAAAATCAAGGCCTTAAAATTTACAGAAGCCTGTGCGCCTGCGCATACGTAAAATCCTTGTAACAGCCATAACATTTACATTTTTCATCCGAATTTGATGAAATTTTCTTGGATTGTCCAGATTAGCGTGTAGATGGTCCCCTATGAGGGTAGTGAAAGGTACTTAGAGATTGATGTTTCGAGATTAACTACTATGCTTCGGATCATCTATATAATCGGGTTATGGATACGAGGAAGCTATGTGCCACACCCACTTGGCATACTTTTTTTAGCTCGAACACCACTTGCTGTAAATAATTCCTATCATACTTTCTTATCTTAGCCTGCCAGGTATGCTCCATGTTCGAACTGGCATTGACTATATGAACATATGGATAATAACCTACCCTGGTCACTCGGCATGAGATACAATCCCCCCCTCTCAACATCCTAGGCTAGATGACAAGGCACTTGCTTGGCGACCGCATCATAACGTGAATGCGACCCCCATGAGTCCGTAGAAACTGTTGCACTACATGATACAGATGGCTGGCGTGGAAGTTCCGGTAGTCGCGGGCCCCAATGCCCTGCATAGCCCATTCCACCAATCGGGATCACTGACGAAGATCTCTACCATCTACTGATTCATGCAGACTAGCAGCAACATCAGCAGGCGAACTGGGTTTTGGAGCAGATGATTTTGCCCGAACACACCAGGTTAACTTCTGCCAGACATCAGGCTCAGCAGCACGGGCGGTATCCCAGCTCGACCCTTGGAGGGATAGCAGGCCCTGGCGGCGTACCTTTCTACCAACCTATCTGAATTCATTCTAATTATTATTTCCCTTTTGGTTTATTATTTTCAATAATAATGAACATTTGGGATCGACTAAGAAAAAAATGTTAACACCCTCCCCCCCTCAAAATTTGTTGGTTTACGTTTCAAAGTACGTAGATTCCAAAAATCGAATAAAAATTTGGGCGTCCGTCCGCCGTACGCAGCACTTTCCTTAGTTCCCATTGGCCGATTTTGATGAAATTTGGTATATCGGCTCCATTCCGGTCTAGTTGTGCCCAGAAGATTTTGGTTGATGACGGTCACTTCTAAGGGTTGAAAAATAAGGGTTAAAATTTTGAAAACGCCCTAGCTCAAAATGTCGATATAAAGGTATTGTTTTTCCATAAATTTAAGATGGTATTGCATTTTTAGAATTTTTAGAGAACACACGGAGCTCTGTAGGACAAACCGTTCGCTCCCTACGAGAACTCAAGGGTTGGACTTACGATAAATCAGAAACACGAGTTTGAATCGCAAAAGAGGCCTAATCTCCGTTCAAATTTTAGCTGACCAAGCCTATCGCTGTAGGTATGTGGCACGTAGGTAGTATCTATGGTTGAAGGTGGTGACAATGGCAAAGCCGAGTTCTTTGCAGACAAGTGATCTATATAGAAAAATAATAAACCTTTGTTTAATAATTTGCAGCGTTTTTAATAGTTTGCAATCTTCAGTTTTGAGGTCGGTCCGTTATTGTGAATGATATTTCAGGAAAATATATTGTTTAGTAATGCATGCCTTTCAGGAGATATACATCCATTTTATAACCCTCTTTACATCCATGTCCCATCTCATCTCCCTTCTCAGTTTCATTCCACACAGTTGCGCTTCCCAAGCAACCTACAACAAAATTTCGTTATGAAAACAATGGTGCGCTAGTCGGTACTTCTGGTCAAAATAACCTTGATTGTAAACCATCCACTATAATAAAGCGTACTATTCGTGGAAAGACCGTATTCTTCGGTTATCTGTGAAAAAACACAGAACCGTTTTTTATATTATGTAATTTATTATTCATATTAGTCAATATTGGGAAAATATATTGATCGAATTGACAGTATCAATGTAAATTAGGTATAGTCGTTAATCGGAACGCAATTTTTCTCAAAGTCCCTCACGCGCAGGAAAGTGAACCCTGAAAGAACTATTTCTTTCCTCCAGAACCTCCATTCCTCATGAAAAGAATAGGATTTAGTTAGTTGGAATTATTTTGGTTGAAATCAATGGTATCTTCTTTGTTACTGATAATGGTTAAGTAGATTCAACTTGGTAACTAAGCAGATATCTTTTTTATTAACTCCGAGTTTATTGGCAATATCAGGACATAAGGACGTTTTTTCAACACCTCAAGTAGGTATCGAGATAGGTGGTTTTCCGTGTTTCCCTGGATTTTTTTATACGTCGCATTATGAATCACTTCGAGAGCGTGAGAGTATGAAGAACCCGCACTAATCACTGGAGGAAAAACCCGCGATTCCCCAGGGAGAGAGAGATTAACGATTTCATCGTTTCCCCTTTGACGTAGCAGATTTATGGTTCGAGCTGGAGGCGTGCAGCATGAGCAGAAATTTCCTTCTCGATGGAAAATGGGAGGATCGAAGCCCGGCGAGTGTAATAAGGCTTTTATCAGTGAGGAAGTGAAAGAGTGAAGGTGCCAGTGACCCATCGCTCTATATTGACCCCATTAATCAGCACTCAGGTCCGGACCAGAGAACTCTGAGGGTGAAGGAAGGAACGCAGGACTACAACATTTACCCGTAAGTTATCGGCGTCGTTATTTTTCTCGCCAGTAGAAGTATCGCTAGAATGAGCAGTCACAATGTTAAGTATGAGACCGCGACATTCTGCAATTTACAGGTCTTCCATGTATGTGTGTGTGTGTGTGTATGGGGAAGGGAGTCCGATCACTATTCTATGTTTATTATATGTTTTCTCAAGAATACATATTATTTAGTCATGCAACCATTCTAAATGATGTCTCGTTGGATGAAGAGTAGAACGTTCAACTCCAACCACTAAACAATAGGACATACATTTGGATTACTTTTCCCCTGCATGAAATTTTAACCGGTGTTATTTACGTGTTTTTTTTTTTTTTTTTTTTTTAATTTTATTTCAACTTTTTGTATGTATAATACTTTTTTGTTTTGAAAATATAATACTTTAAACTGTAGTACATTGTTCAAACCTCATAGTTTGAACCCAGTTAAAAATCCCACGAGTACATTAACACCTAGGGTTTTCCCCAATTCGTATACGCTTTGTGAGGAACATATCTCTTTTGGTCAGAATTCCATTTTGCAATTCCCAGGCAGCTTATCATTCAATACAATAGGCATTCAGGTCAAATACGAAGCCCAGGTCTTCAACCTCTTGGGTTTTTTCAACAGTTTCATACCCCTAACTGTATGCAACAAGAATTTCTATTGGCTCCCCAGTTGAGCATTCTCATCCACCTCCACCTTCCCTAAACCGTAAGGGAGGTGGTACGAATGTTACGCGATTTACTAGGAAAAAATTGTACTTCACTTCATCTCCGACTTCTCGTGTGAAACGTACCACTGCCTTTCTTAAGACATTCAATTATTTCTAAATGTGTGTAGTTGCCGAAGTCCTAAATATATCAAGTTTCAGTTTCGTTTTCTAATCGAAGTGTTTATTTGAAACATACCTAATTTCCTGGGCATGAACAATTTGGTGCCGAAACCCGGGAAATTAGCGGAACAGTGAGAAGAAACCCGTGCTTCCGCGCTTGAACTAAATTCAGAACCAGTTTTTGCATCGGGATCTACCTTCATCATGTCACTACAAGAAGAATTTGAACGAGAACTAGAAGGTAAATCTTCACATGCTGAGATTTTCAATCTATTTCGTACCACTGTCCCAAAATTGAACATCGAAGTATCTAAATCTGTCGACCCGACTGCCTTGATTAATCAAGCCGACATACTTTGCTCCGAGTTCAATACTCTTGCAATCAGACTGTGTGGTGTTACCTCTCCCTCTATGTTCCAATTTAACAAGGCAGAATCAAAAATTGCAGATTTCAACACACAACTACAAGCTCTTCTCCCAAAGTTATTTTCGGGACTGAAACTTTCATGGTTTGTTGATGCTTTGCGAGTCAAACTTTTCGACGTTCGCGCCTTCGCTGAGGAGGCCCTCGAAACTATGCATGACAAACTTATTTCTTCTGCATCATCTTCTCAGCCCTTATCACGCTTGTCAGTATTGGACGATCCAAACACGGCAACCTTAAATGCTTTAAAAACCCTCGCATCCTTGTCTCCCTCTGTGCCGATTTTCAATGGAGATATATTAGATTTCCCCACTTTCAAGGAAATTTTCACTCAAAGCGTACACGAGTTGCAAGTACCCAGATGTCAACAAATTGGAAACGTTGAAGACCAAATTAGGGCCCAAGATGAAAGCTTGGATTACACCTCACCTTGCCAACCGGGCAAAATATCAAGATGTTTGGAAAGCTTTGGTAAATGAGTACTCCAATCAATACCATTTCACCATGGCCATTCTGGATAAAAGAAACGAAATTCGCCAATTGGCTAACGATAAACCTGAATTTCTCCAACCATTCATTCAGTCAGTTGAAGCATATTACGCAGCACTAACCAGCGTTCCTGCAACCAATTTAGCTGATATACTAGTTTATCATACTGCTGCCAGAGCTCTTCCTTCCTACCTGCATCGCACTTTTTATGACGAAAAAATTGCTGGGTCCGCCGAACTGCCCGATCTACGAAGTTTGCTGACTTTCTTACATTCACGCCTCACTAGAAATCTTGCTGTTGGAGAGAAGACCACTGCTTCTTTACCGTTTCATCGCCCCCGGACCGCTCCAAACTATCTTACGCATGTCAACTCTTCCCAAATCCAAAACAACCCACGAGCCTCCAGTTGTTCGTACTGCGATGAAAGGCACCTACTCTACAGGTGTCCTACATTCCTAAGGCTCCCATATCAAAAACGCAGAGATTTTGTGCAGATAACTGGAATCTGTAGCAACTGTTTAGGGGGTATTCACACAAAAGCTCAGTGCCGCTCTCCGCATACATGTTACACTTGCCAGGAACCCCATCATTCGACTCTTCATGATTTTGGATACCCAGATCATATACTGCCTGAATTCCTAATCGCAAAGATGACCTCAGCTAAGTCTCCACTCAGCTCTAGGGATAACTCTCTTACTCGGAAACCTGCAAGGACAATTGGACGAAGAACCAGCCACGCGGTACAACGAGACTCATACTCCAGCCAGGAAGGACTTCATCGGTATGTCTCTAATAATTCTGAAGACGAGCTAGATAGTCATATTGTATCACATAATGTATCTCCCTCATTCGACTTAACTGCTGGTTCGCCAGGTGACTTGCAACCAAACCCTCCAAACGAAAATTACCGCTCGTCTTCATTCAATAACCGTAGTAAATTTGCACCGCACTCTAATTCAAGATATTCTCCAGTCCCATGCCAATGTAAAAGCGCCTGTAATTGCAATGGGACTATGACCAAATGACTAGGAGACTCCCCAAGGAATGACATGAGCCATTGCTCCCACAAGCCTAAGACTATTCACAGTTCCAGTAAACCTGTCAGTCTTCAAAATTCGAAATTCAACCTTCAGCAACACTCGACCCTCAACTTTAATCATCAGCGTTCTTTCAAGTCAAACTTAACAGTCCCATTCAAGCAAATTAAATCCAATATTCGTTTTCCGACAGGTTTTTCTTTGATTCCAACTACTCTAGTCAATATTTCTGCCCCCAATACTCATAGGTCATTCCTTGGTAGAGCCATTTTAGATTCAGGATCCGATTCAAATATAATGTCACTTGCCTTCGCCAATAAAGTTAAACTGCCCCTAAAACCTACGAATTCCAGTCTGAAGGGTGTAGGAGGAGCCTCCCTTGATCAACACATATTCACAACTCACGCTATTCTTCATTATCCTAATATAGGGAATCAGATTTCTAGTCCTCTTTGTCTAAAATTCCTAGTATTACCGCAACCTACCGCCCCATTACCCGTTGTCAGCTTTTCTAAGGACAATTGGCCATTCATCAAAAGGTTGATACTGGCAGATAATAATTTTAACACGACTGACGAAGTTCAAATTATACTATCCTCTGACGTACTACAGAAGTCACTCAAACCAGAAATTATAAATCCTATTGCTGGTTCCCCATTTTTTCAAAATTCTCTTTTTGGTTGGTTAGCTTCTGGTCAGATCTCTATAGGTAGGAAGAAAAGCGTCAGGTTTTCGGAAGAGTCGCTCGAAAACAAGCACAAGGCATTAATTAATAACTATCATGTTCATAAGGATCAAATCCCAAGTTCTTCAATTCCTTTAGATCAAAATAATTGTGATGAACAGATTAATTCTTTAGCTAGTGATGCAACACCACAAAAATTAACACCTTACGAAAATTATCTAAGTCAAGCACGTCTCACTCTCTCTCTTCCTCCAAAACCACAGCGAGAATCAAACTACCGTTCAAGATCTCTCAACGTTTACTCACTGACGCCACAACCCTCCTACCAGACCCAAAACTTTGAAATTAATTCAAGTAGGAAAATAAATTTGACAAATTTTCACACCCTATTTCCTCCCAAAATTGACGAATGTCAGGAGGCTTACTCAGATCAGCGGTGTAGAGAAATCCTTATAAACCATTATGCCCGTTTGCCCCCAGATAGATTGAGACTATACAAAGAACATCCTTTGATCTCTACAGTTAGCTCCAATTTTCCCTCAATATCCACAACTAAACCATCCAATCTTGAAATAGCAAAGTTACTTGAATTAATGTTCACCGTCGAGTCTGTAGAACCCTCGAATCCCCTAACACCTGATGAAATTCTAGCTGAGGAAATTTTTAAAAATACCACTCATGCACTTCCAAATGGACGATTTCAAGTAGACCTTCCTTTCAAACACAGTCCGAACATGCTAGGAGATAGTCGAAAGGTAGCACTTTCACGTTTTTTCGGGCTAGAGAAACGCCTCGCAAAGGATTCGAATCTGTACCAATCATATAGACAATTCATGGCTGATTATCTCAATCAAGGTCACATGGAACCAGTCACATCCCCAAACCCCGGCCAAATTACTTACTATATTCCACATCATGCTGTGAGGAAAAAGGATGACCCACCAGAAAAGATTAGAGTAGTTTTTAATGCTAGCCAAAAATCTAGTTCAGGATTCAGCTTGAATGATATCCTACTTCCCGGGCCCCGATTACAGCAGGACATTTCTGAAATTTTGACCTCATTTCGTTTTACGAAATTTGCCGTCACAGCTGACATTCGACAAATGTTCCGACAAATAATGCACAACCCCTTGCATCGAGACTTCCTCCGCATTTTTTGGAGAGATGATCCTTCACTACCCCTAATTGAATACCGGCTCACCACCGTAACATATGGGACGGCTTGTGCTCCCTTCCTAGCTTGTAAAGTAGTACAAAAGATTGCTCAAGATACCGTTTCAACTCTCCCTCTTGCGTCACAAGCCTTAACTGAGTCAACCTATGTTGATGATATCCATTTTGGAACAAATTCTTTACAAGAGACAATAAAAGCTAGGGACCAATTAATACAGGCACTAAAAACTAATGGACTTGAACTCAGGAAGTGGGCCGCGAATGACCCGCAAATTCTAGAGGGAATACCTTCTGACCACATTCTCCCCTGCTCTCAGTACTTCCAGTTGGGACTAAAATCCGATGCACCTTTAAAAGTCCTAGGAATTGTGTGGGATAATTTACACGATGTATTCTCCTATACAACCTCACCAGTACCCGCTATTCAAACGAAAAGGGAGCTAGCCTCGCAGATTGGGCAACTTTATGACCCACTTGGCTGGATCATTCCCATTTCCGTATATGCCAGGATAATTCAACGTCACGTAGTTTTGAAAAAATTGGATTGGGACGCACCACTACCATCGGACCTTAAGGCTCAATGGGCTCGATTTGCCAGTTACCTTCCAAACATCACTCATATTTCAATCCCAAGATATGTTCCAATCAAACTACCCCATTTTTCAATTGCAGCCTTTGCTGATTCGAGTGAAAAGGCCTATGCTACTGTAGTTTACCTGATTTGCCACGACTCCAATCTAGTTTCTTCCCACCTACTAACTGCTAAGGCGCGCATGGCCCCCATTAAACAAGAAACTTTACCCAGACTGGAATTACTTGCCGCTGAACTATTAGCCAAAACAGTTAAAAAAGTTAAGCGCCGTCTACCCCATATTGATAACAATCAGATTTTTGCATTTTCCGACTCTACCATAGTCCTATCTTGGCTAACAGCTGACCCGGCACCTATATGGAAAGTTTTTGTTGGAAATAAGGTAGCTAAATCACTCGATGTAATTCCACCAGACAGATGGTTTCATGTAACGTCAAAGGAAAATCCCGCCGACTTAGCCTCCAGAGGAATCTCCCCTGAACACCTTCCGAATCACCCTCTTTGGTGGCAAGGCCCTGCTTGGCTTTCTCAACATCCAACTCAATGGACTCTCACTCGAGTTAGGCCCATTTTAGAAGACCCCACAGTTCAGTCAGAACAACGTCGATGTAGCTACTCTCATGTCTTACAAGTAGAGCCCCAATTTTCCGATTTATTAGAAAACAAATACTCATCGCTTCCTAAGTTGCAATCTCTCGTAGCCCATTGTCTAAGGTTCCGTAACAATTGTGACAAATCTAAGGAAAAGGAATTTGGCCCCCTCAAATCACCTGAACTCAAAGCAGCACTTATGGCACTAACTAAGCGTTCACAGCTCCTCTCCCTTGCCGACGAATACGCCGATGCTGGTCTAGATAAACCTAAGCTTCGAATCTCGAAGGTCCTGGGTCTCTTCATAGATTCAAATGGTGTTTTGAGGGTAGGGGGACGACTCAGATACGCTCAGCTCCCGTTTGAATCGCGGCATCCAGCCCTTCTCCACCCTAAACATAAATTCACTCAATTGATAATTAGTCAAGCCCATGAAGATTGTCTACACGTAGGACCCCGAGCTACGTACGCAAAAATTCTGACTAATTTTTGGATAATTAATGGGGAACACACAGTTAGGCAGCAGTTGTCCGGCTGTCGGAGATGTTATTCCATCAATCCAAAACCCTTTAAGCCAGAGATGGGAGCTCTACCCCCTGATCGAACCGAATTACTACATCCCTTTAACCAAACAGGTATTGACTATGCTGGTCCTTTTCCACTTTCACTGACTGGGAAACGAGGTTCTAAGGTTATCGAAGCATATCTATGCGTATTTGTCTGTATGGCCACGAAGGCTATACACTTAGAATTGGTCCTAGATCTTAGCTCTGACGGTTTTTTACAAGCTTACGATAGATTTGTTAGTCGTAGAGGGTACCCAGCTATAGTTTGGACCGACAATGGGAAGAACTTTGTTGGGGCAAACAATCACCTCAGGCGCCTAAGGTCGGTACTTATAGACAACCACCATTCTGAAGCCGTTATACGACACACGGCCCGACAAGGAACCATCTGGAAATTCATTCCACCGCGCGCCCCGCACTTTGGAGGTCTTTGGGAGGCCGCAGTAAAATCAACCAAAAGACTATTGAAATTAGTTTTAAAGGACCAAACACCTAGCCTTACAACACTACAAACAATATTAGCTAAAATAGAAGCTATTCTCAATTCGCGTCCACTTTTGGCCTTATCTAACTCTCCAGCTGATCTTGATGTTTTAACTCCTGCACATTTCTTGATTCATCGTCCCCTAATTGCTCCGCCTTCCGAACCTGATGACTCACCTGCCTCTCTCCTCCCTAAGTGGAAATTGGTTAAGAATATAGAGAAAAGTTTTTGGAAGCGCTGGCAGAAAGAGTATTTATTGACTTTGCAAAGTAAGGAAAAATGGAATACTCCATCCCGACCCCCCAAGGAAGGAGAAATAGTAATAATCAAGGAAGACAATACACCGCCCCTCTCCTGGAAATTAGGAAGAATTGTTCACCTCAACTATGGGGCTGACGGAACGTCCCGTGTTGCTGAACTTAGCACCTCATCCGGCCCTCTAACCAGACCATTGACAAAATTGTGTCCATTGCCAGACAACCCTTGATGTTTCAATCGCGGGGGGACGATGTTCAAACCTCATAGTTTGAACCCAGTTAAAAATCCCACGAGTACATTAACACCTAGGGTTTTCCCCAATTCGTATACGCTTTGTGAGGAACATATCTCTTTTGGTCAGAATTCCATTTTGCAATTCCCAGGCAGCTTATCATTCAATACAATAGGCATTCAGGTCAAATACGAAGCCCAGGTCTTCAACCTCTTGGGTTTTTTCAACAGTTTCATACCCCTAACTGTATGCAACAAGAATTTCTATTGGCTCCCCAGTTGAGCATTCTCATCCACCTCCACCTTCCCTAAACCGTAAGGGAGGTGGTACGAATGTTACGCGATTTACTAGGAAAAAATTGTACTTCACTTCATCTCCGACTTCTCGTGTGAAACGTACCACTGCCTTTCTTAAGACATTCAATTATTTCTAAATGTGTGTAGTTGCCGAAGTCCTAAATATATCAAGTTTCAGTTTCGTTTTCTAATCGAAGTGTTTATTTGAAACATACCTAATTTCCTGGGCATGAACATACATTTATTTGTACTTCAATAGAACGTGGGGGACGGTGACTGTCCATTAACAGGCCCTCCCAATACAAATGTAGTAAGTATAATAATAAATTAATGATAGTGTTGTATAATAATTTAGAAAGTAGTTACATTTTTTTTCTTCAGATTTTTGTTAAGGTTCATTATAAAGCTATACTCATACTATTTATCACAGTTAGATTTTTTTTTTAATCATTCCCGTCCATCAGGTCGATCATTCTATTTCTTTTGAGGCGTCGGGGGTGAAGTTGCCTTTCCCATGAGTTGAGGAGGTGCTCAAAAGCTGAGGATTGTTGGTGAGTTATGGATGTATGGATTTGGCTCATCGTTGCTTTTATCACTTCCTCTACTAGTGGTACATCCAGGTCCTGATGAATAACCGAATTCCTCACAAACCATGGAGCATTGCTTATAATACGGAGAGCTCTGTTTTGTTGCGTCTGTACTCTTTTAATTTGCGTATTGCTGGCCAGTCCCCATATGGAACAACCATACTGCCAGATCGGACGCAACATAGTTAAATAGATTAGTCGTTTATTATTTAGCTTATTGGTGAAGTCCGGCTAAGAAGGGGCTTGAGCGGATTGATGCGAGAGCGGAGTCTTTTCACCAATTCGTTTATGTGAGAATCGTATTTGGAATTTTATGTGAGAATTTTATAGGGAATTGTACAGTTAAATGACCGAAAAAAGGAAAATACCGTACGAACCAGGTTTATTCAATCGAATCACCAAATCTCGGACATTCATAAATTCATAACTCATATCTCCTACTTTTCCAAGAACAAAATCAAAACGTCTCTCGACCGTCTCCATGGAGATTGGACGCTCGTTACTTCACTACACTGGATCGGTCATCAGTCAAGGATCCCACAACTCGGCCATTCTGCTCCACCATACGGCCCGTATGGTCAGGCCATGGTTTCATGAGTTCCGCCCAAGTGGAAGTAGTCCTTGGCCCGTCATCATCTTCGTCAGCTGTCAGCTGGTACGTATTATTGGGCTTCACCGTTGCAGCTCTAGAGGGCCCGACAAATTTTGATCTCAGCATGGATGTTGGTTGGGTCCTCTTGATGGCTTGCAACTCTCCGTCTTCATCTTGACATCGGATTTGGGACGCAATCCCACGTGAATTTATTTTCATGATGGGACGTCTGCTTAGACCATCCACATATTTCATTTTCACCCTGGGTCGATTCTCAATAATATAGTCAAATTCTTCCAACAAAATCGTCCATCTGGCAACTCTGGTATCAAGATCCTTCTTTTCCATTGTCTTGGTGAATGCTGAATAGTCTGTCCTAATCTTGAATTTCATTCCTATCGAATAAACGCGAAACTTCTTCAATGAATCCATGATGGCTAAAACTTCAAGATCGTAGCTGCTGTAATTTCGTGTAATTTCCACTGGATGCATACAACCATCATCTGTAGCCTTTTGCAACAAAACACCACCAAATCCTTGTATGCTTGCGACAGTATGTTCAGTATAGCACTTTGAATCATAAATTCTGAGAGCTGGACTGCAACTCAACAATTCTCTCAACTTCAAAAAAGCTTGTCGTTCTTCTTCCTCAAATCTAAACGTAGCATCATCTTTCAGCAAGTTAGTAAGCGGTATAGCAATCTTGGTTTCTTTAAACTTAGAGAAAAATCCGGTCAAGTGTGCTGCAGGCAGCAGATAATGTTATTGGAGTGGAGACCCAGCAAAGTAAAAATACATGGTTTGACAGTGATTGCAACACAGTAACCGAAGCCAAGAACAAGGCTTATGCAAGAACCTTGGTAGGCAAGTGCACCAGGAGCGTGAAGGAGGAATATAGAGAGTGTCGTAGGAATGAGAAGAAGCTCCATAGAAGGAAAAAAAGAGCCTGGCACAACAGTAAAATAGAAAATATGGATATTCTGAAGGACCGTAATGAGACCAGGAAGTTTTACAAGGAGGTCAATGAAGCTCGAAAACCATTTACACCTAGGACAACTTTGGTCAAGAATGAGAGGGGCGAACTTGTCAGCGATGATAAAGAAATATGTAGAGTATGGCGACATCACTTTGACAACCTGCTTAATAGGGATCACACCCATGAGTCAACCAATTCTGATGGAATTCACCCTGAATCCTGTGGAGACAGATTGGACGAGATCGACCCTCCTACATTGGAGGAAGTAAAGCGAGCGATTGGGAAGCTGAAAAATAACAAGGCAGCAGGCACGGATAACATTCAAGCTGAGCTACTGAAGCAAGGTGGAGCTGCACTGGATGATCATATATTCAGGGTTGTGACTCTTTGCTGGAATGAGGAACATATTCCCAAAGAGTGGAATGAAGGCATTATATGCCCCATCCTTAAAAAGGGGGATCCCATGATCTGTGGCAACCACCGCGGCATCACACTGCTGAACCTTGGATACAAGGTGCTATCAAATGTTATATTTGGGCGCCTTCTCCCATTTGTTCAGAGTGCGGTTGGGGGATACCAAGCTGGGTTCCTGCCTGGAAGATCAACCACAGATCAGATATTCAGCCTACGCCAGATATTGGAAAAAACGAATGAGTTTAGCATTGGCACGCACCACCTGTTCATAGACTACAAGGCAGCGTATGACAGTGTGAACAGGAAGCGCTTGTATCTGGCAATGGAGGAGCTTGGGATTCCAGGAAAGTTGATGAGGATGGTCAGAGTGACCATGGCTGAAGTGAAGAGCTGCATTAGAGTGAAAGGAGTCCTGTCCGATCCGCTTGAGATTGGAAATGGTCTTCGTCAGGGTGATGCTCTTGCGTGCCTGATGTTTACCGTGGCGCTTGAGAAAGTTGTCCGCGACGCAGGCTTGCAATCCAGAGGAACTATTTTCCAAAGAAGTGTGCAGGTCCTAGCTTTCGCGGACGATATTGATGTCATTGCTAGGACGAGGCCGGACCTGGAGAGAGCATTCATGGCACTTGAAAAAGCAAGCAAGGACATGGGATTGGTTATTAACCAGTCCAAAACCAAGTACATGCCTGCTGGACCAGCCCACAAGGGTGGCATGCCCTCGCATATAACCCTGGCTGGGTACCAATTTGAAACCGTGTGTGACTTCAAATATCTCGGCTCAACGGTAACGTGCAAAAACGACCCGTCCACAGAGATCAAACTGAGGCTGATGGCTGCTAACAGGGCGTACTTTGCCATGATCACCCTCTTCAGGTCCAGGCTTCTCTCACGTGCGACTAAGTTCACGCTATACAAGGTGCTCGTGCGTCCCGTGCTGACCTATGCCTCTGAAACTTGGCCATTAACAAGGAATGACGCCGAAATGCTCAATAGATTCGAGAGAAAAGTTCTACGTAGGATCATTGGCCCTGTGTGCGAGAGAGGAAGATGGAGGCGTCGCTTCAATGCGGAACTATATGAGATATACGATGATCCTCCTGTCTCACGCGTTGTGAAGTCAAGCCGGCTCAGATGGGCTGGCCATGTCATCCGGATGGAAGAAACAGCCATTCCCAGGAAGCTGCTCCATGAACAACCAGGTGGGCGAAGAGGGCGAGGTAGACCGAAGGTTAGGTGGTTGGATGGAGTCGAGGATGACCTACAGAACTTGGGGCACAGAGGATGGAGAACGTTGGCTAGAGATAGAACAGTCTGGCGGAACATTGTGGAGGCGGCCAAGGTTCACATTGGACTGTAGAGCCAAAGAAGAAGAAGAAGAAGCATACAACCATCATCTGTAGCCTTTTGCAACAAAACACCACCAAATCCTTGTATGCTTGCGTCAGTATGTTCAGTGTAGCACTTTGAATCATAAATTCTGAGAGCTGGACTGCAACTCAACAATTCTCTCAACTTCAAAAAAGCTTGTCGTTCTTCTTCCTCAAATCTAAACGTAGCATCATCTTTCAGCAAGTTAGTAAGCGGTATAGCAATCTTGGTTTCTTTAAACTTAGAGAAAAATCCATTCAAACCGAGAAAACTTTCCACCTGCTTCGCTGTCTTTGGTTCTGGAAAATTTTTCAGATCAATAGTGGAGAAAACCTTGGCACCTCTCGTGTCTATTTTATCTTCTATCAGAGGTACGGGGTAGTGATCTTTTCCCACAATCTTGTTGATTTCACTGTCATCTTTCTTTCTCACAACTGCAACTTGACTAGAGAATTCGGATGTGCTTGGCTCAATTGCTGGAGGAACACACCCAAATAACGTACCATCTGTCTCAGGGATGGCCCGTCCATTCATAACAACATTGCGGGTCTGGTAATTCCTCTTGAGGGTGAATGTGGTCATGCTCGATTTTTCGGTGTTCATCACGATACGCCACTTGTCAGCCCATTCTTGGATGTTATTGAGGTGAAGCTGGAGGTTGGATGATGCAACTATCCCAGATGTATTGCGTGAAAGTACTGCAAAATCGTCAGCAAACATTGCTGCACTGGTGTCTCGGGATGTTTACTTGGTATGTTAGGGAAGAACTACAACATTTCTAGCATCGCGAGAGCCTGAAAATTGACAGTATTTTTAAATCCGAAATTGAAGATAAATACCTACCCACCATGTGTACACCCCCCCCCCCCCTCCCATCACCAGGGACCACCATGAGATTTCCAGCGCCTTGAAAGCCAGGAATTTGAACATTTTAAAATCCATGATCTATGATATCTAACACGTGAATTCGAATGGGATCAATTAGTGATTCTTAAAGGCATCGAAATGACGAAAATTTGGTATTTTTGTAATTATTATAATCCCCCATTCCCCCTCTTTCTATGGAAATTTAAACATTGGAGAAATAATGCATAAATGTAAAAATTATCCGATCATGATGAAACTGACAAAGGACCGTCTGGTGTCCCAAACACACCTTCCCTAAGCATTTAATCGAATTCGAATGGAAAGTGTAAAAGGAAAAAAATGTAGAAAGAAAAAAAGTGTAGAAAGAAATTATTTTTAGAAAGATTTCACGTTTGCACAAGCTCAGTGGCTAGTATTGAACTGATTGTGATGAACTTCATAGAAGACTAACTAGGTTCTGAACCACACAATATCAAAATGTCATCGAATTGGGACACGGTGCCGAATTTTATTGAAAGGCTTCGCCAATTTCTCTGAGGGTTTTTGAATATTGATGGTAAGATTTCAGGCCGTTTAAGTTACTCATCCTCATCTTTTACCTTAAACCGGAAAATTTACAGCTTATCGTCAATAAGGAAAGAAGACATGAACTTTTTAGTCTTGCTTTGCTAATGAATCTTGGTTTGCTAATGCCCTGAAGGTTTGTCGATATTGACGGCATAGTTGCCGGCCAGGTAGAAGGATATCAATCCCAGTCCTTCACCTTGAATATGGAAATTTCATACTTCTTATCAACAAAGGCCCCCTAAACCACCTCAGTTAATGACCCTCATTAACCACCTATTATGACCACTAATAAATTAGAAAGTCATCTAGTTTTATTTATTTGTTGAAATTTTATCGTATTGACGATAGTTGTGTATAAAAAAGTCTTCCAAGTGGGTGTGGCACATAGCTTCCTCGTATCCATAACCCGATTGTATAGATGATCCGATGCATAGTAGTTAATCTCAAAACTTCAATCTCAAAGTACCTTGCACTACTCACACAGGGGGCCGTCTGTCAACCCGCACAATCTCTGAATATTGTTGGAAAATGTAGAAGTTACAAATATTTAGATCTTACAAGTATTTCACATTTGCTCATGCGCACAAAATACTTTCAATTTGGGGGCCATGATTTTCGTAGGGTACTATCTCCACCCCAATTCGTATAATCCCTGGAAATATCATCGAAATTGGATGGAAAATGTAGAAGTTATGGCTGTTACAGGAAAATACACGTTTGCGCATGCGCAGTGGCTACTGAGAGTCTGGGGGCAACGATTTTCTTGAGGAGATAAACCCACGCTAGCCCGCTTAATCCCTGAAAATTTAATTGAAATCAGTCGGAAAACGTAGAAGTAGTTGTAGCAAGGATATCACGTTTGCTCATGCGAGGCGGCTACTATCAGTCCGGGGGTGATGATTTTCATAGGGGACCATCTACACGCCAACCTTCACAATCCCTGAAATTTTCATCAAAATCGGATGAGAAATGTAGAAGCTATGGCTGTGGAAAGGACAGACACACAGACACGGAACCAGAATTGTTCAGGAAGGTCTGAAACGTAAAATGCAAGTGGAAATTTGGATTTTGGAGAACATTCATTTTCAACCTTGAAAAGTGAAAACAAAGCTTCCGCTAGCTTGGTAGACTTGGAAGCAAAAAAGTGCGATGGTAATAAATATTAATGAAATTGAATATTGATGGTGAAGTTCCCGTCCAAATGATAGGATGCTTATTCCCATTTCTCATCTCCCATCGGAAATTTTGCAGCTTCTTGTTAACAAGGTATCTCTAATGATTAGGACGAAATGCAATTTTTGGTTCCAACTCAAACATTGCAACATTCATGCAGCATGAGTTAATGAGCGAACAGCCTTGTGGACGTAACACTAATCGTTTCAATTATACAATCAACCCCCTGGAAGAAAATTAAATAAAAACAATATGTCTTTATGTAAGCGTTCTGATTATTTTGATCAAAAAAATCTAGTTGTTTTTGCGACTTTGTTCATCCAATTAGGTGACCCTCCCCAGCCCCTGCCTTTCTCAAAAGAGATTTAAATCATGTGCGGTCCACGCTAGACAAACACTGTCCTAAGTCGTCCTGCCAGTCTAGAACGATGTTGACTGAATCCCTCTAATCAGGTTCATTAGCAAGGGTGATTTACCCGTGTCTCGCGAGGAAGGGGAGTTGTCCAGTCAGGAGATAATGCGATCAAGCCGCTTCATTAACAACGTCGAAAGATCTCACCTCCAACCAACCACATGGACCTCCCAACTCGCACTGAGATTTCACCAGTCATTGGCAGGCCCCAGATGTTAGTTTTTAAAAGGTCTCTGGTTAGTACGGGAAGTCTTTATGCGATTGATTTACTCTGTCTAAAACGCTGCAAATTATTACACAATGGTTTATTATTTTTCTATATAGATCACTCGTCTGCAAAGCCACCAACCATCCAACAAGGAGAAAAACATCGATCGCATTTCGGTCAGCTTTAATTTGACGGAGATTAGGCCTCTTTTGCGATTCACACTCGTGTTTCTGATTTATAGTACGTCCAAACTTTAAATTCTCGTAGTGAGCGAACGGTTTGTCCTACAGAGCTCCACGTGGTCTCAAAAAATTCTAAAAATTCTATAGAATCTTAAATTGAAGGAAAAACAATACCTTTATATCGAAATTTTTTGAGTTAGGGCGTTTTCAAAATTTCAAAATTGATTTTGGAACCCTTAGAAGTGACCTTCCACAACCAAAATCTTCGGGGCACAACTAGACCCCAAATGGAGCCTACATACAAATTTCATCAAAATCGGTCAATGCTAAGTGGCAAAAGTGCCGCGTACGGCGGACGGCGGACGGACGGCCAAATTTTTATTCGATTTTTGGATTCTACGTACCTTGAAACATAAACCATCAAATTTTGAGGGGGCGTTAAAATTTTTTTCTTGGTCGATTCCAAAGGTTCATTATTGAAAATAATAAACCAAAAGTACCTACCTACAGACAGTTGTCTCCGTTAGTCTGTGGTTAAACTTATGACAAATCAGAATGAATCGCACAAGAACACACACACGCACTATAATATACGAACATGAACTGTGTTCTATACTAATAACTAAATACAGTGGTAAAGCAGTGTTGATGCGGTGATCTAATCTACACAGAAAATTAATAAATCGTTGTGTAATCATTTGCAGCTCTTTTTTTCGGGGCTGCATCTAAAAGAGTAACGTTATTTATTCAATCAGCGCAGAAAAAAATGCTTGAGGGAATCGTCAAAACCCCTAATATATTCGAACAGTTGACAGCACAAACACAGAAATACGGAAGTATTGAGTCTGAAGCGTGTCAAACCTTTGGACCTCGTCACGACTCACTGAAGTGATTATGTAGTGGAATTTACAGTTATTGATGAACTACCTATAAACTGTGAACTAAACCGATCTACTTAACTTACTAGATGTAAAATCATCGTTAAAAGAAATTTTAAAACGCTGCAAATTATTACGCAAAGGTTTATTATTTTTCTATATAGATCACTCGTCTGCAAAGAACACAGCTTTGCCATTGTGAGGATCTACAAACCGTAGGTACTACTTACCTACCACATACCTACTTTACAATCAAGTTTATTTGGAAGAAATAAACGCTTCACACTCAGTTCGAAGAAACAGGGAGTTCCTAATTATTAGGAAATTCGATTACTGGTTGCTAAGGACGCAAAACTGAGTACAACTTGAAAAACCGAACAACGATCGCATTTCGGTCAGCGAAAATTTGAACAAAGGTTAGGCCTCTTTTGCGAATCACACTCGTGTTTCTGATTTATCGTAAGTCCAACCCTTCAGTTCTCGTAGGGAGCGAACGGTTTGTTGTACAGAGCTCCGGGTGGTCTCAAAAATTCTAAAAATTCAATACTATTTAAAATAGGTGAAAAAACGACACCTTTATTCCGAGAGTTTTCGAGCTAGAGCACTATTGAACCTTTCAACCCTTAATTTTCACCCCTTAGAAGTGACTGACATCATTCAAAAATTTCGGGGCGCAACTAAACCCCAAATTGAGCTCATTACTTATACCAAATTTCATCAAAATCGGTCTTTGGTAACTGAGGAAAGTGTATGGGGACGGACGGGAAATTTTTTATTCGCTTTTCGGATTCTACGTACCTTGGAACGTAAACCATCAAATTTTTGTGGGGGGGGGGGGGGGTAAAAAAATTTTCTAGGTCGATTCCAATGGTTCGTTATTGAAAATAATAAGCCAAAAAGTCAGCCTAGTGGGTCTGGCACATAGTTTCCTCGTTTCTAGAACACGATAGTACAGGGTCCGACAGTGAAACCTGACGGTTTTTGAAACAAGTAAATTAATTAATTTACAAGATATTGCTTCAGACCCATAACTACAACCCGCATCATGATCTTGATACTACTTTCGACGTCAGTGCAATACAGAACATGAACACACTTCGTAGGCATGGTAGGAAGTTGAATATAGATCTAATTAATAAATGGTAAGTTGGAATAGCAACAATAGGCTATGCGCATGGGTCGGAAAAACTGTTTATTGTTATTTTTACCCTAAACTAGACCTCATTCTGAGAATTTTGACACCAGCCGTTCTCTTTTTGAACGAGTAGACCTTTTCCCAAGATTTTTCAAAGTTTCGATTATTCTGACGTCACGCGCCCCTCCCGCATGGGCGGGACCCCCCAGCCCACTGTGACGTCATAGTAATTCAAACTTTTAAAAATCATAGAAAAAAGTCTTCTCACGCTAGAAGGTCTCAGGCTGAGGTATAGTTTAGATTAAATATAACAATGAACAGTTTTTCTGACCCATGCCTATTGTTGCTATTCCAACGTACCATGAAGATCTATCTTAGATCTATTTTCAACTTCCTATCATGCCTACGAAGTGTGTTCTTGTTCTGTACTGCACTGACGTCGCAAGTTCAATTATCAAGATCATGATGCGAGTTTGTAGTTCCTCGTATCCATAACCCGATTGTACGTATGACCCGATGCATAGTAGCTAATGTCAAATCATCAATCTCTAAGTACCTTGCACTACCCTAATAGAAGACCGTCTACACGTCAACCCGCACAATCTCGGATAATTTCATCGAATTCTGGTAAAAAAGTGTTCGCGTCTACAAGAAATTCACGTTTGCGCATGGGCAGTGGCTACTATCATTCCGCGGGCGATGATTTTCAAAAGGGCCCAACTACAGTCCAATCCGCACAATCCCTGAAAATTACATCGAAATCGGACAATAACTTCGTATAGTTCTGCCCGTTACAAGGATTTCATGACTGACAGATAGACACGAAACCAAAATTGTCCAGGAAGGCATAAAACATAAAACGCTAGTGGAAATTTTGATTTTGGAGAACTTTTTTTTCAACCTTATTAAATGAAAACCGCTACCTTGGTAGACTCGGAAGCATAAAAACTAATAATGATGTAGTAAAGCCTAATCATTTTAATTAGTAAAATTTTTCAAAAATGCTATTTTTCCTCAGGGAGGCTACATGTACAATGCTACTTGAAAGATACCTACTTGTTAACCTCTCTAAGGACTTGCTAGTAAATACTTTATCCAACGGCCGTGGAATCAGCCTTGTGGTTAGGTAGGTACTTAATAGCGTTCTTATCTGCAGTATCAGAGAAATTGAGGTCGGAAAATAAATGTTCTCGTTGACACGATGACGACGACGGCACCTAATCTGGCAAACAGCGAGAATGAAGAACGTCAGAATTTGGAATATAATCATTTTGCTTCTCGAGCGCCGAAAACTTGACTAAAGGAAAAGAAAATGCTGCCTACCGGTACGATATTAATCAATCGTATGAAAGCTTGAGTCAAAGATACTCGAGCCTTCACATTCACGAAGAGGTGAGCCGGGATGGTAGTAATTTAACTGAACTTCTTCAGAGAGAAAATATATCAACTTAAATTTAGCGAGATGAGATGACATGTGTCCAATGTCCAAGAAATTCTCTCTTGACATTTTCTCGCAGTTGTGCCAATGTTAGCGGCTTATCGAGATAAACTTTCCTCTTTAGATAACTTTCCCCACAGATAAAACGCTGCAAATTATTACACAATGGTTTATTATTTTTTATTTTTCTACATAGATCACTCGTCTGCAAAGCCACCAACCATCCAACATGAAGAAAAACATCGATCGCATTTCGGTCAGCTTTAATTTGAACGGAGATTAGGCCTCTTTTGCGATTCAGACTCGTGTTTCTGATTTATCTTACGTCCAACCCTTAAATTCTCGTAGTGAGCGAACGGTTTGTCCTACAGAGCTCCGCGTGGTCTCGAAAAATTCTAAAAATTCTATACAATCTTAAATTGATGGAAAAACAATACCTTTGCATCAAAATTTTTTGAGTTAGGGCGTTTTCAACATTTCAAAATTCATTTTTGAACCCTTATTAGTGACCTACATCAACCAAAATCTTCGGGACACAACTAGACCCCAAATGGAGCCTAAATACCAAATTTCATCAAAATCAGTCAATGCTAAGTAGGGAAAGTGCCGCGTACGGCGGACGGACGGCCAAATTTGTATTCGATTTTTGGATTCTACGTACCTTGAAACGTAAACCATCAAATTTTGAGGGGGTGTTAAAAAACTTTTACCTTTTTACTTTTTATACTTTATACCTTTATACTTTTTTTTACCTTTATATCAAAATTTTTTGAGTTAGGGCGTTTTCAAAATTTCAAAATTGATTTTGGAACCCTTAGAAGTGACCTACATCAACCAAAATCTTCGGAGCACAACTAGACTCCAAATGGAGCCTACATGCCAAATTTGGTCAAAATCGGTCAATGCTAAGTGGCAAATGTTCCGCGTACGGCGTTTGGCGTACGGTGCACATTGGGCAAAATGACCAATCTAGGTGGTCAAAATTATTTTTAGGTCGGTTTTTTATTCAAAATTGAATAAAAAGACGCTGATTACGGGAAAAATAATGAAAATATTTCTTGACTTCAATGAAAGTAGGCATATATCATGATATTTTTGTACACGTTTTATCTTAAATTCTAGACATTATGATTAGGTAGGCTCTGATTAATTACTTTGAGATTAATGACATCACTACAGTGTTAAACGGATATAACTCTGAAATATTGAATTTGAAAATATTATAGTCATGTTCTTATTCGACATTGTAGAAGATTCAACTGTTGATTTGCTTGAAGTTGCTTCTTTCAAGATACGGCTTGTGGACCTGTCTTCTGCTGAGTAGAGAGCAGTGAGCGCCGCAAAAAATAACTTTTCGGGACCAGCAGTCAACAATTCTTTCACTTTTCTTCTTTTTGTTTTATCGCCTGAGTCCTCAGACGGTTTTTTGGGACGCACAGGTGGTTGGTTCATGATAGCTTGAGTAATTTTCTAGGAAATGACAACTTCCAACTCTTTCCCACTCAGCCATGTCGAATATTTGTTAGAAAAAAGTCTTCTTTCCTATGGCAATTTTCCCACCTCTCTCCGATTTTTTGAAAAGTCTATCACAGCTTTTTTGATAATTTTTAAATTTAATATTTCTGAAGAATCGTCGAGATTACCTAACCCGATCACATACCTAGTGAGGTTTTCGTGGCGATCTTTCTTCGGTAGCTGTTTCCATTTCTCGACAAATTGATGGCGAGGAATCGTGATATTTATACCTGAAAATCAACCATTTTATTAAGTAACTCGGAAAACGCATAAAATCGCAAAAAAAGGTGGTTGAATACCGAAACTAGAACACTTAAAGAAACGAAAATAAATCGGATTTCCTTGGCAACTCTTGGTCGTGTGCTACTTTAACCCCAAGACGTCAATTATCATTTTTTTTTAAATACGGTATGGCGTTTGCTTATAAACACAGTATCAGACGCTATTTTTACAATTTTAGCAGGAAAAAATTGTACTTACTCCTTTCAATGGTTTCCATTATTGCCGAAACCAAGCCTGGAACGATTCTGCCTACAACTAACTGCAGCGTAGACGAGAAAAGTTAGGGATTCATAGTAGCTGATAATACGATCTTATTCGAACAGGAAACGGCGACACTTTAGATCGAAGTTTTTACAGCCATAGAAGGTTTTGACGATGAAAATATTAACGTTTTGGGGACTGCGAACTCATAATGAACAATTACTAATATTAGAGATTCCCATGTTTTGACTTGACTTTCGTCCACCTAGATTGGCCATTTTGCCCACTGTGCGGCGGACGGACGGCCAAATTTTTATTCGATTTTTGGATTCTACGTACCTTGAAACGTAAACCATCAAATTTTGAGGGGGTGTTAAAAAATATTTTTCTTGGTCGATTCCAAAGGTTCATTATTGAAAATAATAAACCAAAATCGCAATTGGAAAGATCTGGGGAACGTCCTGGCCATGGAACGTCAACAAGAACCGAGATTATGTTGCCAGGAAAATGTGTTCTTAGCAGCATTGTGGGCAAACGCGACGCGATGGTGATGTGCGTCCTGTTGAAACCAAACCCTCCTAAGAGGAATTCGGCGTTGATGTAATTCAGGGAGGGTGAAATACCGGATTCATGGCCATGTTTCGCTCGGAATTCACTGTCACGGTACTGCTGTCGTCATTGAAGAGATGTCCTTTACGCTAAATATTGTTTTTTCTCCAGTTTTAGGTGTTTTGTAAAATCCCAATCTTCCAAAAACTACAATCTCAAAGTACTTACCTCTTCCCTCGAAATTTGACGATCACATGAAGATGAAATGTATAGAGAACTATCTAGAGTCTCAACCATACCCTTGAAAATTCACCTAAATCGGGTTATGCTTGTTGAGGATTTCAAGTAGGCGCATGCGCAGTAG
Organism: Apolygus lucorum; assembly: GCA_009739505.2. NCBI lineage: Eukaryota > Metazoa > Arthropoda > Insecta > Hemiptera > Miridae > Apolygus > Apolygus lucorum. Next base: position 115,332,924 of record CM019167.2, on the reverse strand, counting down.
CTACAAATGATCCGATCTCGACGAAACGTAAAGTTATGATTGTTACAAGGGTTTTACCTTTGCGCATACGCGGAGGCTACCGTTAATCCAAGGGGGCGATGATTTTCAGGAACTTCGTAGTTTTGTCGGTTACGAGGATTTGAGGACACACAGACTGACAGACATACACGGAACCGAAGTTGTTCAGGGAGTTCAGGCCCGACTTGTATGAAATTTTCCTTTACGAGTTTGCGAATGATGGTCCTCTATGAAATGCATCACTGCCGCATTTATTGTAGCCACTGAGCATGCACCAACGTGAAATCCTCAATAGGCATAACTTACGAGTATGTATCCTGACGATTTGGATGGGATTTTAATTTTTTCTAATCCCCAGAAGAAGGTTTGAAATTCACAGTTAATTTAAAATTCGAGTTTCTATCGTTTCGTTCAAGTTTTTTAAAAATGATTTACCGTAAGTATTGAACTATCTTCTAAAATCCAAATGTCCACTCGCGTTTCACTTACACTTACACAATGCCAAACAATAAATAAGTGTGTATGATACACACACAACAGGCCGAACAATTAGACGTTACGGCCTAAATTCGATGAAATTTCCAGGGATTGCGTGTGTTGACGTGAACATGGTCTCTCATCAAATTCATTGTGATCGGATAAACCACAATCCTATCACCACTGCGCATGCGCCTTCGTGAAATTCTTAATCGATTTCGATGTAGGGATGGCATATCGAATGAAATATATCGATATACTGATCAACTGATATATCGTCAATGATATATCGATACCTACGATATATCGGATAAAATATATCGATATTTCGGAAGATCTAACTTGGAAAATCTTGTTGATGTAAATACGTGAGTTAAAACATTTTAAGCTACACAAACATCATTTTGGAAGAAATTTATCGATATACTCGACATATCGGACGATTTACATGGAAAAACTCTTTGAAGTTAGTATTTAACCCTCTCAAAAGTTTCATGGTTTACGTTACAAGGTATGTAGGGATGGCAAATCGAGTGAAATATATTGGAAGATCTTCTTGGAAAATCTTATTGAAGTAAGTAGGTATGTAGGTGAATATCTTATAACTACTAATATCATTTTGGAAGAAATACATCGATATACTCGACATATCGGAAGATATACTTGGGAAAAACGGGGAGACTTGAGCGCCACTGTAGTGTAAACCATCATGTTTGAGCTGATGTCAGTTGTCTGAAATCAACCCATCACGTAGGTACCTACAAAATTTGGAATGAAATTACTTGATGTTTTTACAAATACTGGCGTCCCTTCTCATCTATTCATTTTAATATTTAATTTTTACTTGTTGAGAACAAGTCGCGATATATCGGTAAATATATCTATATTGACCGATAATATCGGTTCTCAATATCGATATAAATATATCGATATATCAAAGTAATATATTCCATATATTTCGATGAGATTTTCAAGGATTGTGTGGTTGAAACTCTGATGGTTCCCAATAAATGCCATTTCATTTGGAAGGTAGTGATGGGTACTTGGAGCTTGAAGTTTCGAGGTTATCTGCTTTGCATCTGATCTTCTATACACCAGTGATATATGGGTGTGAGGAAGCTATGTGTCACACGCTGTTTGCAAACATTTTGTTATATGCATGTTTAGGGGTGAAAAGACCCTTCACCTCGACTTGGGTGTTATCTCAACCCTTCACTTCAAATTCCACGTGATTTTCCCGGGTCTGCTGAGTGGCGCCTACGACTCTCTACAAATTGATAGGAATGAGTTATGCTCAGCCCCAGATAATCAAAACTCTGTTACGTCGCTGTTTCCTTTCCTGGCTTGACTATTAGAACACATTTGGTAGGTTTATTACTCCCATTTCGAACGATTTCCTTTCCTGGCTTGACTATTAGAACACATTTGGTAGGTTTATTACTCCCATTTCGAACGATTTTCGCGTAGGCAGTCAAACCAATGCCGACCAGATAATTGGGAACCTCCACATGCAGCGTCTGCAGCATAACAATTCTGACAGTGGAGAGACTCCAGCTTACGGCTAAGATGTTGAGCACAATTAACTATTATATAAAGACATTTTATTTTAAAGACATTTTTATAGTAGTTGGATATCAAGTAAACACCCATTTCAGGTTGGGTTTTTCAGGTCGCGGTAGTCATCCAGCTGTCTTCGAAAGCGAATAACATACAATACGAGTATTTTTTCTGAGAACTTTGATATTTTTGTTGGTCTTCTGGGAATTCGCAGTTCACTATCGTCACGATTTCCATCTTCAAGTTGGTACAATTTATCTATCGCCAGAAAGCGTATGGATTATTTCCCGAAACCGTTTGCAAAATTTGTTTAACATTGTCTTGAAGTTAAGGGGGTCTCAGTCGGTCGCGCGTTCCAAGTTAATATGTAACGAGATTACCGGCGCTCAAACTTTAAAAGTTGTACCGAAATTTGAAATTTTCAAGGATTTTTTTTTTTAATGTGTTAGTGCATCAGCCTAGGAAAATTGAAAATCTAAAATACTCTTCAAAATCGAACAATAATTGCCGGCGAAAAATGGGAAACCAGTTTATTCAGTTAGGGTTTCCCATTTTTCGCCGGCAATCATTGTTCAATTTTGATTCCAGCGGCAATATTTTAGTTTTTCAATCCCACTGATGCACTAACTATTGAATTTCGAAAATCCTTAAAAATTTCAAATTAAAATACAACTTTCAAAGTTTGAGCGCAGTAATTTCGGGAATTACTAAACCGGAACGCGCGACCGACTGTGACCTGGCGGGGGGGGGGGGGGACGTCATTTTAAGTAGTAAGCAAGGATTTTTGGTTTATTATTTTCAATAATAAACCTTTGGAATCGACCAAGAAAAAAAAATGTTGAATACCCCCTCAAAATTTGTTGGTTTACGTTTCAAGGTACGTGGAATCCAAAAGTCGAAAACAAATTTGGCCGTCCGTCCGCCGACTTTTGCCACTTAGCATTGACCGATTTTGATGAAATTTGGTATGCAGGCTCCATTTGGGGTCTAGTTGTGCCCCGAAGATTTTGGTTAATGTAGGTCACTTCTAAGGGTTCAAAAATTAATTTTGAAATTTTGAAAACGCCCTAACTCAAAAATTTTGATATAAAAGTGTTGTTTTTCCTTCAATTTAAGATTCTATAGAATTTTTAGAATTTTTTGAGACCACGCGGAGCCTTGTAGAAAAAAACCGTTCGCTCCCTACGAGAATTTAAGGGTTTTACGTACGATTTCAGAAACACGAGTGTGAATCGCAAAAGAGGCCTAATCTCCGTTCAAATTTTAGCTGACCGAAATGCGATCGATGTTTTTCTTCATGTTGGATGGTTGGTGGCTTTTCAGACGAGTGATCTATATAGAAAAATAAAAAATAATAAACCTTTGTGTAATAATTTGCAGCGTTTTTTAAATGGATATTGTTTCTTTTCTATCAGGCGCCCGCCAACACCAAAACTCTGAATGAGCGAGCACACAGTTTCCAGAGTGTAAGGGTCGATACGCCATTACCCCCCTTAACGCCTGACACCTCCCCCCTACCTAATCTGCATATTAATTTTAAATGCGTACAAAACAGCTCTGGAGAGTGAGCTTGGAAATTTGCATACCACTGCAGTTTCAGGAAGTTATTCTCTCCTCCCCTCCTCCAACATCACTCGTCAGCGCATTTGCATGTTTGCCCTCTAAACGGTTTCACGTTCACTGATAAGTACGCGGAACCAGGTAGTTTTTCATTCAGGTATAAGTCGACATTCCACATATTTGTTAGTGTACCTCCCTACCCATCAGGGGAAAAGACCTTATTCCTTGTCAGAACTTCCTCCCATTGCCACTTTTGAAGCAATATTGCACTGATTGAATTTGAAATTGATTCGCAATAAATAAATAATTATGAATAATTAATAATAATTTGAAAACATCAGCTTTTGGATGATCTTGTAAAAATTCAAAAAAAAGACATCAGCTGATTTGTGGGGAATGTTTTTGAAAAACATAATTTTTTTGACAAAAGAACAACTTTCAATCTTCTACTATTGAGAGGAAAAAAGTTTGTAACAATTTCAAACACTATAATATAGTGTTTAAAATTGTTACAAACTTTATTATGTTACAAACATATTATGTATAATAATGCATTCCTATGTATGGGGAAGATAACGGTCACTTCCAATCAGAGAGCTATAAAACACTACTAATACCTTCCAGCAGGAACTGGAGAAGGATTTTTCCCTGTCATCGTGCTGACCACATTGCTTTAGGGTATATATACCCTAGTGCTATATATAGCACTAACAGACTTTCAGCATCCCGACACCCCTGAAACTGAATAGCATTTTGAAACCCATGATCAATGATATCCTATTGGAACGGTCCATCCGATCAAAAAAGTCACTAAGTAACAAATTAAAGAAGATAAAATTGAGCATCCATTAGGAAAAACATGTTTACTGAAGCATTCTCCCCAAGAGACGTTCCTTTGGATAAGGATTAGTTAAATTTCACCCAGTAAGAGAAAAACGCTGCAAATTATTACACAATGGTTTATTATTTTGGTTTATTATTTTCAATAATGAACCTTTGGAATCGACCAAGAAAAAAAAATGTTAACACCCCCTCAAAATTTGATGGTTTACGTTTCAAGGTACGTAGAATCCAAAACGCTGCAAATTATTACACAATGGTTTATTATTTTTCTATATAGATCACTCGTCTACAAAATCACCAACCATCCAATATGAGGAGAAGAAAAAAAAAATCAAAATCACCAACCATCAATCGCATTTCGGTCAGCTCTAATTTGAACGGAGATTAGGCCTCTTTTGCGATTCACACTCGTGTTTCTGAAATCGTACGTAAAACCCTTAAATTCTCGTAGGGAGCGAACGGTTTTTTTCTACAAGGCTCCGCGTGGTCTCAAAAAATTCTAAAAATTCTATAGAATCTTAAATTGAAGGAAAAACAATACCTTTATATCAATTTTTTTTGAGTTAGGGCGTTTTCAAAATTTCAAAATTGATTTTGGAACCCTTAGAAGTGACCTTCATCAACCAAAAGCTTCGGGGCACAACTAGACCCCAAATGGAGCCTACATACCAAATTTCATCAAAATCGGTCAATGCTAAGTGGGGAAAGTGCCGCGTACGGCGGACGGACGGCCAAATTTTTATTCGATTTTTGGATTCTACGTACCTTAAAAAGTAAACCATCAAATTTTGAGGGGGTGTTAAACATTTTTTTTTTCTTGGTCGATTCCAAAGGTTCATTATTGAAAATAATAAACCAAAATCGAAAAAAAAATTGGCCGTCCGTCCGCCGTACGCGGCACTTTTGCCACTTAGCATTGGCCGATTTTGATGAAATTTGGTATGTAGGCTCCATTTAGGGTCTAGTTGTGCCCCGAAGATTTTGGTTGATGTAGGTCACTCCTAAGGGTTCAATAATGAATTTTGAAATTTTGAAAACGCCCTAACTCAAAAAATTTTGATATAAAGGTATTGTTTTTCCATCAATTTAAGATTGTATAGAACTTTTAGAATTTTTTGAGACCACGCGGAGCCCTGTAGGACAAACGGTTCACTCCCTACGAGAATTTAAAGTTTGGACGTACGATAAATCAGAAACACGAGTGTGAATCGCAAAAGAGGCCTAATCTCCGTTCAAATTATAGCTGACCGAAATGCGATCGATGTTTTTCTTTATGTTGGATGGTTGGTAGCTTTGCAGACGAGTGATCTATATAGAATAATAATAAACCATTGAGTAATAATTTGCAGCGTTTAGTATTATGAGAGCCCAAAACTTGAAATTTGATATCAGAAAAGCCATAACATTTCTAGTGACATGGGAGCCTCGAATTTGAACAGCATTTTTCAAAATCCATGAATCTCGAAATCGAGCACCCACCTCCTGGGGGGGGGGCCTTACCAGCATTTAAATGTAAAATTCATAAATTCCGGCGACGTATTGTACGTCTAAATTGATATTCGAGCCAAAAAAAACTGTCCAAGATAATCGGTTGGAAATTTTGTTCATAGACACAGTTTTCCGGCATTTCAAAAGCATGGTGACGTACCTAGTGCTCATCTAAATAGACTCACAGATCGAACAAAAAAGAACCACCCAAATCGATAAGAAAATAAGGCCAGCATATACACTAAATATACATCAACTAGCATTTCGCGTATTAGGATTTTAGACCTTCCCGAACAGTTTTGATTCCGAGGAGGTCGGAATGAATCCACGTATCTTTGTACCGGGCATAACTAATAGTATTCGAAGCTACAGTCCGATTTCGATGAAATTTTCAATCTGAAAATGATCCAGCAGGAAGACTCGGCGCAGAGGTCTTCCCCTTCTTAAAGACTCATCGGTCTCGCGGATCGTAGCATAACAGGTTTATTATTCAATAGATAACAAGAAACGTAACTACTTACCAGCCTACCTGTTTTAAGGTTTGTTTTTATCTGTTTTGTTTCAGCTCAACACCAAACCTTATGGGGTGGGGACAAATGCGTTGGGATCTCGAGGTAAGTATGCACTTCACCTCATCTAACGAAATCAATTAAAATTTGAAAAAATTTCGGCACCTTTCAGCACATTGGTATCACTATTATTATATACGTGTCCGACATCGAATGTCCAACCATTAAAATTTCAAAATTAGAGCATTTTCCCCAAAATTGTCTAAGATGACTCTTTCTCTTGTTTTTCGCAAGTTTATTTACATCGACTCGAATTTCTATAACTGTAATTTCGGCAAAGGTACCAACATTACGTTGGTAATCAATACAAAATTAATTTTAAACCAATGAAATTACAATTTTTCTCTCAAATTCGTTTTTGAAAGGCCCTTAGCGATATGATTTTGATACAGATTTCTGTTCTACAATCCCCCCAAGATCGATTTAAACCAGTAACGGGTCATCCCAATTAGGAAATATACATTGTTACCAACAATTTGTTACTAATATGAAGATTAAAAGACCGCAAGAATTTTATTCTCATTTTATATTCCAGCTGGAACTATGTTGGGAGGGGAAGTGAGGAACTATCAGTTCGCTGTTGGGAGCACAGCTGGTTTCTGTCCCCAGCCACCATCACAACCCTCCTCAAAATACTGCACCAACAGGTGAGTCGCTGCTCATTACTGGATTCAGGAATATTCCGAGCTGATTTATGTATAGGTATGCCTCGTCGAGTGGGAAAAAGAAAGGTGTTTTTCAGAGCGTAACCAGCGGCGAGAGACTAGCAAGGGTGCAAGAGCTCTCGAACCTCAGGAGGCTCAGTCAGAACTCCTTTCATTCGACATTTTGAACTCCCGCAGCTTCCTACTCTTATTTCAAACATCGTTTTCTGCTTCGACTCATAAAAAATTTCTACACCAGCCTCATACCTAACATATTCTTCAGTAACTTCTATAAAAATTCTTCAATATATTGGTACCTACCTGTTCTACTTTGCTATTCATGACTCATTTGGGGTCCCCAACGCACTCCATTCTGCCATAATCTCACTAACATAAATTATTCACATGGAAGGATTTGCTACTTCTCCGGGGCAGAACGGGAGTACTTTTGAATACTGTATCTGATAGATCTCAATAATTTATACATACCTACCGTTTCAATTAGCTTTCGTAAGTACGCCATTGTGTTTATTGAATAAACCATAATATATTATTATATATAATAGTGTCCGTTCTACCTCAATTGCATCGCTTATTTCAGAACCTGTAGCGATTATACGGTTTATTTTTGTTTTTACGCCAGTTGCGTTTTGGTTTATTATTTTCAATAATGAACCTTTGGAATCAACCAAGAAAAAAAAATTTTAACACCCCCTCAAAATTTGATGGTTTACGATTCAAGGTACGTAGAATCCAAAAATCGAATAAAACGCTGCAAATTATTACACAAAGGTTCATTATTTTTATTTTTCTATATAGATCACTCGTCTGCAAAGCCACCAACCATCCAACATGAAGAAAAACATCGATCACATTTCGGTCAGCTAAAATTTGAACGGAGATTAGGCCTCTTTTGCGATTCACACTCGTGTTTCTGATTTATCGTACGTCCAAACTTTAAATTCTCGTAGTGAGCGAACGGTTTGTCCTACAGAGCTCCGGGTGGTCTCAAAAAATTTTAAAAATCCTATAGAATCTTAAATTGAAGGAAAAACAATACTTTTATATCAAAATTTTTTGAGTTAGGGCGTTTTCAAAATTTCAAAATTGATTTTGGAACCCTTAGAAGTAATCTACATCAACCAAAATCTTCAGGGCACAACTAGACCCCAAATGGAGCCTACATACCAAATTTCATCAAAATCGGTCAATGCTGCTCGTAAGTGGCAAAAGTGCCGCGTACGGCGGACGGACGGCCAAATTTTTATTCGATTTTTGGATTCTACGTACCTTGAAACGTAAACCATCAAATTTTGAGGGGGTGTTAAAAAAAATTTTTTCTTGGTCGATTCCAAAGGTTCATTATTGAAAATAATAAACCAAAATTTGGCCGTCCGTCCGCGGCACTTTCCCCACTTAGCATTGACCGATTTTGATGAAATTTGGTATGTAAGCTCCATTTGGGGTCTAGTTGTGCCCCGAAGATTTTGGTTGATGTAGGTCACTTCTAAGGGATCCAAAATCAATTTTGAAATTTTGAAAACGCTCTAACTCAAAAAAATTAGATGTAAGTATTGTTTTTCCTTCAATTTAAGATTCTATAGAATTTTTTGAGACCACGCGGAGCTCTGTAGGACAAACCGTCCGCTCCCTACGAGAATTTAAAGGTTTTATGTACGATTAATCAGAATCACGAGTGTGGATCGCAAAAGAGGCCTAATCTCCGTTCAAATGTTAGCTGACCGAAATGCGATCGATGTTTTTCTTCATGTTGGATGGTTGGTGACTCTGCAGACGACTGATCTATATAAAAATAATAAACCGTTGTGTAATAATTTGCAGCTTTTTTTTTTTTTTAGGTTACCTACTGTTTTTAATCTCGAAAAGCTCGTTTATATCCAAGTTGTCAATTTCTAGTTTTCTCACATTTCGTAAAATATAATTTGTTGCAAATATTTCCGGCAAATAATATTTTGGAGTCAGATTATCAAATTTATTGAACTAATACCATAGTAGGTCACCATCAAACCTTCAAGTGGGGACCCCGATGTGATCTAAATATTAATGGACAAAAACATTTGAAAGAGAAGATAGTTATATTTGACAAAATGTGAAAACACTGGAAATTGACCAACTTGAATGAAAACGCACTTTTTGAGTGAGTTTGAAAACAGTAACCACAAAATTCAACAGGTAAAAAAATTGCAGAAATGAACTCGTAAGCTACAAGTTCAGAGTTCAGAAAACCAGCAAATGAAGTGAAGAGTCATGCATTTCAATTCATGGGATTTATCCCAACGTTGTTCCTTGCTGATTTATGCAAAAGTGTGCCAACCAAAATTTAATGAAGTCGTTTAAAAGGTTTCTGAAATTAGCGATTCAATCACTTGAGTAGCTCCGGAAAAAACAAGTGTGGCACATAGCTTCCTCGTGTCCATAACCCGATTGTATAGGGTGTAAGCCTAACTGGTCTGCCATACGGTACCAGTCGATTCTACAACTAATTTGCAACAAAAAATGTCTCATAGCGATTTTTGTTTAAACCCTTCGTTTTCGAGTTATTTTAACTTTAAACTTTTTTTTGTGATTTTGACCTTATGTCATTAAATTGGTCATAACTCCTTTAATTTGCTGTGTAAATTACAATTTGAGGATGCCGTTGAAAAGAGCATTATATTTCCTATCGGATAGATGCCTTAACTTCTTTTCAAGTCAAGGTTTGAGACATGAAAACGTCCTCTAAAAAGAGAATTTTACGTAATTTTGGAAACCTTGCATTTTTTCAATCTCAAATTGAACTACGAGAACCCATACTTTTTCAAGATGCAAGAACAGTGAAAACTGAGCCAGAATCTCAGCTTTCCAATCGTATAATCAAAACATATTCTACAACCGTATTTAGGGGAGAAATTCGTGTTTGAACGCGGAAAAACGTGCATTTTTTCAACGAAATCGGCGCTCCGCCTAGTCGATTTGAGGGGTCGGACGATAGCAGTGGGTCGGCGGGCGCCGCAGTAGACCACGAGGCCTCCGGAAACAGAAGGCCAGAGCGCCGATTTCGTTGAAAAAATGCACGTTTTTCCGCGTTCAAACACGCATTTCTCCCCTAAATACGGTTGTAAAATATGTTTTGATTATATCATTGGAAAGCTGAGATTCTGGCGCAGTTTTCACTGTTCTTGCATCTTGAAAAAGTATGGGTTCTCGTAGTTCAATTTGAGATTGAAAAAATGCGAGGTTTCCAAAATTACGTAAAATTCTCTTTTTAGAGGACGTTTTCATGTCTGAAACCTTCACTCAAAAAGAAGTTAAGGCATCTATCCGATAGGAAATTTGATGTTCTTTCCAACGGTATCCTCAAATTGTAATTTACACAGCAAATCAAAGGAGTTATGACCGATTTAATGACATAAGGTCAAAATCACGAAAAAAAAGTTTAAAGTTAAAATAACTCGTAAACGAAGGGTTTAAACAAAAATCGCTATGGGACATTTTTTGTTGCAAATTAGTTGTAGAATCGACTGGTACCGTATGGCAGACCAGGTAGGCTTACACCCTGTATAGATGATCCGATGCATAGTAGCTAATTTCAAAACATCAATCACTAAGTACCTTGCACTTTGCACCTTGCACTGAAATGTTGAAGTTATGGTTGTTGCAAGGAAACATGCGCAGTGGCTTCTATCATTTCCGGGCGATGATTTTCATAGGGGACCATATGGGGATCCAATCCGCATAATTCATGAAAATTTCATCGAAATTGGATGGCAAATGTGGAAGTTATAGCTATTACAAGGAATTCACGTTTGCGCATGCGCAGTGGCTTCTATCAGTTCCGGGCGATGATTTTCATAGGGGACCAACAATCCGTAAAAATTTCATCGAAATCGGACAATAACTTTTTTTAGTTTTGCCCGTTACAAGGATTTCATGACGGACACACAGACATGAAACCAAAATTGTTCAGGAAGGCCTGAAACGTAAAACGCGAGAGGAAATTTTGATTTTGGAGAACTTTTTTCTTTTCAACCTTGAAAAGAGAAAACCTTGCCTCTCCTTTCTTGGTATAATTCTTGGTATAATTTCTTGTCCGATTTCGTGGAAATTATCAAGGATTGTACGGATTGGGGTGAAGATGGTCCCCTATGGAAATCATCGACCCCGGACTGATCTCTGTGCGTGCGCAAACGTAAAATCCTTCAAGAGCTATTCTACGTTTTCCTCCCGAATTCAATGAAATTTCAAGATATTGTGCGGGTTGACGCGTGGGTGGTAGAGATAGATGTTCTGAGATTAGCTACTATGCATCGAATCATCCATTCAATTGGGTTAGGGATACGAGGAAGCCACACTCACTAGGCAGACTTTTAAAAATTAATCTTGATGATTTAATAATCGGCGTTGCGTTCAGATCAACCCTATTATTGGTTCAGAGGGACACCACAATTTATTTATTTTTGTAGAGGTAAGGTATGATTACTTTAAAGTAACTGCAATGCATTCAACAGGCAAAATTGCGTTTAAAATTGGAATTCGACAACCTTTTCACCAGTTTGTGCTGGACTTTATCTAGCAAATAGTTAAATGTATATAATATAATATATTATTTTGCACATAGGTACATTATATAATATATTATTTTACACATATTATGTGTAAAATAATAACAAAACCTGCCGGAATCTTTTCGAACAAACAATGAATTCCCCATGTACATGTCGCGATTTATTAATGACATGAATCCCCTCTACTTTTTGCTCCCGAAGAAAATAAAACATTCTAAATGACGGGGTTTTTCGCAAAAAGTAGTAAGTGTACATCATCTACAATGATTCGAACAGCACTGACTCCGTTGCACCTCTCTGCTCTCTTTGTCCTTTTCTTACAGCTTTTATCGCCGCTCTTATCGCAGCTTCACTCTGTAAGCACTCTAAATCGTGAAACGCGAGCGGAAATTTCGACTTTGGACGACAGCTTAATACGAAGGGGAAATCGTTTTCAAAAACTTTAATTATAATTAATAATCAGCAACTCGACTTCTAAAATAACTTTGAGTTTCTAACCATGCTTCTGAGGATTAGAAAACGATGGACGAAATTCTCAGAGTGTCTGATAGAAAGGTAGGTGCGTTTCTCCATGGACATTAAATAGTTTAAAAATATTTAAATCCTTTGTGACCAACCGTACGGATCGTAATTGAAAGTTGAAGGAAACAGGAAGCTGTAACTATCACGAGAGTGAATTGCGAACTCGTACTGCCAGAGGTAGGTCAAATCTCCAATAAAGTATTCTCATCAAATGCTATACTCCTGCTTCAGAAGCATTGTTTTCAGTTTTCAAGATTAAAACGCAGCAAATTAGTCCACAAAGGTTTATTATTTGTCTATATAGATCACTCTTCTGCAAAGAACACGGCTTTGCCATTGTTACTACCAACCAAAATGAAGACAAACATCGATTGCATTTCGGTCAGCTAAAATTTGAACGGAGATTAGGCCTCTTTTGCGATTCACACTCGTATTTCTGATTTATCGGAAGTCCAACCCCTACAGGGCTCCGCGTGGTCTCTAAAAATTCTAAAAATTCAATACGATCTTAAATTGATGGAAAAACCTTTATATCAGAATTTTTTGAGTTAGGGCGTTTTCAAAATTTCAACCCTCATTTTTCAACCTTTAGAAGTAACCTACGTCAACCAAAATCTTCGGGGCACAGCTAGACCCCAAATGGAGCCTACATACCAAATTTCATCAAAATCGGTCAATGCTAACTGAGGAAAGTGCCGCGTACGGCGTACGGACGGCCAAATTTGTATTCGATTTTTGGATTCCTACCTTGAAGTACCTACCTTGAAACGTAAACCAACAAATGTTGAGGGGGGGGGGGGGTTAAAAAAAATTTCTACATCGATTCCAAAGGTTCATTATTGAAAATAATAAACCAAAAAGCCTCCAAAATTGAAATTTCCGCTCGCATTTTACGTTTAAGACTTTCTACAGAAAGGCAAAATTATACCTACGAACTTAGACTACCATTTTAAATTAAATTGCCAGGGATTGTCCGACTTGGGACTTGGATTTGTTTCTTTGAAAATTCTTCATTGCACCAAGTAATCAAGTAACTTATGTGAGGGCCCTAGATGATTCCCTATTTGTCATTTAGTCATCGCCCTCGGATTAATGGCAGCCTCTGCGCATACGCAAACGTAAAATCCACTTAACCGGTTGAGGACTGAAGTTAGATTAAAGATTCCATAAGAATGTCACAGCACTTCTTGTAATCATTAGCCTGCGACTACTCAAACGTCAAATACTTGTCACAAATCTGACCCTAAGTCATCCGATTGTGATGACATTTTCAATTAGAAAAATTAATATTTTGGTAGCTGGTGAGCTGGGTTGTGCGCCAATTTAATCGCCCTTTCGAATTGTAGCTGTTGCAGGAGTGTGTCCTCGATCCTCTCTAGCGCAGGAGTATGTCTCCTAGTGGTGGGCTACACTCTCCTGGGAGCCGTCACCTTCATGGCGCTGGAGGGACGACAATCGGCACCCGCCGAACACAAGCCCCTCGAGCACGACCATCTCAGATCCCAAACGGTAGAGAAGCTCTGGAGCATCACTGAAGACCTCAACATCCTGTATAAAGACAACTGGACAAGGCTCGCTGAACAGGAAGTGCTCAAATTTCAAAATTCCCTCGTTCGCAAGCACAAACAGCTCGGCAACAGTCACAAAATTTATAACTGGAGCTTCCCATCCGCATTTCTGTACTCGCTGACTCTCATCACAACTATTGGTAAGATCATAGGCACCATCATACAATAGATATCACATCAAAAGGGGTACATTCGTTTCCCTTTTTCCAAATTCCCTCATCAAGGGTTGCACTCGTATAGGGGACACCAATGGTAATAACTTAGTAACAATTTCGATTGAACGTTCTGAAGAAAATGCCAAATTCCTGTTACTGATCTCTTTGGATTGTAAGTGTGTCCTGTGTTGCCATAAGAACAGATAGAAAAAATAATCCCATAGCCGATGGCGCTGTCTCAGGAAAAAGAATCATGTAGTAATCATTGAGCGAATTTTCGAAGATCGCTTTAGATCATTCTCTCCGCCGCTTAGGGCAAGTTACTGGAGAGTTCTTTTGGAACCAACCATCAAAGTACTGGGTAAAAGTACCGGACATTTTGCACGAAGCATACATTTTTTTAAAAAACAGGAGAAAGGGGACATGTGAAGTGGGTACCATCTCTTTCAGCAAGTATCCATCCACCAGCGCCCTCCAAGGGTTGAGGTTCGCCCATGCTGCTAATGATCTTGATTTTCAGGCAGCAGTTAGCCTGGTGCAATCAAGCAACATCTTCCGTTCCAAAACTCAGTTCGTCTGCTAAGTTTGCTACTGAACTGCACAAGTTAGCAGATCAGTTCTCCGAATGCCCTCTATTTACATGGCAACATTGCCAAGTGCTGTAAGGTGTTCGGGTTATTCCCGGGAAAACAGATACCCATTTCCGTGCCTGTTGGAGTGGTAATGAACATCTCTACCATGTGGTGCTCTTGATGTTGTGCCCGTGGGATCCAAGCCAAGCTAATAGTAGGTGCCTTGTCATTTAACTCCGGGACGTCCCAATGAACAGGGGAAAAAGGCCGATATTTTTACCGTCAAGCCTGACTGGTCTTTCATTGTTCTGAATATTCAAGTTGGATCAGACCACGTGGGCCAAGATATGAAAGTATAATAGAAAGGATTTACTTACGGTACGTAGTGTCGAAGCTAAAAGGAATGGCTTCCAACATCAGGGTCATGGCACTGGGTGTCGAGAGAGAAAATAACCATGGAGTTGAGTTGTGCATCTAAGCAGGTGTACTCCGTATCACCTCATGTGTCCTGCATGCCTCATATCCAAACAAGTGGTCGTTCTAATGTCGCATTTCCTTCATCCCTCACTCCCACCCCCACCTTCCTCATCTTCCCTTATCCTCAGGGCCAGCATTGGGTGAGTCCTGAACGTCCTTCCCATTGTAAGTTGATTTATTTATTCCATTGTATTAATTTATTTGTATGCTTTACCCCCTCCAACTTTGGGGGGAGTTCTCAAACAACAAAGCACATATGGAGTCTACTAAGTACATAAATCAAGTAAATCGAGTATTGCAAGAAACCATGTTTCATGAACAAAATTTACGTTTGTTTCAGGTTACGGAAGTGTGACTCCAAAAACAGCATGGGGGAGGATCATTACGATTGCTTATGCTCTAGTTGGAATTCCTTTGATGTTGGTCTACCTATCCACAGTTGGAGATACTCTAGCTCAACATTTTAGACGTCTCTATTCCAAGCTTTCTTACACAAAAAATCACAAATCAAAAACTATTGCTACTAAGAACGAAGGCTCTGTTATAGGCACCAAGCCTTCTCTTCAGAACCACATACCTAATAAAGTTCATGAACTCCCATCATGCATGCCAATGCCTAGGGAGCGGGTGCCAATCTTTTTGACACTGATGGTCGTCGTGGGGTACATCTCTGGCGGAGGGTTCCTGTTCAACAAGCTGGAGAAATGGAGCTTCATAGAAGGATCCTATTTCTGTTTCACCAGCCTTGGAACTATCGGCTTTGGTGAACTCGTACCAGGAACGACAAGTGGAAGCAGCGAAATGTCCGTCTTTATATCTTCTGCATTCATCTTGGTCGGCATGGCTATCATAGCCATGTGTTTCAACTTGATTCAAGACGAGACTGTCGTTATTGTCCGCAAGCTGAGTTTATGGTGGCACAAGCCCGAGAAAATAGAAGAGGAAGATCTGTCAATAACAGTGAAATCATCTTGACACCGAGAACCAGTAGGAGGATGTGATCTCTCATTAAAAAAATTCCCTACCGAAATCAAACATTATAGCTTGCCGCGAAGAAGGGAACTCCTTAAGTACTCTAACCACTTCACTAGAGCTACCCCCACTAGAGCTTCTGCGGGTGCTTCCAGATCTCAAGAACCGCTGATAGAGTACTTTGTACCGAGAAGCGTCAGCGAATTCAATCTATCAGTTCTAGTCGACCCCATCCCGCCATTACCTCCTTCGGCCATTCGTACGACACCCGCCCGCTCCAGAGACAAGATGGTTACCTTCGAAGATGACCCTCTGAATGAACCCAAAAAATCCGTTGCCCTAGAAGACGTCTTCATGTAAATCAGGATAAATCTTCGCCTACAGCAATGTTTCTAACTATTTGAACACCACCAATTTAATCAAAACCCCTTAAATATGTAGCCAAGACTTTGTCAAACGAATATATTTAGAATGACTAGATAGTTAGCTCCTTCAATCATGCTACTGGGAATCCTGGTTCACAATAGGTTTACCAGACCAGAAACACGACTACGTTCAGATTCAAATACCTAGGTATAATTTCCGACTTCAGCTCCTATAAAACTGCTTCCATCACACCGACTCAAGAGGAATCTTTATGATAAGACGATTTAGTCAAGCGTAGCTTTCAAAATTAAGGAGTGACAGCTTCACCACAAAGCCAATAGCATAAGGTTGACCAGAGGCCATTATGCTCTAACCTCTCTCTTCCTCCTCAAAAATCCTTGAAGATTTCTCAAGAACCAGAATGTACTTTTCGACTTAGATTTATTTACAGTTGCCCTGAACTTTATCTAGCACTCCAAAGAGGTCCATTGGGTACATGTGTCATGGTCATCCATAGGTAACTCGCTCAGGCAGCATTTTCCCCGGAGGTGAAGGCAAGGTGTAATTGAATCAAATTAGATTATAAAGTATTTCTATGGTACTTATTAAAACTCCCTGATAATCTAATGTTCAATCCAATAAACTGATGGTGATCAAAGAATTCATTTGTAGGTCATATCGGGGTCGAGCCAGCTAGGATTGCAGCTAGATTGAACGAAATGAATATCCATTCCAAGTATTGTGCAATTTACTTATTTACCTACCTAACCAGATGCAACTATTGAAGTAGCAGTATAATCCAACGAGCACTTCCCATAATTTAAATCCTCCTTCAGTCAATCTTGGAAACATGACCATTAGGCACAAGCACAGTAGGTACCCATAGGTTCAGATACCGCGAGTTCAGGCTGCTAACAGAGCTAATTCTCAATGTACACTCGTCCTGAGAACCCAAAAGTTCAACCTACGTTTACTTGCCTACCTACCTTCTTGCAGAAGGTAGATAATCGAAACTATCACTTTTGAGAGATTTGATAGAGCAATAACCTTCCCTAAAGTCATACAGATCAAAGCCCCCCCCCCCCCCTTGTCTTATTCAAAGCTAATTACCATTTAAATTTAGTCAACATACTCGGTTAAGCACATAATTTGAACAATTTTCAACCAAGAATGGTCTTAAGGGCAAGCTAAGCAAAATAATGAGTAGTTTATAACAAACAACTATAACACTAATGTAGGTACGTAATTACTCGTACATGAATACACCATGTGACAAAAATATCCTGTCACGATGAGTTCAAAATGCTGAAAAATTATTACACAACGGTCCATTACTTTTCTGTGTAGACCACCCGTCTCCAAGAACGAGGCTTTCCAATAAGGTGTTTCGAAAATTTCAACCCCTGTCCATTTTTCACCCTTTAGAGGTTACTGACAATAACCAAACCTTCGGGCACAACCAGACCCCACATGGAGCCCATAAACCAATTTTCAACAGAATCAGTGCATGAAAACTAAAGAAAATGCCACGTAAGGAACGAATTTTTGTTTTTATTCGATTTTCGGATTTAGTATGAAACGTAAAGTATCATATTTTGTTTTTCAATTCTAAAAATTCTTTATTGAAAATAATAAACCGAATTGGGGAGGAAATCAAGTTTCCCAGAGGTTTTGTGGCGAATACATCTACTTATCGTGTGATTGGGCTTTGGTAATTTATCAGGGAATTTTCGTACAAGAATAATTCTGTTGCAAGACAGTTGATTCTCTTGATACGCCCATATTACAAACATGCTCAATTCACTGTACCAGGTAAGTCCCTATAGTTGAATAACCAGGAAAATTAGGTTCAATCAAACGCCCATTCCCGAAAAAATGATCAATTAGTTGAATTTGTCACTTAGTCTAACTTAGGAGCCAGAAGTCGGAAAGTAAGTAGGGGGTTTCCACAACAAACAATACTAACGTCAAATTATAATTTAAAATGAAACCATTCCTTGTGAGACACACCTTAATTGCTGGTTCTACCATTTAATTAGGCCTTTTCATCTAGGTACTTACTTCTAAGATTTCAATTCTTATGCCAATACCTTAATGATAACTTTAATCTTTATAAATAACCCATTTTAAACTAAGTAAGCTGGACTGTTACAATGATTACTGTTTTTTTTTCTTCTCGTTTTTTAATAAATATTGTTCTACATAACTTGTAAATCATTTCCTAACAATTCATAAATCATGGAACGAAGAAGAGAAGAAACAAGAAGATACGAGTATCTTACATTCATGGGGATCTATCATTTTCGTGTTTACTAATTTTCTCATTCAGTTCTAAACGAGGAGAAAAAGGTGAACATAGGGAAATTATTAGGTATCTAAAATTATAATTTGAATTGGATTGGTGGTCAACCTATTCCAAATGTCATCATACGAATATTTTTGTTTTGGACATGCGTACTAATTTTCATCCAAATCTATTTATTCTGGCCTCGTATAAACTCGAAACTGCATTCAAGGCTGAGCAACTTGAGTCTTGATTGGTTTCAATTTAAAATTATTGATTAGGTAAAACCAAATCACCCAGTCAAACGGAAAAAACAGCCTTGGTACCTGTAAGCAACGAAAGTTCATTCACTCCGTATGAACTCATACCAATGAGGTGTGCGCATGGGTCGTAAAACCTGCATATTGTTAATAGAGAGTTTTTGGTGCCAAAATCTCACGGGCCCCGTTAGGAGGAGACTAGCGCGAGCAACAGAGGATGCTACCCAGTTGAAGGAGGAAGGACGTTAACTTTGGACAGGGGGGGATGGAGGCGCTTGTCACGGTGGGCCTCGAGGAATGGGTGACTGTCTGGGGACACCCTTTCATCGTCGCCCGCTGATGTCGGGAGGCAAATCCATCGTCACCCGCGAACTCCGTGCTTTGTGAAGGGCCCGTTAGTGGTTTCCAAAAACTCTCTATTTTTAATGTAAACTAGACCTCATTCTGAGAATTTTGACACCAAACGCGACCTTCTAGCGTGAGAAGACCTTTTCCGTCACAGGCAGGAGGGGCGCGTGATGTCATAAACATTCGAAACTTTGAAAAATCATAGAAAAAAATCTACTCATCCAAAAAGAGAACGGCTCGTGTCAAAATTCTCAGGATGAGGTCTACTTTCGATTAATTTTTTATTAAAAATCAGGCACCCCCCCCCCCCCCCTTTAAATTGAATTAGATTGAAAATTGACGCTCACGCTAAATCTGAATGAAAAATGGGAAATGAACACACGGCATTTAGAAAAAAAATTATGATTATTGACATCAATAAGATCACACAATCGAATTCTTAGAAAATCTGTACAGTAATCGACAACCACTAATTTGTGGGAAACGATGCAACTATGCGACCATTTCACTCAGAGTATCGCTGAAAACTAAAAATCAAAATCGTCGACAATACCATCATGCTGGGATTGAGACACGAATAAATTATTTCTATGATCAATTCTACATTTGTCTATAAGCTAGAAAATCATAATTCAAAACTTACACATTCGAGGTTGTTCAATAACATAAGGCAGGCAGGTTGGAAATAGATCATAAACAATTGTGTTCCAACATGTTCCAACAGTTTACTAACTTGGTACCACCATATATAAGTTAACGTTATATACATGACAAGAGCGTTGACACAGTCAGTAGCTCCATCTATTCCCATGAATACCTACCATATATACAGACGTTGCTTACAAAGCGTATCTATTATATTTAGAAAATTACACATACAATAAAATTTCGCTACTATTAACCTCTCGGCAAATCAAGGCTGTCAACAGCAACGGGAACTGACCATGTAGCTTACAAATCAATTTCACTAAAAACGTACGTAATAATAAAATATGTTGACTTGTTTCAATCAGCTTGTTGTTTCATTGATATTGAGGTAGAGGCCAACCATGACACGGAAAGTGGAGATTTGAATGACAGTAGAAATCGGTATTGGGCGATGGTAGATATAAATTAGTGTTGCTCGTTCAGCTTTGTTATCTTCAGGAAAACCAACCAATTAACTGTCCCCAATCAAATACAAGAATGAATAAAGGTGGTGTATGTGGTGGAGACAAAAATTCAGGCTAAATGTGGACTCAACTTAGGTTTTATAAAAGTTTCTCCACTTGTAAGGAAGAGAATTCCACTCCCTAGCGCCTAGGGCGACAGTGCATTGTTCGGCGAAACAATGGGGTATTTCAGTCAATTTTTTTAATTTTTTTTTTTTCAAAAGAGTTTGGCTCAGGAATAACGGTAATCGGGTCTTTTCGTCGAGAAAATGTTTTTAAAAAATCAGAGAAGCTAAGGAAAGTTGAAGATTTGAATGGTGTGACGTAGCTAGCCAAAACTGTCTTTGAAAAAAGTATCCATGCACAGAGAAGCGATGAAACCCTTGGAGGATACTACAAAATACTACTCACACACGCGCGCAGCATAAGTGTGTGTGCGTTAAGGGAGGCCCACCTTTTTTCGAACGTGTGATCTCTTTAATTAATTTTTCTACCACATGTTATAGTATCATTGGGCTTAAAGTTGGAGTATATAGGTTTTCAAGGGTGCTGAATCCAAATTTGAGGTCAAAAACCTGAATTTCCGACCCACCGAAATACCCCATTGAACTCAGGAGTAGGAGCAGGTAGAAACCTCGTGTTCTAAACACAAATATTACAGCAATAATTCCACTACCTTAAATTGGTGACAATATGATTTAAACTTATGGCAAACCAATTCAAACATTTGGTAACTCTATTTTGACTGTAAAAAAATCAATTTGAACTAGTTAAAATAAATTCAAGTTATTCAAAAATTACATTGGGCTTCTGGCACATCAATAGCAATTTGGGACAAAATTAATCTATTGATAAATGGAATCATAATATTGTCAGCTGTGCCGTTAACTAAAAGTTTGCCTTATATTCATCCTTCAACAATCCAACTTTACGTGTATGAACCTTGAATTAATTGGCCAAAATAATAAATATATTTGTCTTCAATTTAATTTTGTGAGTCCAGGATAAACGGGTTCCGACAGTAATAAATCATTCAAATTAACCTAACAGTTTAATGGTCGCCATTGGTGTAAGAACAGCAAGCCGAAAGAAATGCCAAAATGTTAATATATATACTCCTGTCAATGCATATTAACGAAGAAAAAAATAGCACGAAGGCCACCACAACAGAAGAATACTCACACATTAAACTTATTGAAAATATTGAAATAAGAGCAAGTTATGCTGGAATATAGATAGGTCGTTATCACAGCAATTTCACTTTTATAAATACTACAGTAGAACAAAGGCAGAAAGTCGATTTCCAAGTGAGGCAGTCAGAACGTTCGGTTGGCGATTCAATTTCACTATATTTAATGCCCGATCATTCATTGTTCTAATAATTTGTTATTAAAAATATACATTCCTAAGGGAAACAACAACTTTGATCATTTGAAACTATTTTGTTTCAATTGTAACTATGTTTGTGAAATTGTGAAGATTTTGAGCATGAAATTCTCCTTAGTTTCGCCAATAATCGTCAAAAAGAAAGCCTTATCAGGTGACATCATGGATGTGATGTCATAGCTGTGGATGCTAGCCCTGCGAAAACATGGCCGAACAGGGTACTATGAAGTGTCTGCGTTCGTGGACACAGGAATACACATGACAGATGTTTTACGCCTTGAAATCGGGTCATCAAATATTAAACTCCTTGGTTTCTCTTCACAACTTGTGTTAATGTTTTAGTTCCAATTATTTGTATAATGATTACTTAACTAAAAATTCCAGGATTAAAATTATTGAAAAAAAAAAATACTTTTTTCCTCATCCCTGAGAAACCTAGTCTAGTTACTTGTTCAGTTTGTTATTTGGACTAGTGAATTCTAGTAAGGTATATTAAGCATCCAAGTAAATAACCAACCAATCCTAAGGTACTTGGCAAAATTTCCCTCTAAGGAGAAGTACCTACCACAGTACTACACAGGTTCACATGAAATATTTCTCATAGGTACGAGTGTGCAATGTGAAATTTCAGCAACAAGTACTTCGTATTGCACGACAATCAAGAAAGTGTTTGATTTGATACCTTCAATTCAACTTCGTACTTGTTTGGTACCTTCAGGTGAGAGATACTTTGAAATTCGCTTTTACATGCAGCATAATCAGTCATTTGCCCAAAACAATTACATCTCCTAATTTTTGGACCAGCAGTACCTACCTACATAAATTATCAAGTCACTTCAATAGGGGTTTCTTGATTATCAAGAAAAATAGAATCATGAAAGAACTCATAGCTATCCTTATTACGTTCATGATTGAAACTGAGTTAACACGAGGTTGACAAGCCTGCGCATGAAGAAGTAGGTAACAGTTTTGTGTTGAGAGTCCGATTAGTTTTAAGTAATAAAGCGATGTTATACATCACACCAGAACACTGCCGAACCCAACAGGTTGGAAAAGGCCAGGGTATGAAGCTGGTATAATTCACCAAACCAGGAAGTGGAGGATTAAAATTTATCTTGAGGGATAGTCTCTGTAGAACGAAGGTAGGAAATCCGTTTTCTGTGTTTGGGTAATAAGATAACACGGTGGTTAAAGATAAGGTGTAGAAGCTGGTGCGGAACACCTAACAGACGTCACGATTTGGACTTGGACAGTGGTGGATCCACTCGGTCATCCTACTTTGGTGACACCACGAAGTGGCTTTTGGCAATACGGACTAAAGCTGAAAACAGACAACTGAAACGCTTTGTCGTTTTCTGGTGTGGCTAAGGTGAAAGCTGCTATGTTTTTGTGTTTTACGACCGGATCAACTTTTTTGCTGGTATAGGTGTCGAATAAATGAGCGGTAAGCTCTGGAAGCTCACAAGCAAAAATGCGTCGTAAGGCTGAACTTGAAACGTCAGACTCAGCTCAAAGCCCCCCTGAAGAAGGTTGTTTTCAAGATGACACTGAGAACTACGATCAACCAGTCAGTTGATGAAAGGAACGGACTGAAAGGTTTAGACACGAACTACAGCGAGTCGAGAGCTCAGTCGCATTGCTGTTGTCAGAAAATAAAACTTTAAACGAAAGGGACGAGAAGTTAGGTGAAGAAAATGCCCAACTTAGAGAATATGTGGAACTATTGGATGTGCGGCAGAGAAGAGGTAATCTAGTGTTGAATGGTATAGTTGTAGACCCATCCAAGGATCTGAAAACCGAAGTAGTGAGCTTATTACGCGATGTGTTATAGGTAGATCAGATAAACTTTTCCAGACTTTCTTCTTTTTCCAGACCTTTTCAAGGCAAGGAAGGAAGTAAACCACCAATATTGCTAGAGTTTGGATCGCCATTTGATGTTTAATTGGTGCTGAACAGGGAACCTGAGGGGTACCAACTTTTACCCCAACATATACCCTTTTACTCTTATATCGAGAGATACGCCTCCGACACAAAGAGAAAACTGCAATAAAATTTCAAGACTAAGGTACGAAATCAAAAAAGCATGTCCAAGTATTTCACCTCCAAGAATATTGCAGGACAAGATGTTTGTGAGCGGGAGCAAATTGATAACAGGAGAGAAACAGATGGGATTACTGTAATCCAGTCTGTACCAGTCATTTCTCTCAGTACTGTAACAGTACTGAGAGAAATGACTGGTACAGACTCTTCGGAACTCATCAAGGCAGGCCAGGATTTTAGACCTCCACCCAGAATCTCACTGATTTGACTAATGGGAGTTGGTAGAAGTGACACTCCGTGGATGTCGCTCCCAACAGTAAACTTATGGTAATACTTAATTCGAATGTAAACAGTTTTAAAAATTGTATAAATAAGCCAGATTTTGTAAATTATAACCGTAAATTTGATGTTTCCTTCTTGACTGAAACCCATGTAGAATTAGTTAAGATACATATACGAATAAGGATAAATATGAACTATGGTGGATGGAAGCTTCTAGAACCTCGAGGAAGGGAAGGGCTTACTTGCGGAGGTATTCTGGCAGCACATAGAAAGGTAAACACCAGGAGTAAAGTAAATTTCTAATTTGAACAGCTCTCAGGTTTGTGGGTCTTAAAGATATGTGTTAAAGATGCTTTGGGTGAGGGATATGAACGCCAGAACGCGCACGCTTCAGATTTTACCAGAGGAACTTTTGGCAGAGGGGTCAACACTGAGGGATTTGAGGTTATACAGGGATGTGATGTCAGAGAAACCGATTTGTTAGGTCTTTGGTGACCATGGGTGGTAGTACTCCAGGTGATGAAAAGGGGAACTTGACGTTCGTTAGCCATTTGGGATCCTCAGTGATAGACTACGCCTGTTTAACAACAGCTGTAGTGGATATGAGAAACCATTCTCTGATCACCCCTGCCACTGGTCGTGGAGTTGACTTTGGAGACGAGTATGCCATCTTCTAGCTTAGAGTCACGCAAAACTGGACTCAGGTGGATAGAACAAGATAGTTAGAAGTTCCTGCTCTCATGGCAGGGTAAGAGCCAATTAGGGGCGACTCAGGGGACCAGATTCAGCAGCTCCTGTCCAGAGTTAGAAGAGTAGCACATCTTGGGAACAAAAGGAAGGGATCCCCGAAACTGGAAGGCAAGAAAATATATTTCGACTGGGAATTTGCAACAGCTAGGGAAAGATTTTTCATCCCTCCTTACTCCATTCACTTGATCATTGTATAAAAAGAGCAAGAGTTGATATAAGAACTTGAATAAGGAAAAGTAGCGTGACTATTATGCCTTGAACTGTGAAAATATCAACCAAGTGAACTGGGATATGGCAAGGGTTACTTGAAAAGTGTGAATGAATCTAAGAGAAGGCACGAACTAAGCTGTGACGACCTAGATTAGGCACAAGGTGGAAACACTGTGCCGGACTCCTTAACAAGGAATGTGGAGCTATCTTTCAACTGGATCGAGGTGGAGGAGCTCGATAGAGGCATCTCGATGAAGAATTGAGTAGGGTTCTACGAAGGGCTAAGTAGGGTAAAGCACCGGGTCCTGACGCAGACCCATATGAGTTTTAAGTGAATGCGCCCGCCAGTTTTTGCCAGGCTTTGCTTGACGTATTCAATCGGATCTACAGAGACAGAAAAGAGCCAGACGACATGAACAAGACCCTGATTTACCCCCTATAGAAGAAGTGGAAAGAGTCAGGAATTCAAAATGTACGGGGAATCTCTTTCATCAATATGTATTTCGGATGTCACTGACTCAAAAAAAAGAACCTAGGTACGTTGATATTTACGTTATACTCAATGTTCGCATTAAATATTAATTGGTCAGGTGAACAAAAAATGTAAAATTTACAATAAAATTTCGGGGAATCTGTGATTTAAAAAGAATTATTATACGCTAAATTTAACCCCAATGTTCATGCAGTTTTCACGATTCATTGCAGAATTCGACTGTCAAAACCTAACCACCAGAAAAGGCAGTTAATCAGCCCGTGAACAAGCCATGATGAAAAAACAAGTGACAATGATTACATTCATAACAAATGGTTGAAAAAGAGTCGAAAAACGGGATAGATCGTTCAAACGGTAGCGATTATGATAGGCAGGGAACAACTGCAAGAGACAGTGAGTTTGGTTTTAATGCAACACTGAGAGTTGGGAGACAGTAGAGTCTTTTAGTACCATTAGGTTGGCATGATTGACAACCTCGTACCAATGAAGATAAAGAAACGGAGACACATCTGTCAAAGTACGAGTATAGGCACTCTATTCTAAATACTATAACAACGACTTGTCAAGACATTTTCATCCGAATTCAAATTGAAAAAATATGCGTAACTAACATGAACATAAAGATTTCGTTCATCTACACGATTTTCAACAACTTGGCATACCTAATGGCCCATTTTTTTTTTTCCTTTTTCACTTAATCGTCAGGGTAAAATCTCCAAATTTATTAATGCAATGGAACGTTGAATTAGTTGCTAGTTACTCGTCACCAAAGTAAAATACACCATCATCTGGGTAGAAAATGAGTTATAGAAAAGGAAAAGAAGAATCCCTCCAATCGATAGGTAACACAGATATACCACTAGAGTCCTTCATACAATGAGGAATTTCACCGAATTCTGTTAGCATTTTTCCTGAATAGTTAATGGTGTGGGATAGATGAAAATCGGGCTGATTTCGGAAAATAAATCTGTTATTTTTGGGAGACAATCAAAATTTTTGATTTCAAAACTAACCGGGAAAATGGACGTGAAGCAGGAACGCTCGCTCATTGGGCTGTTCGGATCGCCGTCTTCTCCCAGTGTTGCCCATTGGGACGACGAAATCAAGTTTTCTAAGAGAAAAGTTATCAAACAAAAACAGGGGAAACCTAATTTTCCCCATCTTGCTTTTTCTATTTTTTTCTTCAGTTTTTTGATTTCGAACTTTACTGTTTCGTGAAATTTTGCATCTGGGGACTATAGATTTCTCGATCTCAGCGCTTCAAGCGGCCATAAATGAACTATTCCAGGATGACGTCATTTTCCCAGTTTTTTAAACATTCATAGTTTCTATACTGTTTTGTTTATTCGTAAATTAGGAAGTTCGAGTTGAAAGTTTGCCGTAGGAGGTTTTTCGAGGTGCTGAATCCGATTTTGGGGTCAAAAATAGGAAATTCCGACATGGTGAAATTCCTCATTGTCACATTTAGTCAAGACATTACGGGAGATGAATTTAAATATAACTTAATTTTTTCAGTTAATACCAATCAATCCTAATAAGTTTGAGAACATGCGTGTGATATGTATGCGTGTCTTGAATGGGTAATGTGCATTGTTGTGTAATATGACACTAAATGTTTAGATAACAGTGCAAATGGAAGAAGATCAATATTTCACATGCGAGTGATAGGAGTGTATTTTCAACTTAGTTATTACCTACCCAGTACCCACTAATAGGAACAATAGCCGAATTCAATACCGAAGAAAAATACATCGTAACGGTCATTGACACTTGTAAGCCTCTTTCTGCACATTCAAACCACCTCTCACCAATAAGGTATTTTTTCACTCACCGTTGTACGTATGGAAAACATACCTGGATTCAATGTTACATCAAGCCCCAAAAATATCTAGCTTCAGAAGTCAAATTTATCAACAGGTTGGGATCTGAAAGTCTCAAGACCTATATTCAGAGCTCCGTGAACGTAATTGGGATAACACAAAACAAGCTATCCAGGAGCCCGTTGCATAGTTTGGACGCTAAGTGTTCAAAATATTTACCTAAAATATATCCCTACAGC
This sequence comes from Apolygus lucorum, assembly GCA_009739505.2. Taxonomy (NCBI): domain Eukaryota; kingdom Metazoa; phylum Arthropoda; class Insecta; order Hemiptera; family Miridae; genus Apolygus; species Apolygus lucorum. The sequence goes on along the minus strand of CM019167.2, from coordinate 115,305,308 downwards.
AGCTGGAAAACGACTCAAAGTGAGAATTCTGCAAGGTTGGAGCAACTGCCTGCCTTTGTGCAAACAACCCAAGACATATGCTGTTCTTATTTGGCATTTTACAACTAAACGGGCAAGATCAATGATTTACATTTCAATTTCATGATCTATGGTTACATACATCTTACTAGGATAATTGCCTAAAACATAACATATCACAGAGGCGACTATCTTATGAGGAATATGAATGATACAAGAATTATTTTACACTGTTCAAAAGTTCGTGATTCTTACAACCCATGATTTTTTAGGGTAATAAGTCAAGATAATATTCTACCAGTGAACGTGACGAAAGTAGTAGGTAATGCAGCTACAATTTAAATTTAAATTTCAAGTATGTATTCCAACCAGCCATAAGTACAGGAGGGGCAAAATTCATTATCCATATAATAGAAATGGATTTGAGCGTTTAAGCAGATACGAATGTGTTTGTACAGTATTCGCAGTACAGAGAAAAAAAGTGATTGTAATGCGTACAGAAGAGGCAGCGCAATTCAGCAACTTCCAGCAAAACATAATTCATAATGAGAGGGAGCTGGACTGGCAGTTATTGTACTGCATCAAAAATAGGTTGAATTAGGAAACACATTTCATGATGTATATGGTACAAATGAGTTTTGGAAAAAGAAACTTCCAACATCACTTATATTCATTACAAAAAACACCGCCACTGCACAGTCTGCCGCCCTAAACCAAATACTTCAAGAGGGAAACAATATTGTTATGACAAAAAATTGTCAAATACCAGACAAAACGAATTAAAACAATTTCTCCTGAATTCCGAGTTTAAAACTAAACAAGGAAGTTTCTTATTTGAAGGGCCCACATTCGATTTACTTATAAAACCTAACGATCGAACAAGACGTGCCTTACGAAGGTGTCGAAATAATGTAACAACGAAAATTGGAAACTCATACCTGAGCCAAGATGAAAATCACATCAACAAATCAACTATCACTATAATACTGGCCGTTCAAATGTCAAAATACAACTAGCTCAAATTCAGTTTTTTATACTTCTTGATTCATTTCTCCATTATTTTACTTACTTCACGAGGGAATATGTTGTTTGAGTAACAATATAATTATCGAAAATTGAAACAAAACCTCCATTGGGTTTCGGGATCGTGTACAAACGCATGAACAAGACAGGAATTCATCATGTCCGAACTGGTTCCTGTCAAATCAACCTCCAGTAATCACCTACACGTACTTCAGGCAGGATTTTACAATCATTGATCGCTGCCAAAGAAATCTCTATCTATAAACAGCTAATTGCAACAAAGTAATCTCAAAAACCTTGAATTCTTTATAGTAAGGTACGTGACACCCCAGAGCTACGCTAACTTCATTCGAATCAAACTTTCTGGCTAGATTGGCGTATTCTGGTGTAGTTAGCGAATAAAAAATTCAAATTTTCTTCTGATAAAATTTCAATTGACACTTTGATACCACTTTAAAATCACTCATTTATAGCTTGACGATTTTGACGGCAGAATATACCAGTGGGCACGCAAAAACAAAATCGGGGAGGAAACGTTCAAAGGTGCACCCCAGCATTCAAACTGTTGAGGAATACGCTTAGATAAAGAAGATAATTAATTACCTACGATTTTCAGATACAACAGAAGTTTCAAAAGTGTCATACTAAATTAAATTAGTCGATTCCGGCGACCACACCAATTCAGAAGGAGTACATATGCTTGTGGGGTAGTAGGATGTATTTAGATTGCCTCATAAATATCAAATCACTGTTCATAAGACTTACATTCAAGCCCCCACCTGGAATGAATTAACCAAGTAGTAAATAAAAGGTAAATAACATCACAACATGTACCCCTAATTATAAGAGCATCCAGAATTTCTGTATCAAATGCAAATATTCCCAAAATTTAAGAAACGATGAAAATCCAACCCTTACATAAGACTCAAACTATACTAATTCCAATATCTGACTTTAAAATATTCTCTGAAACTTCTTCAGCATGAAGAATCAGGAAATCCATCACGGTTTGATCAATCTGATTGAAGAAATTATGAGAAAATTTAAAACTTCAAAAAGGTAATGAATAACTAACACGATATTTTCCCAGAGAAGTCGATGAATGGAGATCAATGAAATTAATATTTTGAATATCGGGGGGTAAAAACAGCTCTGAATTTTTTTTTTTTTTTTTTTTTTCAGAAGTTCCATTTATGCAGTATAAGTTATAATGAGCAAATTTTACAAACATTTATTTGAACCCATTTTAGCTATTTATGAATGACTGCAACTCTTGTTCTAGGGAGCTATATTCATAGGGAATGTAGTGATTATTCTGAATACAACGTACTTATGTAGCTGTACTTCGGAATTTGGTTTTTTTACTGTTGAAAATTCGCTGAATAAGATAAGCCAGTTTGAAGAAAAGTACGCTGAATAGGATAAGCCAACGCTAAGATGAGTTCACTGAGAGTGATGTTAATCGAGGGGTTACATATCCAAACAATGAAGTTCCTCAGATACAAATCAGACAGACTTGTCACATATAAGACGACCTGACATTCCCCTCTAAGCTTTGTCGAATCGCATTTTCTCTAATAGCAGTTTAATGGGGAATTCCTTTCAATTTTTGTTCGAGAATCGAACTGAGAACTCAACTTTGACAAAGTTATTGGACTGTGATTTAAAGGTACATACGGGTGGTGTGTGTGTGGGAGAGCGTTATAAAATTTACAGACAAAAACTCGCATTGAAAATTGGCGAACTTTTAAAGAATAAAAGGTACTTACAAGTTCTGCAGATCTGCGAAGCGTCCCAGCGCCGGATGCGATGTTCCTGGACGACGAGGGGGTCGTACTCACGAAAAAAGTAGCCAATTTATTGAATTTAATCCTTCAATTTCATAATTTTGACGCTACCACTGTACACAACCCGCTGGATTAACTGGTTACGAAATAATCAAAGAAATAATGGTTTGGTCGCTGACGAAATGTGGAGATATTTGAGAGAAGAAGAAACTACGGAATTATAACGATACATCAGAAGAATCGGGCAGAAGATTCTTGGAATCAGCACTGGGTCTACAAAACAAAAAGGCGCTGAAGTGAAACGGTGTAAACACCGCTCACTCAAAATTTAAATGAATTTTTCCAATAAAGAAAAAACGTTAACAACAATATACGATAATAAAGACTAGCAAAATTATCAAAACACAAGTTAGTTAACAAAATATTGGTGAGTAGAATGAATAAATAAATTTACCCACCCAGAATAATGAACAAAATTAATTGCCTATAGGGAGAGGTATCAATTAACTGGTCTGGTGTATCCCTCAGCAACTCTATCCACACCATATCCATGAATCAGCTTGGTGACCATTCACAATGGCCAGAAGTTCGCGCGGGGTTCCACTTCTTCCCCTGAATGAGCATGTTCAGGTAACCCGTCGACAAATGTGTCTAAAATTCTAGACTAGCACGTTGCACTAGTTACCAACGAGACAAGGGACTCTCTGGCAATGAATAAGCTCATTTTCAGGCAGACTTAAAAGAGCTGATCCAACCAAAAAATGCCCAGGGCTCAAAAATTCAAAATTATTAGAGGGGTCATCATTGATCGGACATAACGGTCGTCTATGCAGAAAAAATCAAGAGGGACTCCATTTCGTTGGGACAAAGGCTCAACACCTTGGCGATGATCACTTCTGTAGTTCAAAATGTGCTTTGGATAACAGTGATTTCAATAAATTGATTTTTTAAATCAATGGCTTGCTGAACTGTATTTACTGAACAACAAGTGTCATCCATCAAACAGTTGTTCGTTATTGATTTAGCGGCTTCAGGAAATCATAGTTAACTAGTTCACGTTGCGTGAGGAATGGAGCTGAAGAGAGACCATACGTTATAGCACGAAGCTCAAATAGGGTATTTCAGTCAATTTTAAATTTTATTTTTTTCAGAAGAGCATGGGTTAGGAATAACGGTAATCGGGAGTACGGTAATCTGTTCATCGATAAAATGTTTAGACGAAATTAGGGAAGCTAATGAAAGTTGAAGATTTGAATGATGTGGCGTAGTAACTTGTTGTGACGTATTAACTTGCTGACCTTGGATCCAGACAATCCACTAATCCCGTGTGGTCTTGAACGCCTCATGGCCTTGGATAATATAAAATACTACTCACACAACCCCGCGGTGTAGTGTGTGTGCGTTCATAGAGGCCCGCCTTTTTTTCAAACGTGTGATCTCTTTATTCAATTTTTCTACCACATGTTGTAGTATCAATGGGCAAAAAGTTGGAGTATAGAGATTTTCAATGGTGCTGAATCCAAATTTGAGGTGAAAAACCTGAATTTCCGACCCACCGAAATACCCCATTCTTTGAGGGAATGGTCAGGAGATTTACTGGAATTTACTGTCATCTCCGTGAAGCCGAATTTTCCTGAACATCATCTTGAAGTACTTTTTGTTGGCGACTGGTTTCTTACGGAAATACTTAAAACTTCGGTGATATCCTTATGTAAGGGAGGACCTGGCAACAAACGTTCCTTCAGCAAAACGTTGGAGGTATCATGACTAGAACCGTCGAATACGACTCGATGAGAAGAAATCGCTGAATCTCAAGTTATTCATAAGTGTGGCATGACATAGGGAGCAGATTTTGAAGTGGGAATCATGCAATCAAGTGAGAAATATTCACGCAAGATAGCATTGTAAGCATATTGAAAACCTGGATTTTTTCTGAGTTTGGCTTCAACGTTATACCAATGACGTGTACGTATTTTTCTACTCTCGCCGATAGGTGGAAAATTACCTGCTGTCTTGAAAGGAAGTCGTTCACAGTATGAACCAACAGCTGACCGTTAATGCGTTTCTTGGAAATGCATCTCAGACATCAAATGAAGCGGATCACGATGAACTACCAAAGTGACCTCCGCGACTTCCCAAAAACATTGAACAAGTTTATCGAGGTTATTTTCGGCAGAGTGCGTCGTTACATTTTGTCTTTGGAATTCCCAAAACACGCGATGAATAAAAATCCATCTGAAATCAAAGCTGGAAGAGCAATTCCACCAGAAAAGTTGGTCTTCATCGATGCTACGCCTGCAGATACAAAAATAGAGTCGATTTGAAAGGTAGAAGACGAATTGGAGGAAGTTGGAATTGGATGGCCTCTTGGAATTACCAGGGAGATTAGAGTTTGTGAACGCCGTGACAACAATCCTGAGTTCCTTCCATTCAGCCGGGAAGGGTAAAATGAACGACGCTGAGCAGGGCAAGAAAAGATGCAGTCATAATCGATGATTGATAAGAAATTGAATGATTATGGACCTAGGGAAGTGGTCAAGACTATAGAAGCTGGGAGGTACAGAGAAAATCGAAGAGGGAAGGGCGTTTCGCAGCTAACAAGAAAGTTCAGAATGGTAGGAACTATGAAAACCATTGTACATAGAATGGGGCAAAGGAACAACATAAATTCAATCCTGAGTCAAATAATGTGATCGAATACAGTTTCAAGGATGAAATTGTCTACGAATTATGGAATTTACTCATCAGTGGTACAAACTCGGACAATGGATGAATCGAGAGCACTGTGAATCCTTTAGAGGGAATAAAGCAGTCTTGGGGAAAAACGTTTTGTTCTCGAAAAGAAGATGTGGAAGAGCCAGAACAGACGCTGGAAAGAGGGGCAAACGCAAGACATCATGCTGTGGCACCTAAATGCTGGATCAAATTATGGTCTTTCTTTTTGGGACAGGAATTAGATTAGAGAGGGAGCAAAATCTAAATAAAATACAGGAAAAAGGTAGTGTTGGGATTCTTGGTTACATTGATAACACTTGGTTATGATTCATGAAATATTTGAATAGGAACTCCCCAACACTATCAACATTACATGCAGCAAGTACCCACTCGATGATTTGCATACTATAATTTTACCATATGAAAGTGCATAATTCACATCAGATATCTCCAAGGTTTCTATGAGCTTGAGTGGTCGTCCAGATATTAGAGATCGTAAGTATGTGTTTGAGTATGACCCCTTTATGCACTGTAGAATTATAAAGTGTCCACCAGTTATGGAATGTTTGTGTTTGTATCCCAAAGTGGAACATCGATTTGTGACCCAATTCCAGAAACTGGAGTGATTTTGGTCTCAAATCTTGATCAATTACCTTCAAGTGCCCTTCGTAATAAATTGTATCAAAGGACGTTAAAACATTCAATACCTCGAGACAGTGTTCAGAAAGCAATATTACGTTCAGTTCTGTAATCGCAACACAATATCCATAAAAATGGTAGCAAATATTGCACCGCGCCAAAAAAATTGTGAAACAGATCAAGCGCCAAAGGCTTTAGAAGCGTCACAAGTAGCCTGTCACAGGGGTAAATGCATTTTCACGAAGATTTCTGTAGCTCGGCAACCTCGTTTTGGTCATGTTCGCTGATGTTCGTTGGAGGGATCGAAAACGAAGGTAGGTTCTGTTGGCGGAGAATGTGACTTCGTTGTGCTTGGGGCCAAAGAGAATGCACGTTAGAAAAACTACGTCACCAATACGTAAGACGAAATTGAAAATTTGACACTAAAATGGCGTCTGAGCAATTACTTCTAACTTCAACGTGACCTAGATTTAGTCAGAACACCACTTTCTCGATCTCTACAGATTACCCGATACGAATTTCAATTATCAAAATACGAAGTAGAGATACAAATTGTTAGTTTAAGATCAAGAAATTAATAACTATATTAAATCTTATGAACAAAAAATCGTTGAGAAGAAAAATTCTCTCTCTCCAACACGTACAGCGACCAAGACGTTGAAAAAGTGCGATAACGCTATTTTCATTAAGAATGAACGCAATAATTTAACGCTACAAAAAAAACCATTTGTCTCGGTAGTACCATTAATATTGGGGCATTCCTTCCAATTTTTGTTCAAGAATTTAACTGGGATTGGGAACTCAACACTGACACAGAGGACTGTGATTCGAAGGTACCTACGGGTGGTGTGTGTGTGGGAAAGCGTTATAAAATTTACAGACAAAAACTCGCATTGAAAATTGGCGAACTTTTAAAGAATAAAAGGTACTTACAAGTTCTGCAGATCTGCGAAGCGTCCCAGCGCCGGATGCGATGTTCCTGGACGACGAGGGGGTCGTACTCACGAAAAAAGTAGCCAATTTATTGAATTTAATCCTTCAAATTGATAATTGGACGCTACCACTGTACACAACCCGCATTAACTGGTTTCGGAATAATCAAAGAAATAATGGTTTGGTCGCTGATGAAACGTGGAGAGGTTTGAGAGAAGAAGGAACTACGGGGACACTGGATTAGCCCTTAACGCGCCAGGTGAGTATGTCACACTCACTAAGGATTTTTGATCTGCTGTGGTGGCGGCCCTGCTCCACCATCGGGATTGAGGACCCAACGTAAATTGGGGGGGATTAGTACAGCGTCAACTGCCGCTGGAGCCAATCCCCTGCGTGGTCCCTGCGCACCTTAAGTATCATTTTTCTGAAACCTAATGAGTATGCCACACTCACCTGGCACCTGAACGGTGTATAAAAAGTGAGTATGGCATACTCACGAGGCACCCAAGAGTCATGTAAAATTATAGGGGAACCTTAGAAAAGACCTCAAGAAGAAAAAATATTGTTCACTGTGTCCCTACCAAAAGCGTCCATACACCAATTACAAGTGTGAACAATGCAATAATCCTATTTGTCTTCAGTGTTCTCGAAAAACATGTATAAATTGTTTACAGGGAACAAGATAACTCCCTATAAACTATACGGTATAAAGACTGGTAGGTACTAGGTACAGCAACTTCGGAACTGATTAAAAAAAACTTTTTTTTCGAGAATTTTTTTTCGTTTTTTAGTCTTGCAGTTAGAAATAACACTAGTCTTCTCTTTGAGTTTACAAGAATTAGCCAAGGCAGTGAATTCTTCAATATTTTTTTCGCCAAGATATTTTTTATTCCTACTCCAGCAATGGTGAATGAAAACGGAGTTGAGTAGAACGTTGTCTATTTCCACGAAAATAATGAGTTACAAGTTATATACAAGTAGAGTATGCTATAGGCTGCTATATGCTGGTTTTGCGTTTTTATTTATGCCCGTATACAATTTATTGAATGTTAGTCAAACAATTAAAAAACGAGGCGTGAAAAGTGGTTTAAACGCTTGAAATTACGGAAATCGTGATGGGTGTATACCATACTCACCTGGCGCGAGGGAGGATTTGGAAGCATCTGGCGCGTTATTAATAATGGTTTGGTCGCTGATGAAACGTGGAGAGGTTTGAGGGAAGAAGGAACTACGGGGACACTGGATTAGAATAGTAATCAAGAGGAATCGAGCAGGAGACTCTTGGAATCAACACGGGGTCGACAAAACAATAAGGCGCCGAATTCAAACGACGGAAACAACGTTCATTATTGTAACGTTCAAATAAATTAGAATATTCTAAAAAGTGTGAAAAATCGATCCATGCCTATAAGCAAATTTTTCTACACACGATAAATGCCTAAATTGAAGATCTGAAGACACTCGGTTAAAAATACCTGATGATGCAATAATTACCATGATACGAATAGTTAATTTTTTTAGATTTAATTCAGGCAGCACCTAGGTAACACTTCCCGCGAGTGAAATTCGTCGTCAAGATGTGATGTACTCGGCATTGAATGGAAATAACTACACATATTTTGGGGGAAATCGAGGTTATAGTAACTATCATTGTACCTAGAGAGATATCACTGATGCTGATGATGTTTCCAATAATAGCATCATCCACTTGATAAAATTTATATTTCAAGTAAAAATTGACAGCGCTATTCATGCCTACCTACAATATTTGATTTACAGTGAACTGTTACCAACCTAATCCATCTTCTAGATAATCCTACAAAACTTCAAATATTGGACAAATTATAGGAGAACTATACAAGAATCGAAAAATGCATACTGTACTGCTCCCTCCCCAAAATACACAGTTGAATGAAATGATCAAGAGAGTTCTATCAACAGAGCCAGTCTCAATGATTTTAAGAAGAGCAATGGTTACTTTTAAGGCGAGGTTAACTTAACTGATAACACTTACTCTCTGTAACCAGGGCTCACAGCATGTACAGTGATGACATTGTTGGGAGGCGCAACGTAATCGCCAATCATCAAGCTGTTGTTAACTGGAAAATGCGATGCTTGGCCCATAACAAGCTGGCTCGCCTGAAAGCAGAACTAACATGTACTTTTTATAGTTATCCTTAGATCTTATATTATCGACTGCCTGCGTGGTCGCATGCGCCTACCCTGAAATGAGGAATTTCACCATGTCGGAATTTCCTATTTTTGACCCCAAAATCGGATTCAGCACCTCGAAAAACCTCCTAAGGCAAACTTTCAGCTCGGACTTCCTAATTTACGAATAAACAAAACAGTTTAAAAAATACGAATGTTTAAAAAACGCGGGAAAATGACGTCATGCTGGAATAGTTCATTTATGGCCGCTTGAAGCGCTGAGATCGAGAAATCTATAGTCCCCAGATGCAAAATTTCACGAAACAGTAAAGTTCGAAATCGAAAAACTGAAGAAAAAATAGAAAAAGCAAGATGGGGAAAATTAGGTTTCCCCTGTTTTTGTTTGATAACTTTCCTCTTAGAAAACACGATTTCGTCGTCCCAATGGGCAGCACTGGGAGGAGACGGCGATCCGAACAGCCCAATCCGCTGCACGTCCGTTTTCCCGGTTAGTTTTGAAATCAAAAATTTTGATTGTCTCCCAAAAATAACAGGAGACTTATTTTCCGAAATCAGCCCGATTTTCATCTATCCCACACCATTAACTATTCAGGAAAAATACAAACAGAATTCGGTGAAATTCCTCATTGTGATTGCAACTCAAGGAGGTTCTTTCCTTAGTAGTTCTCACAAAACTGATTATTGTACAGTCCCATAGTTTGTTCACAGTGGAAAGAATCTCCACGAAGCAGTAGACACGAACCAACCCTACCAACAAATTCCCCATTTTTACCCTTTATGGTTTGTTATTTTCAATAAACCTCAAGTGGTAGACCTCTTCTCATCCGCAAATGGTAGACCCAGGAGCGCAGCTCTCTTTCGGTACTTCCCCCCGAATAAATATGTTTTAACACTCTCAGTGCGGATGTCTCCATATGGAGACGCGCTCGCCCCCAACCCCTGACGGGCGTCTCCATTTGGAGACGTTGAGAATGTGAGCTCTCCTCAAGTTTGAATCACTCGTAGTGGGGGTGAACAGCCTTGAGAAGGTCCCGTCCTGAGTTTTCGGCTTCATTAGAGTGTGAACTTTGTGCGCGTACTTTTCGTTTGTGCCTGGACCTTTCATAACTACGCATACGAGGGGAAAAGCCTGAGAGGGGCTTTTTTGCAAAACCACCTGATTTTGGTAAGTATTTTATAATTGATATCACATCTCTAATTATGAAACGTTTATGGTAACATCTATTCACGCAGTTCTAGCGATCATCACTACAAAAAGTGCTAAAAAGTAGTTATTTCTGGTATTTTCCCGTTGGTACCTACCCTCTTTTCTCTTATTCTAAACTTTTTTTGAATCATTCCAACCAACGAAAAATTATTCTTTTGTAGATACACGATCTGAACAATGTCCGAAAACCACAAACCTGGCCCATCATCAGAGGAACCTGTTACAAATCTAGGTAAATGACTGGTTCATGCTCGTAAATTTGTTGCTGTAGATTCGTAGCTCTAGGTGTTATCAGAAGTTTTTGTTTGTTGTCTGACAGTTTTGTTTTATTCCTATGTCTACCTTTTTTCTAGATGGTGGAGACTTTGATTTGACTCTGGAGTCCGAAAACGACTTTGACTTTGATTCTGGAGTCCGAAAACGAAGATCTGCGAGGCATTCATTAGAATTTGGTAATTTCCAAAATTAAGCCCTGTATAAAATAGTAGTCTTTTCTCCTTACTAAAATATATATGAATAATGAATAATTTTGTTTTATATAAAAATTATTTTTTTGTATAGTTTATACATACTGAATGTATTTTTGAATATTACTGAACGTATTTTTGAATAATAATTTTTGAACAAAACTGTACTGTAAATATATTTTTACGTCAAAAATAATTATGTGTAAGTTTCTTTTTCTTTTTGTAGAGAGTGTATATGTGGTGTAATGTAAGTGATATTTACCTACATTAGTTATTTGTACATTCAGTTATGAGGATTTTTGGTCAATTTTTTGTGTGAATTAAAGTACTTATCAACTTTTTTTTGTGTTTGTACATACCTACCTTATACCTTCCCTCACATTTTTAGTGTATTTCAGAACCGTCTATATATCATCGACGGAAAATAGTAACAACTTCCGAAATTTCGGAACAAGGCAGTAGGGAAAAAAATGGGTTGTTGCGGGTTTGCATACCTTGGTCTATAACCCCTGACGGGCGTCTCCATATGGAGACTTTACCAAAAAACGGTAAAAATGAGTTTTTTTCATGAGTAAATGCTTTTACATATCATCTTCAGTCAAAATTGGGTCAATAATGCAAGAAGCTAAATTTCGAAAATTTCCGTCAGAGGCGTTTGTCTATGATTGGGCTCCCGCACTGAGAGTGTTAATAGTGTTCGGTCTGAATGTGATATTCAACTCATCTCCTGATGTATCTTAAAGTGTTCAATTAAAAACATATCGGAAAAAACAGTTTTTTATTAAACTCAGAAATACGTAATGGTAAAAATAGTTTTTTTTTTTTTTTACTTTTTTACCCTAGTGTGTACCTACTCCTGCTGTGCCCATCGAATACTAAACGTTTTTGTATCCCAGAGTTGCATTTACCAGTGGTAAGGAAGGTGGTACAAAAGTTCAAGAATTTTGATATTCAAATGGTGAACATTCACATTGAATTGGAAAAGTCTGAATTTGGTTGGAATATTCCGAATTCGGCCTCAAGCCACTGCACCCATTACTTGGGGTCAGAAGAGCTCTCAGTCATTTTAAACAAGATTAAAAAATATACATAAATACACAATGGGTAGACGGCGGACCGATCTGACACACCCCTGAGCAAGTTGGGGGATAGAGAGGAGGAACCTACCTCCTGCGTGGAGGTAGTTTCTAGGAAGGAACTGTGTATCAATAGCCCTCAGGATAGCCACTGTGAACCACAGTATTCGAAAAATTGGCAGAGGGAGCGCCACTCTCTGGGGTCTACCACTAGAAGGATAATGAACCAATGTAACCCCCTCCCCCCTCTCACCACAAAATTTGTTGGTTTACATGTCAAGGTACGTAGAATCCAGAAATCTAATACAAATTTTACTGCACGTGGCACCTTCCTTAGTTACCAAGGACCGAATTTGATAAAATTTGGTATATGGACTCCATTTCTGCCGTGTGAAGGAAGAACGACTCAACTCAATATTTTCGAAATCCCAGAAATCAGCTTCGAAGTGTTTCTGGAAAACTCGCCATAAATTCACTCCACATCACTCACATGACCCCATTTTTTTTCAGACCTCATATGTTGTTCAACTCAATCGACTGGTACAATTATTCCTCTTTACACACGTACCTTCAATCGATTCGTGTCATTTGAGTCAAATATCGACAACCATACGAGACTCCTCAACCCGATCTTTAAGCCAACAAAAACAACTCAACGGCGTTTTCAGCGAGTTGAGTCTTTTTTCTCCACAAATAAATAGCAAATCTAGCTAGTTAGGGTGTTTTAATCGAGGAGTTGAGATGTTTTTCCTAAAAAGCATGGAGTTGAGACGTTTTTGCTTAAAATTAGGCAATGGGGTAGTTGCATGGGTCGGAATTTCGTGTTTTTGACTTCAGATTCGAATTTAGCGCAGTTTTCAGTTCGAAATTCCATTTAGTTTAGCCGTATTTCAATAAAGAAGTACCATCCTTTTTAGTGTTGGCGGGCCACTCCTCTTACGTCATCCCTAAACGAGAATCTCACAATAGAGTGCATTGAGATCACTGCAATCGAGGACAATTCGAGTCAGAAACATTGAAATGTACTTGCAAAATGATAGTGATGATTAAAAAAACTTTGAAATATATTTTTCAGGTTTTTTATGTTTGAATTAATCGTTTAAATTGAAAATTTTGAAGCATAATTTTGGCTGTTTTGCCGATGACCGGGGGGGGGGGGGGGGGGGCACATCGGCGCGGGGTACTTCGATTAACCCCGTTGCTTTAACGGTCATAGTTATCACGCTTTTTCCCGCTACCTACCCAATCTGCTTTCGAATGTTGTTGATAGTTATTTTAACTCAGGGGTAGGTATATCTCATTTTCTTCCGTAAGTACAACGGTTTTGGCAGTATATTATTTATGCGTAAATGTAGGGCTTTCCAACGAATGGTGAACGATTTTTCTACGAACGCGAATGACGAAGATAAAGTTCGATAGGAACAACTTGGCTGTAAGTATAAATCATCAGAAAAACAACCGTAACTTTTTTTTCGTTTATGTGCCAAAGTATTGACATAAAATGTCAATATGCCAAAAAGGAGAGCCATCGACTAGAGTTTCGAGGTAGCTTCCCTGGAAAATATTCCGTACATAAATATTGGCATGTTGTACGATTTTTACGTCAATAACAACAAGTTCGTCAGCGCCGAAATAAAAGGAGCCAATAATGTGAGGTAAGTTGACACTTTTATAGTAAAAGATCAGTTGTAATTGTGATTTCTTGTGTGTAGTACTTCTTCATCCAAATGGTTGCTCATTTATTTCATTGTATTTCATAAGTTTCATTGTAGTGTCATTATCCTGTACAACGCAGTACCAATGAGTGTTTGTAAATTGTTAAATAAAACGATGTTGGTTATGTGAAACTTAGAAGAATCTAGCAAATTTGCGAGGTTGTGGCTCGAGTAACACCAGAACACCGCATTTCTTCACAACCAATGAGGTTTAAGTTACAGTGGAGGGAATGCCAGTAGGAAACAAAATCTTTGATTCAACATGTTTCGATTGCGCAGCTAGCAAAATTCAGTATGAAAGCACCACAAAGTGTGAGTGATTCTCCAATTTTATTGCCACAAACGAACTTAAACAAACCCAACAGAGGGTTGCTATCAAAGGACCCCCCGGGCAAAGGAAGGGGTCTCTTGGCCCCCCTCACACCCGTGACGTGGCCCCCACCCCGCAGTGTCCAAGCCGTGTGTAGGTAATCCCGTTTTTCGAAAAAATCTCTAAATTTTTTGGAAGCGTTTCCGGGAGTTTTATTTGCAGATTCGTACTTCAATAGAGATTCTCTACACAGAAAAAATACAAAAAAAATATCATGCAACTACCCCATTTTCAAATTACACCCATAACGATTTCAACCCCTTCCGGGGTGAATTTCGGAATTTTGACTCGTTCATTGGAACGATGGGGAGGAAATTAGGGGGGATACGTAAAAACCCCATTTTCGAACATTTTCGAGTTGAGTCGTTCTTCCTTCACACGGCAGATTTGGAGTCTGGTTGTGCCCCAAAGCTTTTGGTTGATGTCAGTCACTTCTAAGGGTTGAAAAATAAGGTCTGAATTTTTCAAAAACCCCTCGCTCAAAACTCTCGATATAAAGGTATTGTTTTTTCACCAATTTAAAATAGAATTGTATTTTTAGAAACGGGTGATACCACCAAAGCTCAGTAGAATAAACCTTTTTCGTTCGCTCCCTATGAGAACTTAAGTGTTAGAATTACGATAAATCAGAAACACAAGTGTGAATCGCAAAAGAGAACTAATCTCCGTTCAAATGTTAGCTGACCAATATGTGATTGTTATTAGTTTTTTCGATTTTCACTCAGTTTTGCTTCCTTAGCAACCAGTTATCAATGTCCCTAATGAAGGCACCCACAACTTTTTATTTCTTCTAATTAAAATTGATTGTGAAGCGAAAATATGGTTGGTAGGTGGTGACAATGGCAAAGGGGTGTTCTTTGCAGGAAAGTGATCTATATGGAAATTTAATAAACCTTCGTGTAATAATTTGCAGTATTTTTCCCAACAAGCCAAACTATCACTTCAGACGTACATTTAATTTAAGATACAGGTAGTATAAATATTCAAAGAAGATCACTCAAGTTCCAGATAAGTAGATTTAAAAACACAACAAGTCTAGTGCTAGTTGGCAAATCTTTCTATTGTGTGGTACTATAACCAGTTCATTTATGAGAGAGGTAAGTTCAGGGGAGGAGCATACAAGTGGCGATTCCTCGTTTTTTGGTTTAGGGCACTTTCGCTTAACAGCACCTTTAGAACTCGGTTCAAACATGTACGTTGATGTGGAATTATTTTTAATGGAAATAATAGGTATACAGGGTGTTTCATAAGTAACGAACCACCCTTTCTAGTTCCGTTATTTGTGTGAAAATCAAAAAAACTTGTCGAAGTAACCTCCCCTTATTTTTTTGCGAAAAATTCTAACATCACATTTTCGCGTGTTGCGCATGCGCGCAACAACCAACTTTGTTTTTTCAAACGGAACCCACCATTGTTATTGCAGATTCGGATTTTACGTCAAATTTTATAAACAATTTACTTCGACAACTTTTTTTTTTTTGAACGCGCGCAGCCCGCTCAGCGAGCGCTCAAAGATGCGCAACCCAGGGATTGTGCCACAATTGAGATGAAGGTAGACCTCATGTGTGGCACATCACTTAGCACTATTTTTCTACGCTGAATCTCGTGGTCATATACCTTTCTTGATTTGGTTCCATTTTACCGCATTCACAGAAGAAAAAGTCACTTTTTGTGAAGGAAATCATAGATTTTCCATGGAATCTTTTCCGAGTATCGTTTCCTTCTCGAATTATTTCTCCTCTGACACAATTTCATAAATCTTACAGTTTTTTTAAACTTCATTGGGATTGATTCATTACCCTTCATAAGAAAATCGACGATTTCCACCTCAAAAAGTGACTTTTTCGGTTGTAAATGCGGTAAAATGAAACCAAATCAAGAATGGGATATGACCACGGGATTCAGCGTAGAAAAACAGTGCTAAGTGAAGTGCCACACTTGAGGTCTACCTTCATCCCAATTGTGGCACAATCCCTGGGTTGCGCATCTTTGAGCGCTCGCTGGGCGGGTTGCGCGCATTCAAAAAAAAGTTGTCGAAGTAAAATGTTCATAAAATTTCACGTAGAATCCGAATCTGCAATAAAACATATTGTTTAGTAATGCATGCATTCCAGGGGACGTACCATTGGATAAGCATTGGGTCAATTAATACCAGTTGGTAAGTGAAAAAACTGTTCACTCGATGTAATTTATTAAGTACTAGCTGAAAAGCCTACTAAAAGCAGGCAAAGACTATTCCTCCGACTCTCCTCCCGCCACCAACTCCCTCCGACTCCTCCCGCCCCCAACCCCTCCGACTCCTCTCGCCTCCGACTCCTCCCGCCCCCAACCCCTCCGACTCCTCTCGCTCCCGACACTTCCCGCCCCCAACCCCTCCGACTCCTCTCGCCTCCGACTCCTCCCGCCCCCAACCCCTCCGACTCCTCTCGCCACCGACTCCTCCCGCCCCCAACCCCTCCAGCCTACAACTCTCCCTCTGCCACGACCCCTCCGTGCATACGTACGTACGTACGTACGTACGGTTGGCGTTTTATATAATTAGATTATAGGCAAGAAATAGTGATCCCCCCCCCCCTCACCCTTATCCACCATAACATTTCTAGCGGCGTGGGAGCTTCAAATTTGAATAGCATTCGAAAAACCATGATCTACGACACCCAACATGCGAATTCGAGTTCACCCCCCCCCCCCCCCACGCCAATGGTGCCAGTCTGGCACCAAAGCGGTAATACTTCGTAACAGGTAGGCAGTCAGTTGAAGTTCAATTCCGTATTCAAGGTGAAACGCAAAAAAAAAACTTTAAAAAACCCATGAAATATGCGGTTTATGTTGTCCTGGCACCATGGTGGCACCACTATTAGTTCCATGGTGGGACAGAGAATAATTCATGAAAATCCGGAGGTATAATGAGAATTTTTTTCAATTTCAAAGCTTGGGTACAATTAGTAAGCAGTAAAGGAACCAAAATATTGAAAAATCGGATATTTTGTGAACATTATCCCCCCTCACCCCCCCCCCTTTGTGAATTTTTATACTCTAGTGAAATAGTGTGCAATTTGGGAGATTTATGAGTCGAAAAAAAAAGAAACACTCAAAACGGTTGGAAATTGAGGCCTGGGCGGCAGATTTTACAGGATTATGCCCGCAAACGCACGTTTTTTGAGCATTAACCCCCCCTTTCCCCACCTTAAAATTCAAAATTCGAATCTCCGGCGACGTAGTGCACAACTAGATAGTTTTCCGCGTCGAACAAGAAAATAACCACGAAAATCGGTTGAGAACTAAGGCCTGGGTAGACGACACAAGATTTTGTCACACACAGACATACACGCGCGCGCACACACACAGACATACAACTACGGTTTCTCTCGCGGATTTGGATTCAGAATAGTGGTTATTTTTTTTCTGTGGAGTGTTGTCCTTCTTCACCCCAGATCGATCGCATAAGGACGCCCAAGTCTTACTGTGGGACGTCCTAAAAATGGGGGGGGGGGTTTCCATTTGAAAAAACAAAGTTGGTGAACGAAGCGCAAAAATGTTGAGTTCGAATTCTTTGGAAAAAAAATAACGGGAGGTTACTTCGACAAGTTATTTAATTTTCACACAAATAACGGAACTAGAAAGGGTGGTCCATTACTTATGAAACACCCTATATCTGAAGACAACTACTATAAATAATCCCTCAATGTGCCATAAATGTGCAGTAATTGGCCAAGGTCTGGTGATTATGGCTTGTTTAGAGTACGTAACAAAGACGAGAAAGAACACTAAAATGAAGGTGGGAACAAGAAAATTATCAGTTATTGAACGTTTGAGATTCCATGATTCAGGATGTTACACGGTAATGGGAAGTTCTCCCAGTTACTCTTGATGTGGAAAACTGCAATACAGCTGTAGGTGCGCTAGTGACATTGTCGCTACAATCCTAATTTAAGCAGAATCCTCGGCCAATCAAAGCTCGTTTCAACTCACTTCGCCAACACTGGCTTCAATGACTTCTTTTTCAATACCAATCTCCAACCATCCCAAAAAATTATGGAAGTCATCAATAACAGGCTTTGTTTATACACAATTTTCGTTAAACTTAACAAACACTAATAATGGTCCACTAAGTCTCAATTTTTAAAAATAATAGAAAATACTCACGGATGAAGGCCCGAAGAGAGGAGGGACAACAGCCGCGACTGCTGAATTTTGAGAATTCTGACAGAAAGTACCAGCTCTCTGCCTGCCTGTAGAGCTAATTGAGCCAGGGTGAATATTGGGTTGAGAAACTGAAGCCAAAAAGGAGTAGAACACCAATATTATAAATTTCTGCAGATAAGGAAAATACTATTGAATCACTGAGATCAGAAAGAGTAGTCTCAATCGTTCGATTTCAGTTTATTTTCCCTGAATCGATTTTTGGAGGTAAATACGTAGATATTGAGCCAAGAAAATTGAATGAGACCAGAGAGGACTTTAGTCCCTGATCTATGTCTTTTTTGAACTAAGATCCTTCCCTGTACTTGCTTTTCAATCCATCAACTCATCTTTCAACTTAGGACATCATTTATCCTGGTTTAAGAAGGTTAATGAACAATTATTTGTCCCTCCCGTGAAACGGAAAAAATTTGACTCGTGTTCTTTCTGATCCCAGCGATTCAAAGATACTACATACTCACTAACTTACTTAGGAGACTGCTACCTACCCATTATGTAAAACTGTATAATCGACAAATATTGAGTCATCCAAGTGTACTGCTTAGAAGAGAGAAGTGAGGACAATCCTTTGTGCCGTGTTAATAAAATACACTTGAAGCACCGGACACTTTTCATGTGACTGAATAGAAGTTTGTTATTCATATTAAGAAATAGATACTCAAGAAACCAAGCAGCGCGAAGCGAAGCATTTCAATCGATCTTTCTAGTGGTAAAAGCTGTCTTGAGTCGACGTAAATTAAAATTTTATATGAGGTATGAACTAGATACGATAGAAACTGGGATCACACATACGTGATCATGGATACTAATCACAAGATTTGTGTCACCATTTGTAAGTCACCTACGATTGAACTAATTTTAGACTTCATCATTTTCTGATTAATCACCCGCCATGTTGTCATTGATGTACACTATTGGAAACCTACTCAGATAATGCTCATCACGATTAATAATAATCCCTACTATAATCACTGTTTCTTAAGACGACAAATATGTGATACCCACCACTTCTAGGATCCAGTTCCTTTAATTTTGAATCTTTACACACCTAGGTAATTCATAAGTAGTGTATAAAACTTTCATTGTCATAAGGACTTCCCATTAAACGGAAAAATAAAGTTGATATTTTTTGTATTGGACAGGCACTCTGTTTCATTCTAAATTCCTACAACTATTTCTGTTGTTTCTTAACCAACTTTCTGGCAAAATGTTATGGTTCGATCATACATTATGAAGTCTTCATTTCACACTAACTGGGGTTTCCAAGTATGGTTAGCTAAAACATAAAATTCATAAGATCATAGATGTGACACACGGATACAAAGGATGTTTTCAATTGCGACTAAACACCATTTCCTTGAAAAATACTTGTTATGGATTGTAATTTAAAATTTAATTAGGTAGTAGCATTCCTGTTAACCAAATGAACATAGGCCAAAATAGTGGTTAAGGCATAAAAATGTTAATGGAATTTTTTTTTGCTTTTTACATCTTTCCAAGGAAATATTGCTAACTTTGACACAAAAAAAGTTTAATAGCAAAAAGATTATTTATTTTTCATTCATCTTTCAGTATCCAGAAATAGCGGTTTTAAATAAATATAAAACATAGACAGCTAATCTCCATATCACTTTACAACTTGTACTCGAGTGAGCTAAGCTGAATACAGACTGTAGGAATCAAAGGGTTATGGACCAAATCCTTGAGTTTGAATTGACTACAGCAATTAGAAGATGACCCAGAAGTGCTTGTCTACTCGTTAAGTTTTCCTTGGAAAAATTAGTACCTACCTATTACTTCTGTCACTCATTTATTAGCCACATCAATCTAACACCTATAAAATTTCAGTCCAGCATTATAAATCATACATATTACAGAGTACTAGAATATCAACATTCAAAAAAGTATTGCTCGGCGATTTCAACAATCCAAAATCTAGTGACAATGTTCAACTGCTCCTAACGGTGGGCGGAGACTGTAACAGCACTGCAGTCGGAAGATTCCTTACTTATTGACCTCAGGGCCCCTTTGATTAGAACAATTTTCAATATATAAGGTATAATTTCATTTTATTCATACATGTGTTCAAAGACGGTAGTTCACAGTTTTATAAAGTCTTATTCCATTCCAATTCCTTGTAGTCCTGCCTTATAAATCCTTTCAATTATACACATAATACACCACCGATGATTTTCAAGGTGCGATCTGATGCATGAAATTCATTTATCAAGATTATCAGATTTGCCACTAACTCATCTCTGTATGAAACTGAACATACCATCTTAACTTTATATATTCGATCAAATACAGATGAGTGTCCACAACATGGTAACACAATTCCAATCAGAACACTTCTTGTTAGTCCTGCTTCGATCCCACAATTCACAATGAGATGTTTTGGGGTATTAAAACAATCTATACAGAGCGAAAAATACTCAAACTTTTTTTCAATCGGTCTTTTTTCAAACTCTTTTATTTAATCAGCAAGGGCAACTTTTTTAAAGCAACTATTTAGTTGAAATGAAACATGAGATGTTGAATGCGGCCCCACACACGGACGACTTCTCAGTCACAGCAACTAAATTAGTATCAGGATGAGGGTAGATCAAACATAAACAGGACTTTGATCTCTGAGCGCCAAAGGTTGATGGGAGCGGGCTCCCGCTTCTGATTGTGTGGGTCATGACAAAGTCCAAGAGAGGTTCGTCTCGTGGTTTAAGACCATTCATTAGTAGCTTTCGCGATGTCTGAGAAACAGGTGCCTACTTCTATTGCGCAACGCGTTATCACCAAATTTCTTGCCTATGAAATAGTCAAACCTTCAGAAATTTTGCCAAGGTGCCCAGTTCGGAAACGAAGCTCTTTCAAGGACCCGAGTGTTTACCTGGCACAAAGAATTTTACGAGAGAAGAGAAGGAGTAGAGAGTGAAGAACCTTATCGTCTTCCCCAGAGCAGCACTACTGAAGAGAACATTCGTGCGGTTTGTGACATTCTTGAAGATGATTGTCGAGTGACTGTCTCAGAAATAGCAGCACAGGTAGGGATTAGTTTTGGGAGCTGCCAAACGATCATCACAAAGGATCTACGATTCTGTAAAGTATGTGCCCGATGTGTCCCTAGTATTTTGACTGCAGCTATTTTTGCTGCCTGTGGAGGTCTGCCAAAGGCTTTTTGAAAGGTTTGAGGAAGAAAGGGAAGCATTTTTGGCTCGAATCGTCACCTGTGACGAAACATGGGTCCATCATTACACACCTGAATCGAAGCAAGCCAGTATGGAGTGGCAGAGGAAGAGGAAGACAGCCCCAGTGAAAGCCAAAACTCGACTGCCAGGTGGCAAAGTCCTCTCTACTGTTTTTTTTTTTTTCGACTATTGAGGCCTTTTGCTAATTGAATGTTTGCATGAACAAAGGATAGTCAATGCTTGTATTCTATTGTGAGCTGCTGACTCAGGGGAGGGCTTCATATCGCAACAAAAGGCGGAACCAACCGATTCGTGTTGTCATCCTCCTCCACAACAACCCGAGGCCCCACACTGCAGCTCCAACTGTTCAAAAATTGGAAGAAATGCACTGGACTCCACTTGAAACCCTCCCTACAGCCCTGACTTATCGCCCTGCGATTTACTCTTGTTTGGGTCTCTTAAAGAAGCGCTAGGAGGCCACAGATTTGATGATAATGAAGGAGTGGAGGGGTTTGTGCGCAATAGGCTTCAGATGCCACCTTCCTTTTACGACGCTGGAATTAAGAAACCCACCTATTTGCTGGGAAAACTGCATTTCGAAAGCAGGAGACTGTGGAAAAATGAGGTATGATCAAAAGTCCCGTTTATATTCGATCCGCCCTCGTGGTAATTAGTAGACTATTGCCAGTAGGAATGGGTTATGCCAGACCCCGCGCACTGTCAACTTTTTAGTTGTTCGCCTACCTTTTTTTAACCTCTGAGTGACTGCCACTCTTTCTTGAGGTGATACAGCGTGAGGGTATTTAGGTAAGTTAAAAGTGGTCCAAGGACTACCAGTTATTGATAAAAATGTCCCTGATCATTCTGAAATAATTAGAGAACTAATTTGGATGTTCTCTCAATCTATCAGACAGCTTATGAAACTGCCCATCAAGAAGAGAATGATTGAATGGACACAAAAATTCATCACCTAATTTTTCCTTGCACAAACACAAGCAGTTTCAACTAAATACTGTGAGACTGAGCTGAAAGGCCCTGGAAGGCTGGGGCAATTACTTGATGGGATAAGAAAGTTCATTTACATAGATATTATATAGTTCCTTTATATTAAATAAATAATATAATATAATAGAAATCATTTTGTGGCCCGCATCTAGTCGCCCGTGCGCGGGTGATTTATAATACTGACGATTAAAAAATTACCCGTGATAAAGTTGCCATGACTCAAAATTTGCCAGTTAACGATTCAAGACGACTGTAGATAGTTTTTTCTTTATTTGTCATCTCATGTCCTACAACGAGATTTACCAACTTTGATTCATCTAAAACTCAAATATCCCTAATGATAATTGGAAAAAATCGGGCGTGTAGGTATTATTTTTCTATTTTTATTAGACTCCAATTATTGATCAACATAGGAATATCTCACATTTTTACTGACCTTCTGAAATATTATAATGAGCCAACATGTCAAACCTCCCAATCCGTATCATAAACCCTTTATGGTAGGCACCCGATAGGCATTTTGAAGCTTGGTTGAGGAACTGCAGCGTTCTCTATTTCGCAGAATGTATTGATAACATCGATAACAACACGTTGGGTCGTAGGTAGATCACATCATATTACATAATTATTATCATCAGTTTTGCAAAAGCCATAGGTACTGTCTTCCACAAATCACAAAGTAGGACTTCAATAAGTGAACGAGAAAAAATACAACAAAATTCAAAAACGGCCATAAACAAGAAAATCCTACCAAAAATGATTACCTAAGCCAAGAATATTAGCTGCTGGATTGCCAGTATTATCAAGCGAAACTTCACCAAGTCCGTTAACTGAAATGCCATTCACCATGTTGACAGCTGAAAACAGAAAAAGTGTTTCCGACTCAGATTAATTTAGTTGGCAAAAAGAATGATGAGAATATTCTCAAGTCTGTTGGATTTGGTGGAACCAAAACGAACATTCCCAAAAGTCACAGAGACAGATGAGCTAGAGAGTGAGTACTTCATATTCTTAGGACCCATAAACTAATTGTGTACTTCAAGTTTGCTAGAAGAGACAAGTCTGTGTAGTTGAATTAATAGAATATTGATCACTTGCCAATACCTTGCCGTGCTCCTTGAACATCCAATGCACTCCAATAGGCCTCACTGGGGGATGTTGTACTTGTGCCTGGAGGGGGAACAACTGGTTGTCCTGTGTAGCGGAAATAGGGATTTTTCAAGTCCAGAGTGTTGATTGATCGAGCGTTCTCAACACCTTCGATAGACAGGTCAATTGTAACGTCGTAACTTTGTCTGTAACATATACATACAAATATGTTAGTCATTACACACAATATGTTATCATTGTGTGTACGTGGGAGTTTATTGAGTACAATTATTCGAAAAAAATGTTTTGCCAGATGAAAAATACCTCTGATGTACAATTTTTCAGCAACTAGTAGTCATCATCGTCAGTTTAACACTTTCACTGCTGGCGCGGATTCATCCGCGCTTTTGGGCCTGTCAGACGCAAACGCCGACAAAATCTCATGTTTCTCCCTGGGAAACCGAATCGTTGCAATTCGACTCCGGAAAAGGAAAATCGACGGCTCCCAGGGAAAACAATTCGTAAGGCCCACGTCGCCAAAAAAAAAAAACGGCACGTGGAGTCCCCAAAACAGTAAAATTTACCGCGGCCTGATAAGTGGAAATCTATCCCCGCTTTCGCTAATCAGCCGAAAAATTAACGCTCAGGAAAAGAACTGCACCCAATCAGCGAGGAGAGGTGGAAGGACTGCAGGAGAAATACCGAAAATATTCAGCCACAAATATTTCTGAGGACACGCCCCGAGCAGTTGAACAAAACTGTTACGCGCTGCCAAAATCGAGGTCGTGCATCAGCATCTGGAACCAAGTGCCCTTCGATCCAAAAGCACCCAGTTCTGCTGCCTTCCGCTGAGTGACAGAGAGTGATATCACTACAGGCTACTTCGGTCCGAGGGAACCAGCCTCCTCCAGGAAAAGAAGTGGGTAGCTGCCACGTCAACGCTTCCTGGGACAAATCTCCAAAGACTATCGAGACCCGAAGAAAGGATCGCCAGGTCAGTCTCAAGTACTTATCTTCAATTTACCCGATCTCGACTTCCGCCGTCGCAAACCCGCGCCTTCCGCGAAACTCCGTAATATCACGACGACACGCGGTCAGGAGGCACATAGGTAGGGATAGACTAAGCTACCACCTAAGGCTTCACTTTCACCTTTATATTATCAAAATTCAATCCCCTTTTCCAATTGTTAAATAAACCCGTTGCTCATTCAAAAATCCAAACAAGTATTTTCTCTCAAAAGTCCACGGAGCCCGAAGGTATCAAGTACTTAGGAACAAGCAGATAGTCGAGTATTTAGATCCGGAGGCAATTGCCCCCCAGATCTACCCCATCTCCGGCGATAGCCAGTTAGGGAACTTAGGCCTAGGCAGGACCAGGGAGGTCATTTCAAAACCCCCAATCCACGAGTAGGCCGAAAAATAAGTCAGACCTAATAAACCTAAAGCCGCAGAGGAGGCGAACCTTACATTGCCAACTACTAGAGAGGATCCATCCGCGCTCTGTCCTATTATTTAAGCTGACTTTCAAAGGCTGTGGAAGGATGTAGTATTTAGATCTAATCTTTTTTCTGGTTTTAGTAGTGGCAATGAACCTAAAGGGCAATATTTACATTTCAGTCGAGGAGTTAGTGGCTAAATAATAGGGCAGAGCGCGGATGGATCCGCTCTAGTAGTTGGCAAGGGCCCAAAAGCGCGGATGAATCCGCGCCAGCAGTGAAAGTGTTAAACAATCACTCAAATTTAGAGACTGACACATAATTAAGTTTATAAAACCCCTAAATATAATAGACAATTTCAGGGAATGAAGCATATTTACCCCCTCCAGGTATTATACACCATAGTTATTCATGTAGTTGTTCATTGAGAACAATACGTAACGAAGTCAAGTATGATACATAGTATATACAGTACCTATAATATACTATACAAAGTTAAAAATTCATTTTACCTTTGATTAGCTTGTAAAAGAACAGTGCCAGTCATTAACTGTCCAGCTTTTGCGAACAAGGGTGATTCAAGTAGGCATCTAACTTGGTACCAATGGGTCAGAGCTTCTGTAGGGGACGTTGAAAGCCATACGGTCTGCGTAGAACCGCTGAATGCCACATCGAACCAGAATGCAAGACCATGAACAGTACCAGTTTCCAGTATATGGAATTCGAGTGGAATTTCTAGAAGGCAAAGAGCATACTTTACAATAAATGTTGTATAATTAATTTCAAATGTCGAGGCACTCACACAATATCAGATAGGGAAGTGAATTAAAACTGATTAGCTAAAAAAAATTTTTTTAATGGCTTGGACCTTTTCCCTACAGCTTGGAATCTCTCCATTGTCCCCATTCAGCCAGAGGAATAAAGGAAGGAACCTCCAGTTGAATATAACTCCAGCAATGATAGAAAATGCAAAAAGACAACAATTGCTAAATCAACCTACCTCCTGGGGCAGGATGATTATAATTATATTAGGAAGATAAGGGATTTTGGTATTTAACTTTGGTAGTGCAGTCTGCAATGCTGAATCTCAATGTTTTCAAATATGAAAAAAACCTGAAACTATCGTAATTTTTTGTGCTGAAACTTGAGCTGGCAGATTCCCAGGGTAAGGTATCAAAGACCTGTCAAGTCTGAGCTTGAACCACTCCAAATGTACCCACTTGTTCAAAGATTTAAACTTAAGATGAATCGCAGACAGGTTTTGGAGGCAGACAAATGGGAGACAGGAAAAATTCGACCAGTGAGTGGGCCTCTGGTAAAGGTGATGTATCGTTTGCTGATAACCTTGTTGACGACGGTGCCTTACTTGGTGACAAATGTCTGCGACAACTGGAGTATGTGGAGGCCGATAGCTTTTGGGTAACCGCTTCTGTAGTAATGATACAAATTGCATACTATCATGAATCTGCTGCACCCAGAAAGGTATTTGATCATCAAAACTATTCTGTACTGACATACATTTGATAAATAAGGACTAGGGCGTTGTAGTGCCATAGGTTCTCATAAGTAGTCCATTGTGGTGTCTAGGTCAGGCTTTGGTATTTACAACCGACCTGCACAGCAGGGAAAGAGGGTACCTTTGAGGTGATCAAGACTACTGCTTGAACGGTTTGACCCCGTTTTAATAGCTTTGTCTTTTTTTTACGCCTCCAGTAGCTTGAAGTGGCATTTCGCTGATGCCATGCATTCGGCAAATTCATCAGCTTCACTTACTGGCTGATCAGAAGCACAATGATGGGAGCTCGTCAAGAGCTCGCCTTTGGAATCGAAGATCTACGTATGCAACGAGGTTGCAACCGCTCCACCCGATAAGAGGCGTCCAAAACTGGACAATAATGAACCCCCATTGTGCCAAACCACCAGC
Source organism: Apolygus lucorum (assembly GCA_009739505.2). Taxonomy (NCBI): domain Eukaryota; kingdom Metazoa; phylum Arthropoda; class Insecta; order Hemiptera; family Miridae; genus Apolygus; species Apolygus lucorum. The sequence goes on along the minus strand of CM019167.2, from coordinate 115,278,347 downwards.
CAGGACCTGCAAGGCCAGTTCAACAAGGTCCTCATGCTCTTATGGGCTTCCCCTGTGGTCAATGGGAGCCCCTACCGATCTAATGAATGGTTGGCGGAATATCCAGAGGCAGTTTTCCTTGACGTTGTAGATTTTATGATGGAGTAGACAATATTTGTTTCACTGACAGTCGTTTTCCATAGAACACACAGACCCTGTACCGAACATGTGGCACAACTTGGACTCTGGCACAACTCATGGCTTCAATACAACCAAAAAACGGGTTATCCTACGAACTTCCCACAGGAAAAAATTGTGCTAAAGGTTGAATAAGATCGCAATCCACTCTGAACACAGTTCTTTGGAACTGATTGAGATTCAGGGCAAATGGCAGGACAGGCCTGCCAACGACACAAAAAATTACAGCAGTTCAATGTTTTTCCACTTTAAAAGCTATTTTCAGTAAAAACGTCGAGATTCAGCATCGCGTCTAAGTTGAATACCATAATCCTGTCCTTACGTAGTACAATAATAATTCATAACATAAAATAATACCAACCAATCCTATGTAAGTCTGTTTCTTTGGCTGTACAAAAGTCTACAGAATGACGGATGGATTTTGCCATACATATTCTCATATCAAAGGTGTCCACAATTGGTTGTCGGAAATATTCCTTAGTGGCAGCATCTCGCATCGAACTCAAGTCAACACCGTGAAAACACGTTTGCACCCTACAAATAAAAAGTAATCGTATAATGACACAGTACAATTCATTGCAGAACAATGTTCAATTTCTGAAGTTATACTCTAACAAAAAAATATGCGCTGATACCGAATACACCTTATAGTAAGATGGTAATTTCCATTATAAACGTGAAAAACACGTTGACTCGATTTTCTGAAAATTTGATCCTTGAAGTTTTTGGCGCAAAATTGAAATGTTTGCTACACACTAGCTCAAGTTCAGCCACTCACATATGTGTGCGTGTGTTAAACTGTAGAAATGCTTTAAGAATGTTCCAAAACGGTTTTCGAATAAGACAATTTTCCATACTAAAAATTTCGAAGTGATTACAGTAGCTTCATTTCCTTCGCACACATTTTCACTAATAAATTCTCAAAACATGATAATTGATCATCATTAAATTGGAAGAAAATGTATGAAGAAAAGTGGAATTTTGAAATATTGTTTTATTCTATAAAAAATTATGTAGAAAGTTGTTATTAATTCTAAAGAATTGGTAATATAATATACCATAGGTTCGTAGAGTCCTAAAAAATTATTTATACTAGTGGACTGATTTTCAAAAACATAATAGTATAAATGAAGTTTTGGTTAGTTGAGGTCCTTGATCGTTCAATAAGTTTTCAACTATGGTTCCTTTTTCCCGTCAGTACATAAATATCCTTAAACGGGTTAGTTAACCCATTTAAAACTTCGTGTAATTAGGGAGCACAGCCACAAAGCAAGCAAATAAAAAACCTGTGAATGATTTAAATGTGATGACAAAGGCCCGATCACACAGGACGCGTTATAACGCGACGTTAGGCGTTCGAGTAACGTCGCGTTACGGCGTTACAGTTGTATGATGCAATATTGCATCATTCCCGCCACACACGCGGCGTTGACACGATACTTTCAGTAACGCGACGTCACGCGTTCGGGTTGTAAAAATTTACAAAAGTAACGCGCGCTGAGGGCATTATCCTCGTTATTCAAGGAGTTTATTTCAAGATGAGTGAGGATACAGAAGCTCTCATTCAAGAAGTTCAAAAGTTTGTATATATACAAACTTTTGAACAAATATATTTGTACGATACATCACATAATTTGTACAAGAATATGTTGAAAAAGATGGAGGCGTGGAATACGATCTTGTCTCATTTTATTGATTGGGTGCACCCAATGCCGTCTATTTTTGCCGTCTAATAAAACTGTAATGCCGGTAATAAAAGAAGAGCTTCTTCCTCATCAGAATCACTAGAAGTTATCATAGCTTTATGTGAAAGTCAGAAGATACAGAAAGAGGAGAACACTACGGAGTACACTATCACAATGCTGGGTTCTAGGCCAAAATGACGCGCGATATAACGCTATGTGTGTGACGTAGCTATATTGCCAAACGTCGGGGAGAACGCGCGTTCCCTGAGCGCCGCGTTATAACGCATCCTGTGTGATCGGGCAAAGTTGTGAATCTACACACTCATTAGTTATCAAAGCACGTCTTGATATTGAACGACCCATGAAGGGCTAGCAGGCGCTGGCGGTGCAGTGAAGGGATAGATGTCGAGAGAGACACAATGCCAAGCCCACCAGATTTGACCAGTGGGTGGACATAGGCACATGGGACACCAGGTGGGAACTTCAGCCAAGAGCGCACAGCAAAGCGTACTTCACGATCTAATTACTGCAGCCTCCCCGCCGTAAGCCTGCCAAAGACTAACCCGTAGGTTAGCTTTGGCAGTAAGTACGTGCGGAGGAGGCGCAGCTTCTGCTGTGGCTTCAATGGAGCCTTGGTAACGCAAGCTAGCGCTCTACCAAGGTCCACATGGCCCCATGGTGGCCACTCCATGAAGTCGACTCCAAGGTACCGCCAAACCTACAACACAGATTGGGAAGGGATTGTCCTATGACAAAACCCCCCTCCTCAACCTTTACATTATGGGACCTTACAGGGTGTTAACCTTACCCACGTAACTGACAAAGACAAGGGCTAGATTCAAAGATACAAGCAGAACAAAAAGATCGCTGAAAAAGAAAAATTTCCGTGATTTCGACATTTTGTTGATACCAATGGAAATAGCGTAAAACATATTGTTTAGTAATGCATGCATTCCAGGCGACGTCCCATTGGATAAGCATTAGATCAATTTAACCAATTGGTAAGCGATAAAACTGTTTCACTCGATGTAATTTATTTATTACTTTAGGCAAGAAATAGTGGTCCCCCCCCCCTCACCATTATCCACCATAGCATTTCTAGCGACACGGGAGCCTCGAATTTGAAGAGCATTTTAAAATCCATGATCTACAACCAACACCTAACATGCGAATTCGAGTTCACCCCCCCCCCCCCCCCACCACCACCACCACCACCAATGGTGCCAGTCTGGCACCAAAGCGGAAATACGTCGTAACATTGAACTTTCATCTATTAGTTTTAGTAGGCAGTCCGTCGAGGTTCACATCCGTATTCAAGGTGAAGAAAAAAAACCCACGAAATATGCGGTTTATGGTGTCCTGGCACCATGGTGGCACCACTATAAGTTCCACGGTGGCACAGAGAATAACTCTACAAAATCCGGAGGTATAATGAGAATTTTCCCTCAATTTCAAAGCTTGGGTTCTATTAGTAAGCAGTAAAGGAACCGAAATATTGAAAAATGTGAAAATAATCCCCCCACTCGCCCCCTCCCCTTGCGAATCTTGATACTCTGGTGATATCATGTACAACTCGGAAGTTATTTGAGGCAAACAAAAAAAGAACCACGAAAATCGGTTGAGAACTAAGGCCTGTGCAGACGACACAAGACAGTGTGTGTCACACACACACAGACCTACGGGTTTTTTTTTCGCGGATTTGGATTCAGAATGGTCCAAAACGGATTACTGTGTTACTTTTTTTTCTGCTGAATGTTGTCCAACTTTACCCCAGATCGATCGCATAAGGACGCCCAAGTGTAACTGTGGGACGTCCTAAAAATGTGTATCTCTTTAATGACAGAGGAATTAATTTTTTTATATGTTGAATGGATTCAATGGGAGCAGGATCAACTTGAGAACCGAATTTGATCGAATCTAGGAAATTACTAGTTTTTGTAACGCACCCTAAAGATCGATAATTCTGCACGTTACTTTTTGCATGTAACATTCAAGCGTTCCAACAGTCTAGCCAATTTTATTTTTTAAATGGGGCTTATTACAGAAAATTGTGTTTGAATGTGGTTCCGCTAATGGAAATTAAGGTCTTTTGGGACTCTGACAGGCCCAAGGAGTTGGGGGAGGAATTTTACGTATTTTCAGCGCTGATTCGAATGGTCTCATCACCGTTAATAGGTTATTGCTCATCATCGGATTGTGATCGCATCGAAATCCTTTTTTTCACTAGTTACTGCATGCAGAATGGGGTAGTTGCAAGGATTGGAATTTCGGATTTCTGACGTCAGATTCAAATTTAGCGCTCTTGAAAACGATCCTGTACCAGTTTTCAGTTCGAAATTCCATTTAGTTTAGCCGTATTTCCATATGGAAATACCGTCCTCATTTGTAATGCCGGGAGAGCCAGACAACATCACTGGCGTCACCTGGCAAAAGGAATCTCTCGATAGTGTGTTGAGATCACTGCATAATCCTCTACAAGGAATTAGACCCGATCTGATTAGTGCTTCACCAGCTGAGAGATTTGTGAAAGACGCGAGAGAATTATTAATCAAGGCCGAACTGTTCAGCATTCAAGATTTTTATCAAAGAAGCGTTTCAGGGAGTTTTACTTACAGATATGTAATCAATAGAAATTCACTACACAGAAACAAAATGTGAAAGTATCGTGCAACGACCCCATTATCTATTGTCTTTGTCAGTTACGTAAGGTCAACACCATGGATTTCAACTCCCTGTCCTTGGCCATGTTATGTCAGGAGCACCATTCATTCTTGACACTGATGCTAGTGACAGGGCAGTGGGAGCAGTTTTGTCCCAAATTCAGGATGAACAAGAGAAGGTCATAGCCTACTTCAGTAAATGCCTGTCCCGTGCTGAACGAAATTACTGTGCAACAAGGAGAGAGCTTCTCAGCATTGTTATGGCTGTTAAGCATTTTCGCTCATACGGATTAGAATGTGGCCCAGTTACTGTACGCACTGATCATTCTTCTCTTCAGTGGCTAAAAAGTTTTCGTGAGTTGGACGGTCAGTTGGCAAGATGGATGGAAATAATGGCTCCTTACAACCTACAGGTTGTCCATCGTGCAGGAAACTTCATCAAAACGCTGATGGTTTGTCCCGGCGACCCTGCGTGGACTCAAACTGTCGTTATTGTGCCAGGCAAGAGGAGAGATTGGCAACAGTAGAAGCTCGGTTGACTGAAGTCGTGGAATCAGTTGCTGAATGGGTAACTGGACAACTGGAAGACCCTGACTTGAGTGTTGTTCATCAGTGGGTCAACTCAGCAGTTCGACCTTCCTGGCAGGACGTAGTGTCCTTTAGCAGTGTCACCAAATCTTTGTGGGCGATGTTTGACTCACTGAAGATCAAAAATGGTCTATTAGTACGCACCTGGGATGACGAAAGAAAAGGAGTCGTTAATCAGATTCTAGTACCCAGGAAATGGCGGAGTAAAGTGGCTCTTAAGGCTCATGAGTTAGTGCATTTTGGACGTCGACGCAGCCTTCAAGCAGTACGAATGACCCACTACTGGCCAGGTATGACACGCGATGTAAAACTCGCCGTTGCAAGCTGTGAAATTTGTGGACGTAGGGGTAAGAGAGGAACAACTCCAAAAGCCCCTTTACAGTCGTATATCACTGGTGCCCCATTTGAGCGGTTGTGCATGGACGTCATTGGCCCTCTGCCCGTCACCCCTAGAGGAAATCGCCACTTGGTAGTAGTTGTTGATGCGTTCACCAAATGGCCAGAAGCATACGCTGTGCCAGATCTGTGTTCGGAAACAGTTGCCCAAGGCCTTGTGGATAATGTAATTGCACGGTATGGTGTGCCACGTGAACTGCACACAGATCAAGGTCGATGCTTCGAGTCAGCAGTTTTTGGGGAAGTAATGGCCCTTCTAGGTATCCACAAGACTCGCACAACACAAATGCATCCTCGCAGTGATGGACAAGTTGAAAGATTCAATCGAACCCTGATTGAAATGCTTTCAAAGGTGATTGATGCTGGACAAGATGACTGGGACCTCCGTCTGCCATTGGCTCTGCTCGCATTTCGCGCATCTGAACATTCCTCAACCATGTTCTCCCCTGCTCAGTTGACATTTGGAAGAGAACTGACCCTCCCCATGCACTTGGTCACAGGGGTTGTGCCCGATGTCCACTTTGAGACTGAGTATGGTCAGATTCTCCAGGACCGGATGCAAGTTATTCACAATTTTGCACGGAATCGTCTAATAAAAGCGGGAGAAGAAGGAAAAAGAAGGTGCGACGTCCACACCAAGGCACCACGATTTGCGGAAGGCGATGAAGTTTGGTACTTCTGGCCCAGAAGGACCAAAGGCAGATGTCAGAAGCTGCAGTCAAACTGGATTGGTCCTTGTCGCGTAGTGAAGAAGATTTCGGATGTGGTCGTACAGTTGAGCACCCCTAACCGAAAGTCCCGTAATGTGCACGTTGATAAACTTGCGAAATACACGAGAAGGAACCCATCAGGCTCTTTGAATGGGGAGGGGGGTGGTGTAGGGAATTCGCCTGCTGATTATTAAGAGGCTACTTTTTATACATCTGTTGTCTGTACTGTTTGATTGTTGATTCGTTACCAAGGAGAGTTGTAGATAAAAAATTGAGAGAATAAAAAGTGGTTCGTTCGTTTTGTGATTCTTGCCGAATACTGTCTTATAATTTCTACGTTAAGTGAAATCGTTAAAGTATGGATTTATAAGTATCAGCACAAAAGCGAAACAGCGTTAGGTTAAATCGTCGGGGGAAACACAAGGTGTTCGAATCAGTGACCAAATACTTACGTGATTGTTCGGTTAAGTGAAAAAAAGCGAATTATACAAAACTTTTTAGTGCGCTGAAAATACAAAAATAACACCCACTAAATGAACAATAGTATTAGTCTTATTTCAGTAGGTGTTCCACTTTCTGGCACAACACCAAAAGTGCATAGGAATGAAAAACAAAGTAGCGGTGTTTTTCAAAGTTTTCTATTTTTTTCGAATCAACAACTAAAACAACAAACTAACCTGCAAACATGGCGTTCATTCCATTTGTTTATTATCATGATTAAGGCCTGTGGTTTTGATAAATGGAACACCCACCAAGATAACACTAAATGGAATTTGACATTGTGACAAAATAGGAACCCACCGTGACATCCTCCACCATTGCCAATGCACTGGTATAGCAACAAAAAATGAATGAATAAAACTTGATTCATGAGCATTGTGAATAAAGTTTAGAACCAGAGAGCTTTTGGGTGTATTCAAAATTTAGTTATAGATTCATGTTAATCCCAACATGAATGATTAAGAAAAGAATTCGCAGCCACTAGAAGGAAGATAACAAAAACGCATACAACATGCAGCAAAGGTGCATAAATACAAGAAAAGCGAGGGACTTAAGACTAATAATTAATACATAAGGTAAAAATAGTATTACAATTGTCTAAAGCATTGGAAGTAATAAGGCCGGGGTTTTGAGGTATTTTCACGTATGAAGGATTATCAAACGTCTCTTCAGCATGCAGTATGTTTTGTACATTTTTTTTTTTTTCAAAAACCACGAAATCTAGACGATAAGCCTCACCAAAAGTTCGCCTTATTTGTTTGCTCCATGAACAGTGCGTCATCCATGAAAGGCGCAATGTGAAGATCACCTTTGCTGGGGAACATAATACCTAGAAACAATTTAATAATAACAAAAAATGTGAACATAGCAGAAAGAACGATAATTATGTATATCAAGGAGATAAATACAAGAAAATTTGATTATTTGACGTGATCCTGTTTTCATCTCTCATTTCAACTGATTGACTGTAAGTAAACAACGTTAAGTAATGCGTGCATTCCAGGGGACGTCCATTTGGATAAAGATTAGTTCAATTTCAACCAGTTGACGATAAACCATACATTTTTATTTACCTTTCTACTGCGCAAAACAGTTTTACTCAATGTAATCAAGTTAGAATTGAGTCAGAAATAGTGGCCCCCACCCCACCCTCTCACCTATACAGGGTGTTTCACGAAAAGGTTACACCCCCCTTCATTTTTGCAAAATACAGCATAAAAAATTCCGATTAATGCAATTTTTTGTAAGGATCTCAGGAAAAATACTTTTGCGCAAAAAAGTTGCGCGCAATTGTGCGCAATGAGGAATTTCACCATGTCGGAATTTCCTATTTTTGACCCCAAAATCGGATTCAGCACCTCGAAAAACCCCCTAAGGCAAACTTTCAGCCCGAACTTCCTAATTTACGAATAAACAAAACAGTGTAGGAAATACGAATGTTTAAAAAAAAACGGGAAAATGACGTCATCCTGGAATAGTTCATTTATGGCCGCTTGAAGCGCTGAGATCGAGAAATCCATAGTCCCCAGATGCAAAATTTCACGAAACAGTAAAGTTCGAAATCGAAAAACTGAAGAAAAAAATAGAAAAAGCAAGATGGGGAAAATTAGGTTTCCCCTGTTTTTGTTTGATAACTTTTCTCTTAGAAAACACGATTTCGTCGTTCCAATGGGCAACACTGGGAGGAGACGGCGATCCGAACAGCCCAATCAGCGAGCGTTCCCGCTCCACGTCCGTTTTCCCGGTTAGTTTTGAAATTAAAAATTTTCATTGTCTCCCAAAAATAACAGGAGACTTATTTTCCGAAATCAGCCCGATTTTCAACTATCCCACACCATTAACTATTCAGGAAAAATGCAAACAGAATTCGGTGAAATTCCTCATTGACACTAACTTCATTTTTTCAAATGGAACACCCCCTTTTTTATTACAGATTCGGATTTTACGTCAAATTTCATGAAAAATTCATACCCGAATCGATTGGTTTTATTGCGCGCAACCTGGCTTTTTGAACGCTCCAAGTTGCGCAACTCCACAATTGCGCGAAAATTAGGTTTTGGAGAACCCTCAGTGTGGCGCATGCTTTTTCATCGTTTTTTTACGCTGAATCACAGGGTGTCATTCGATTTAAGGAAGACCAACATTTCAAGAGGAAAAATCAACATTTCTTTCATAAAATCTTCAGTTTTGTGGTCGATATCATGTTTATTTTTTATTTTCTCTCTTCCTTTTGAACCACGGGCTTGGGCCGTCTAGGGTGGAGTTAAAAATAAAAACTGACAGCACGATCATGCTTGAACTGAATAAAATTGCCGAAAAACTAATAACGATTTAAAAAGAGCGATTTTTTCACTAAAAACAACCGTATTTTTGGTAGCCATTTAGAAAAATTCCAGTCAAATTAAAAAACGGATGACACCATGTGATTCAGCGTAAAAAAATGATGAAAAAACATGTGCCACACTAAGGATTCTCCAAAACCTAATTTTTGCGCAATTGTGGAGTTGCGCAACTTAGAGTGTTCAAAACGTCAGGTTGCGCGCAATAAAACAAATCGATTCGGGTATAAATTTTTCATGAAATTTGACGTAGAATCCGAATCTGTAATAAAAAAGGGGGTGTTCCATTTGAAAAAATGAAGTTAGTGTCAATTGCGCACGATTGCGCGCAACTTTTTGCGCAAAAGTATTTTTCCTGAGATCCTCACAAAAAATCATGAGGAATTGCGTTGATCGGAATTTTTTACGCTGTATTTTGCGGAAATGAAGGGGGTGTAACCTTTTCGTGAAACACCCTGTATAGATCACTCGTCTGCAAAGCCACCAACCATCCAACATGAAGAAAAACATCGATCGCATTTCGGTCAGCTTTAATTTGAACGGAGATTAGGCCTCTTTTGCGATTCACACTTGTGTTTCTGATTTATCGTACGTCCAAACTTTAAATTCTCGTAGTGAGCGAACCGTTTGTCCTACAGAGCTCCGGGTGGTCTCAAAAAATTCTAAAAATTCTATAGAATCTCAAATTGAAGGGAAAAAAATACCTTTATATCAAAATTTTTTGAGTTAGGGCGTTTTCAAAATTTCAAAATTGATTTTGGAACCCTTAGAAGAGACCTACATCAACAAAAATCTTCGGGGCACAACTAGACCCCAAATGGAGCCTAACATACCAAATTTCATCAAAATCGGTCAGTGCTAAGTGGCAAAAGTGCCGCGGACGGCGGACGGACGGCCAAATTTTTATTCGATTTTTGGATTCTACGTACCTTGAAACGTAAACCATCAAATTTTGAAGTGGTGTTAAAAAATTGTTTTTCTTGGTCGATTCCAAAGGTTCATTATTGAAAATAATAAACCAAAATGAAACACGCAAATCGGTTTAGAAATGCGGACTAGGCAGCGCGCTTTAGGTATCGCCCGATTGAACCTTCTTTTCACGACATAACACCCTGTTCCTCCCTCTTGAACACAAAAAGTTTGAAATTCTTACAACGTAGTGCACAGCTAGACAGATTTTCCTGTCCCACTACTTCAATCTACGCAATTCCACATTAAATTGAATTAAACGTCGAACATCAAATGAACATCGTACCATTTGGTTTAAGCCACTTCTTAGCATGTAAATAGGTTTCGAGCATTCGTTCATTGTAAAGCATATATCCCATTGGTTCGGATATAATGACATCAACTAGTTCGGGAAGCTCTATTTCTTCAATTTTTCCGGCAATTACTTTGATCCTATCTTGAAAATTGTTGGCAGCTACTAGAACCTACAAACAAAATAACATGTATTTATCAAATCAAGAATAGAAATGGAGAATCTTATACTAGATTAATACTATAGAGCATGAAGATGTGACTGTTTATAAGTCACAAATAGATTTATCCAAGGAAGGATTCTGACAATATGGTCAACTCGTGCCAGTAATTCCAGGTAAGATAAAGTAGCTGCAGAAAGATGCTTACCTCTGCGTGTTGCGCCATTGAACTTGCTTCCACAGCATAAACTTTCCGAGCTCCGGCTTGGACAGCAAAAAATGACAGGATGCCACTTCCTGCTCCAACGTCCAGAACGACTTTATCACGAAAATCTTCACTATTAAATAAGACAGCTCGTTGGTAAGTGCTAGTTCTCACGTAGTCTTGCAGCATATTTTGTTGTTGGGAAAGATAACCATAAAACTGAAAATTGCACGAAGAAATTATTCGTCCTGATGTAATTTGAGAAACGATGAGAATGATTTCCAAACTAAATTCTTACATAATGATCTTTTACCTGGAAATATTGAATAGCCGACGAGTCATCTGTGCGTTCCGAAAATACCGAAGTTCCTTTACCGTACTTCACTTCGTTAACAATCGCATGAAACTTGATCATTTCTGGAAAAGATTTCAATGGAAGAAGTACTAGGTATAAGAATGAGAAGAGGATGTATAAGAGTGAAGGGAAGAATAACTCTTTGAAGTCTAAGAGTCGACTCTCAGCAAATTATCCATGTCAGACGCACACACTGTCAAAGTTTCAGATTACTCCCTGGGAAACCGAGTCGTTGAAATTAGACTCTGGAAAAAGCGAAACGACTACTCCCAGAGAAAGCAACTGGTAAGGCCCACGGCACCAAAAATCACGGCACGTGGAGTCCCCTCCAATACAATAATCGTCGCTGCCTGATTAGCGGAAATCTATCCCCGCTTTCGTTAATCAGCTGAAAAACTGACGCATACAAGGAAACCTACGCCCAATCAGCCAGAAGAAGGGGAAGGATAATGCAGACAATAATCAAAATATTGGATCCCCAATAATTGGAAAGAAAAGCCCCCAGCCGTCTAACAAAACTACTGTGTACGGCCAAAATCGAGGTTGAGCATCAGAATCCAGACGCAAGTGCATTAACGACCCAGAAGCATCCGGACCAGCTACCATGATAGATCACTTCAGTCTACTTCAGTCCGAGGGAACCCAGCGCCTCCAGAAAGAAGTCACCAGTCCTTCACAGCCCCTGTCAGACGCACACGCTGACAATCCACTAAGCCGAGGTGCTCCCAGAGACGAAGCAAGGGAAGATGGGTACTGTGTGCAGATGGAAAGAATGCGGATGGTTTGGTGAGGTGTCCTTGTGTATTACAGTCCCAAAAACATCCTCATTCTTCTACCTGCCACTCAAGCCAGGGAAAATGAGACCGAGGGTTGTTGACTACCGACCAATGATGAAGTAGAAGGATTGATTTTCACAAACCGTTCGCGTACTTTAAGGCAGTGGTTCCCAATTCTATACAGGGTGTCGACCAAACTTCAAGGATCGATCGTACATCTAATTTAAGTAAGAAAATGTATCGTAGCATCTTTGTTTTAACCCCTTGTTTTTCTAAGTTTTTTTCAATTTCAATTTTTCTTTCGTGTTCTTGAACATATTACTAAAGTTACCAGAACTACCTTAATTTATCATAAACATGTAAAAATAAGGGCCCCAAATTTCCCATTTTCCTACAAAAAAAACTATTTCCAGTAAAGGATGGTGCTTCTTTCAAATTTTAGAGGCGAATGAAGAGTAAACCCGAAGGGCAAGTGAACTCGCAATCGAGATGGAATTCTTTCCTAACAATTGGCAGAGTGGAGGGGCTCTCTAACTCATTAGGACTCGAGTTGCTCAATGCCCAACTTACAAAGGTCTGAGATATGGAGGCTCGGCCCTTTCCCCAGCCTGACTCATCAGGCTACCTAAGATTTTGGAACAGGTAGTCGTCTATGTTAGCAGGTATACCCTTTGAAAAATTGGCCAGCCGCATTCTTTCTATCTGCGAACAGTACAAGGCTCTTCCTTTCAAAATAACTGCTACTAATAATAACTAATACTCGTCCACTCATCAACGATTCGTCTACTCCGCCCTTCAGCTCCTCTTACATTCTGTGCCTCTACCAGCTTCAGTTCGTTCATTCACCTTCATCTTTCCACTCACTTGCTCATCAACTTGCAAACTGTGAGTCTTAGCTAATTGAAGGGTGAGTCACTCACCCAAGTGAGTTGCTCCCGCTCATCAACTCTCTTGGCACTGATACCAAATCACAATAAAGAAATACTACTATCACACAGGAAGAATTCAAGCATCGTGAGTTATTAAGAATGAAGTTAGATTTTGATTGACTACACTACTTACCACTATCATCTTTGAATTTGATAAGCGTAGTTTCTCCGTCTATGGTAATTATGTAGGCCCTCGAACCTATTCTCGAACATTCCGAAAACCTATGTATAGGAAATTCGGCAAGAATTTCGGTGGAAATTGACAAGTCTGTAACAAAAAATGGAATTAAAACAAGGCGAATTTGTTAGCCTTATTGAGATATCGACGTCGTTACCGTTTCGTAACTTGAAAATTCAAATTAGAGTTCATTTTTTTTTGTTCTCAATTGTTTCTTGTCAATACGGGAGGGGGAAATGTCAGCCCAAAGTCCAAGGATTCGCGGTTCAGACCTTTTACGAAAAGGTAAACTCAGCCCCTCTCCAAAGCAATTAAGATGACGGGAGTCAGAGAGGAAAAGTCGGCCCACCATCAGTTAGTTTTTTTTTAATATTTATTTCCATTAGGGTACAGAACATTTTAAATAGGTACATAACATAAATTGGAAAAGTTAATATTCCCATATGAGCTGCATTAGCTCGTGTTGGGAAATGAGTTGCTGTAAGCTCCTGATTCACTTATTGCTGTATATACTATTTATGTCCTAATCCATTTATATAATAGAAAGTAAAATAACATATACTTCTCTATAGTTTGTTAAGATAGATATTTTTTAAAGTAATAATTTTGTTTTCTTGGTCAACAATAGTTTTTTCCTTTCTTCGTGATTTAACTTATTAAAACATATTATACCTTTATATATATAGCATTTCCGAATTGAGTTAAACTTTTTCCATTTAGGTTTAGTCCTTTTCCATTTAGGTTTAAACCTTTTCCATTTAGGTTTAGTCCTTTTCCATTTAGATTTAAACCTTTTCCATTTAGATTTAAACCTTTTCCATTTAGATTTAAACCTTTTCCATTTAGATTTAAACCTTTTCCATTTAGATTTAAACCTTTTCCATTTAGATTTAAACCTTTTCCATTTAGGTTTAGTCCTTTTCCATTTAGATTTAAACCTTTTCCATTTAGATTTAAACCTTTTCCATTTAGATTTAAACCTTTTCCATTTGGATTTAAACCTTTTCCATTTGGATTTAAACTCAGGAAATTATCGTGGAGTTAGAGGTAAAAGTACCCAAGTCACAAATTCAACACTTGGGAAAATCAAATGCAGAATATTATGATTATTTAACTGTTGTTATTATTGGTGATTAATATCATCAAACTATGTGTCCAACCTAAGAAAATAATTTATTATCATATTTACCAAACTAACTTTTGAAATTTTAATTTGATTTTCGCACAATATGAATTTACCTCTAACCCGACGTTATTATGCCACAACTTGAAATTAAATCATGCACACAAGTGTTTTTTTATGCACAGAAATGTAATATATAATAATGAACACATGTTTTTTGAACACAAGAACACAAGAATTTCTCATGAACGGAAGTTATAAATTAAGTACAGTATTTTTCTTTCATCACATCTGAAGTGGAACAGAATGTTTATGGCGCTATGCAAATGAGAATAATATTACTCACTTACTTACTATGATGGGGCTAACTACTGATGTTTTGATGGAGTTTAAATCCAAATGGAAAAGGTTTAAATCTAAATGGAAAAGGTTTAAATCTAAATGGAAAAGGTTTAAATCTAAATGGAAAAGAACTAAATCTAAATGGAAAAGGTTTAAATCTAAGTGGAAAAGGTTTAAACTTAAATGGAAAAGAACTAAATCTAAATGGAAAAGGTCTAAACCTAAGTGGAAAAGGTTTAAACCTAAATGGAAAAGAACTAAATCTAAATGGAAAAAGTTTAAATCTAAATGGAAAAGAACTAAATCTAAATGGAAAAGGTCTAAACCTAAGTGGAAAAGGTTTAAACCTAAATGGAAAAGAACTAAATCTGAATGGAAAAGGTTTAAATCTAAGTGGAAAAGGTTTAAACCTAAATGGAAAAGAACTAAATCTAAATGGAAAAGGTTTAACTCAATTCGGAAATGCTATAATTCAGTTGTGCAAATGTAGTTCGGTAGAGAGGTAAATTTATTACACATGACTCCTTTGATCTCGTATAAAGTTGATGATCAGGAGGTGCTAAAGCATTTTCTCGCAGCATTTGCGATATGCAACTAACGTCCATCATACAAGAGAATGGCAATATTTTCATCTTTCTGAAGAGGGGCAGAGAAGGCGCTCGGTATCCAGAATGAGTCATTATACGGGTAATAGTTTTTTGTGTTGAATTTATGGTCCTGTAAGCTGTGGGATATCCACCACTCCAGGTTGGAAGGCAATAGAGCAATATAGATGAGACTAGTGCATCATAAATCATCCGTAGGCCGTTCTTGTCAACTATAACTCTTAATTTGGCAAAGACGTATATTAACTTTCTCAATTTATTATTTGTTTCCTTTATTTGCCGATCCCATTTTAACTTTTCATCAATGAAAATTCCCAAATATTTCGCATTTTGCACTTTTTCAATTTTTCCGCACTGTGTACACTGATTATTATTATAGTTCGTGAATGACATGCGATCACAGCGCGGTTTTGTTCATCTCAAAATTCATCAGTTCAAATTCAAGAAGAGTAGAGAATTGACGATGGGAGAAAAGTAATAGCGGTAAAGCTAAGCACACACTGGGGCGAGACGCATCGCATCGCTAAAGTCCGCCTGGATAAGTTCAATGGGATTTAAACGGAGGTGCGCACACAGCAGTCGGGGCGGAGCGTATTTCTCAAGGCGGTTCATCCCTCGGACAAATGCGACCCCTTGCGATGCGATGCGGCCTGCCTCTAGTGTGCACTTACCTTAAGTTTAATATGACTGATATATGTATAGTATAGATTATAGTTTGTTGGTGATAATGAGAGCTGTATGGTCGTATTGTATATGTATGCTCGTAGGTGCTACACTGATGAATGCTCCGCATTTGTGAAGATCATGGGCATTTCATACACCATTTCGGAGATCAACATGAGCCACAACCACCCACCAATGTCGGAGAGGTGGATCTGAAAGATCTAAACCTATGACAACATTCTCAACATATTTCGAAATTCAAGTGAGCTTCACCATCTTCAGAACTAAACCTACCTCAATCACCAAAAAGAAATCATAGTCAAAATGAATAGTTGGCAATCTCCATGTATAACAAAAAATGCTCATACAATGCAAAGACAACAATGAGGAATTTCACCGAATTCTGTTTGCATTTTTCCTGAATAGTTAATGGTGTGGGATAGATGAAAATCGGGCTGATTTCGGAAAATAAGTCTCCTGTTATTTTTGGGAGACAATCAAAATTTTTAATTTCAAAACTAAACGGGAAAACGGACGTGGAGCGGGAACGCTCGCTGATTGGGCAGTTCGGATCGCCGTCTCCTCCCAGTGTTGCCCATTGGGACGACGAAATCGTGTTTTCTAAGAGAAAAGTTATCAAACAAAAACAGAGGAAACCTAATTTTCCCTATCTTTCTTTTTCTATTTTTGGTTTATTATTTTCAATAATAAGCCTTTGGAATCGAGCAAGAAAAAAAAAATTTTAACCCCCCCTCAAAATTTGATGTTTTACGTTTCAAGGTACGTAGAATACGAAAATCGAATAAAAAAATTTCCGTCCGTCCGCCGTACGCCGTACGCGGCACTTTTCTTAGTTACCATGGACCGATTTCGATGAAATTTGGTATATGGGCTCCATTTGGGGTCTAGTTGTGCGCCGAAGCTTTTGGTTGATGTAGGTCACTTCTAAGGGGTGAAAATTAAGGGTTGAAATTTTCAAGAGTGCCCTAGCTCGAAAACTCTCGAAATAAAGGTATCGTTTTTTCACTAATTTTAAATAGTACTGAATTTTTAAAAATTTTTGAGACCACCCGGAGCTCTGTAGGGCAAACCGTTCGGTCCCTACGAGTACTTGAAGCTTTTCCTTCGATAAAACAGAATCATGAGTGTGAATCGCAAAAGAGGTCTAATCTCCGTTGAAATTTTTTCTGACTAAAATGCGATCGCTGTTCATTTCTTCGATTTGTATACAGTTTTGCCTTCTGCGTAACCAACCAGTAATCAAATTTCCATAATCAAAAGTCAATGGAGAATACTGAAGGCGCCTGAGTGGTCACTGATCAGCTGAGTGAGCTCCAAGGCCATTTCCTCTCCTGTTGAACGCAGGAACCTGAAATTTGAGAGGACGGGTCAATTGAGAATGCTGAAGGCGCCTGAGTGGTCACTGATCAGCTGAGTGAGCTCCAAGGCAATTTCCTCTCCTGTTGAACGCAGGAAGCTGAAATTTTAGAGGGCGGGTCAATGGAGATTGCTGAAGGTGCCTGAGTGGTCACTGATCAGCTGAGTGAGCTCCTAGGCCATTTTCTCTCCTGTTGAACGTAGGAACCTGAAATTTGAGAGGCAGGGTCAATGGAGATTGCTGAAGGCGCCTGAGTGGTCACTGATCAGCTGAGTGAGCTCCAAGGCCATTTCCTCTCCTGTTGAACGCAGGAACCTGAAATTTGAGAGGCAGGGTCAATGGAGATTGCTGAAGGTGCCTGAGTGGTCACTGATCAGCTGAGTGAGCTCCTAGGCCATTTTCTCTCCTGTTGAACGCAGAAACCTGAAATTTGAGAGGCAGGGTCAATGGAGATTGCTGAAGGTGCCTGAGTGGTCACTGATCAGCTGAGTGAGCTCCTAGGCCATTTTCTCTCCTGTTGAACGCAGGAACCTGAAATTTGAGAGGCAGGGTCAATGGAGATTGCTGAAGGCGCCTGAGTGGTAACTGATCAGTTGAGTGAGCTCCAAGGCCATTTCCTCTCCTGTTGAACGCAGGAAGCTGAAATGTTAGAGGCAGGGTCAAAGGAGAATGCTGAAGGCGCATGAGTGGTCACTGATCAGCTGAGTGAGCTCCAAGGCCATTTTCTCTTCTGTTGAACGCAGGAAGCTGAAATTTGAGAGGGCGGGTCAATGGAGAATATAGATGGTGGTAGGTGCTATTGATGGAGAACCAGTGATCTATACAGAAGGGTGATCTATACAGAAAATAATAAACCTTTGAGCAATGATTTGCAGCGTTTTTCTTCAGTTTTTCGATTTCGAACTTTAATGTTTCATGAAATTTTGCATCTGGGGACTATGGATTTCTCGATCTCAGCGCTTCAAGCGGCCATAAATTAACTATTCCAGCATGACGTCATTTTCCCGGTTTTTTTAAACATTCGTATTTTCTACACTGTTTTGTTTATTCGTAAATTAGGAAGTTCGGGCTGAAAGTTTGCCATAGGGGGTTTTTAGAGGTGCTGAATCCGATTTTGGGGTCAAAAATAGGAAATTCCGACATGGTGAAATTCCTCATTCTTAAGTCAGTTACTTGAAAGATATTTAAGTAACCTTAAGTAACCTTAAAAAAGACAAAATTCATGGTAGTGAGCCGCGCCGAACAGCAAACAGCTTGCTTGTCTGTTGGTATGGAACCCATTGAAAGAGTGCCAGTATTTAAATACCTTGGATGTAGTTTGCACGAGAACACTGAGATCAAAACGAGGATAGCTGTGGCTAAAGCTTCATTCATGAAGTATAAAGCGGTGCTTTGTGACAAACATCTCAGTATACCAGCTCGTTTGCGCTTCCTTCAATGTTATGTATGGTCAGTTTTTTTGTACGGGGTTGAAGCATGGACATTGAAGGCTTCCCATTTGAAACGAATCGAGGCTTTCGAAATGTGGTGTTACCGGCGAATGCAGCGTATTTCATGGGTTCGTAGGATGACCAACGAAAATGTTCTGCAATTGATGAATACCGATCGAAAACTTCTAACAATTGTTAGAAGGAGAAAGGTTTCATACGTTGGTCACCTACTCCGTGGTGAGAAATACTCATTGCTGCAGCTGGTGTTTGAAGGAAAAATCGAGGGAAAGAGAAGTATTGGGCGACGGAAGACCTCGTGGTACAGCAACATTTTACAATGGACAGGACTCAAGTATCACGATTTGAAAAATAAAGCATTGAATAGAGATGAATTCCGACAAATTGTCGCTAACCTCTGACTTCAGAGAAAGCACTAAAAGAAGAAGAAGTAACCCTAAGTTACCTTGGCACTGTATGGGTTCGTCGTGAGGGTCAGCAGCCACTATGCGCCCAAGACTAAATAATTTTTCAAAAATTAACTTCCCTCGACCGGGTATCGATCTCCTATCATTCCGACTAAACTATATTTACACTTCTGAGTAGGAGCTCTTACCACTGAGCTAAGGAAGCGAATTGGACTGAAATGCGAAGAGGTAGATGATCACAACATCTCTCCCCCGTTAGGAAATCTTAGGTAATGGCTTCGGAGTTTTATTATTCCTTCATGAACGGGGCGGGGGATCTGCTGACCTCGACGTTTGTCCGAATAGGCAGTGGCTCGACTCGTCTCTGGGGGGGGGGGGGGGAGTTGTTTTGATGACATAACACTAATTAATTATTTTCTTCAGAGAATTCTGAGGAGCCCTTTCGGGTCCTACTGACTGCTCCACTTTGTTGTATCATCAAAAATTAACTTCCCTCGACCGAGGATCGATCTCCTATCGTTCCGATTAAACTATATTCACACTTCTGAGTCGAAGCTCTAACCACTGACCCAAGGAAGTGAATGCACAGAAATGCGATCACAACAAAGAGGCGAGGAAAAAGTGAGGAGTTTGGCAGACAGGCGGAACATTTTTTTATTCGATTTTCGGATTCCACATAACTTGAAACATGAATCATCAAATTATCCTGTTGTAACAGCAGTTGACCTGATCTATTGGGCAGCATGTCTTGCAGGAACAGCAGTTAGTGCGCATACGCCAATTCGACTGACGTTCCTGTTCGATCAAACCTGATATAGCACAGGTATCATACTGTCCATGTTATTCTATCTGCGGAAAGCCATACTGCCGGATTTCAATTGACACAAGGTATCTATTGAGTACCTTCTACATGTCCGGACTTTAACCAAATTTTCCACTTTCTTAGGATTGATTCTAACCATACGGTAACACTAAACGAAGAGCTACCATTTTCTGATATATAACTCAACGTGAGATTGATCTACTGCTAGGATACCGTGTCTAAATTGAGA
Organism: Apolygus lucorum; assembly: GCA_009739505.2. Classification (NCBI taxonomy): domain Eukaryota; kingdom Metazoa; phylum Arthropoda; class Insecta; order Hemiptera; family Miridae; genus Apolygus; species Apolygus lucorum. Next base: position 115,258,409 of record CM019167.2, on the reverse strand, counting down.
AACACCAATATCTTCTTAATGATGACTAGGAATGAAGGACATTTGAGTCGATATTTGAATTCAGCAACGAACGCAAAAACGGTTTTATCAATTTTTCTACTAGACCAGTCTAACATAGCAGTGGACTTCAACCAAAGTGAGCTCTTATCTCATTAGAAGGCTTCATCTTCAGTGGGCTACAAGGATGGAGCTATGGCTGCTTCCCACTATACCGGTTATTTCGTAGAAACAGGATTTTTGTATCCATTTTGGGGTACTATTTGTTAGAATGATTAGGCAAAATGAACTTGAAGTAAGATAACAACCAAACTAAGTACGGCTAATATAATCTTGAGAAAATGAACCACATGACACCTGCCGCCAAACAAAGCGATCCGTGAGAGGATATGTGACTACCTACAGAGTATAGAAACTTTTTCAAGAAAACGATAGACAATACTTTTTCACCGACATAATACCGGTGCGCTTCACTACAACTAGAAACGTGCATAAGAATCTACTAATTAATACCGATGGAATAGCCAGGAAGGCCGGGTTACTAACGTATCGAGCTTGTGTATTGAGCTAAGAGCCATGCTGTAGATGTAGCTATAATTATAAATAATAAAAAACAATAAATAAGTACAAACCTCGATGAAGCTTGACGCTGAATCCTTGAGGATCATAATCAATTGTTAGAAACACGGTGGAGTCAAACTTGGGAATCAATTCTCCATCAGAGCCCGTCTTAGAGACGAGAACGGGGCTGAACTGAGGGGCCATTGGAGAAACTCCTGTCCAATTTAACTAAAATCAACAGCAACTCAAGTGATCCGGATTGCTTCGCACATTTCAATTATTAAAACGGTTAAAGTACTAAAAATGCGGATTCGAACATCATCACAAAATGGCATACACTCAACCTACCAATTTCACTAACAACACAGCCATGAGAACAAGTAGCACGAGCGACTGACAATGCAGCCAACACAACAAACTACTGAAACCCATGGAATATCCAATGAGATACCCCGAAATTGTCTAAATTGAATTTATTTCAAGCAAAAATTAAGTTTTATCTTGTCAAATCTTTCGTAGGATCATATTGATGGAATTTTCTTCCTTTATTCTGGGAACTTGAGTAGCATGGAAGGAGAGAAATGGCGGGAACTCGGATAAAGTGAAATCCATGCACAAGAAGGGGTGCATGGACCTAGTATGCCATGGATGCTACGTCCATGAGGTGTGCTTCATAGATCCATGGGGTACATGTACAGTTTACATCCTTCCATGAGGGAGCATGGATAGCTTACACCAAATACCATCCATGTAGGGGAGTGGGGGGCACATTTGACATAGGGGCACATTTGACAATGGCTGTTTGTCACACAAGATTTGAATTTTACCGCGATTTCGTGTTTTTGTATTGTGAAGAGAACCATTCCAGGTGAAAACCGTGCAGGTTACAAATCATCTAATTTTACCGAAATCGCGGTAAAATTCAAATCTTGTGTGACAAACAGCCATTGTCAAATGTGCCCCTATGTCAAATGTGCCCCCCACTCCCCTAGACGGGTACGATCATGGATGTGAGTAAAATGTCCACGGTACTTGTAAATTTAATCCATACCAAACATGGACCTAGTTTCCCATGATATCAAAGAATCCTTTGTACTTGACTTGCGTCTCGCCGCCGAAAGACGAGCAGCCGTTGCTGCGGTCTAGCGGCATTTTTGAAAAGTACGCTGTACCTCGTTTTTACCGCTCATTTCAAAATTTGACGGTTCTACTTTCCTGCCTCATTAAATTGTGAGGAGAAGAAACTTGTAATTGAATTTTTGTGTTTTGGAGCGACGAATCAAGCAGAATGGATTATTATAGTGGAGATTACCGCCTGCGGAACTTTTTACGAACGTATTGTTCGGAAAATTTCGCACTAGACGGCCTTAATTATTCGATTCGCAAGTACCTACTTAACTAAATTTCCTTTCTCTCTGATGTTAATCCCAACTATATGGTTTACTATTTTCAATAATGTTGGTTTATTATTTGCAATAATGAACCTTTGGAATCGACCAAGAAAAAAAATGTTTTAACACCCCCTCAAAATTTGATGGTTTACGTTTCAAGGAACGTAGAATCCAAAAACGCTGCAAATTATTACACAATGGTTTATTATTTTTCTGTAGATCACTCGTCTGCAAAGCCACCAACCATCCAAAATGAAGAAAAAATCGATCGTACTTCGGTCAGCTGTAATTTGAACGGAGATTAGGCCTCTTTTGCGATTCACACTCGTGTTTCTGATTAATGGTACTCCCAAACCTTAAATTCTCGTAGTGAGCGAACGGTTTGTCCCACAGAGCTCCGCGTGGTCTCAAAAAATTCTATACTATCTTAAATTGATGAAAAAACAATACAATACTTTATATCGAAATGGATGGTTGATGGCTTTGCAGACGAGTGATCTATATAGAAAAATAATAAACCATTGTGTAATAATTTGCAGCGTTTTAATAGACAAACTATATTCCTGTACCTACTTAGAATTTTCAAGAGAATGAAAAATTCCTATTTTTATCCCTATCCGGCTGTTTCTGTTTTTTTTTGTGTTCTTCCTTTTGTGTTATTCCTGCAATATTGCAGAAGGTGAGTGGTGACGTGAACTTGAAGTGATTGCATCATGAGAAGTCTTGGAGGATTTCCGAATTCCCTAAGGATGAGAGCAGACCTGTGGCCTCTGTTCGAAGCAATAATTTATTGAAAATTGAAAAAGTACGATGAAACATGAACGAAGCTGTGGTAGTTTAGAGGAAATAGTTAACAATTCACACCGCTCCTTCTCAAAATATTGAAAACGTTACTTGGTCACTGTTACTTCGAACTTTGTATTTAGTAAATCAGTCACTAACCTTGTTTCGGACATTTGCCGCAGGAAAGATTAAGTACTTATTTCAGAATTTCTGTTAACCACTCGAGAACATTTTTCGTGTTTATTGTACGTTTTTAGTACCGTTTCCAATTTTAAGATGAAAAAGTTACCAAGATTTACCTATTCCACTTCTATTTAGCAGAGAAAAGCACCTATTCTGTCCCATCTCCATAGCTTCTCCTGATCTCTGATCCCTGAGTTTCGGGGCAGAAGCCGCCACTGACCTTCGCATAACTCATAAAAATTTGTGGGTGATCACGCCACCCACTCTGTCCACAGGGGACATTCTTCTCCTGGCACCTCCTCAAACAACTAACAGCGCCTAATGTGAAAGGTCCAACTTCAATCTTTGTACCTACTTTGGAAGTCATGAAACCGCTCTCAGCTCTGAAGCTAACAGAAGTCTCCTAGTCGCAGTGTGTAAGCTCCTAGGCTATCCTCTTCTGGGGCTGCAGCTCAAGATTCCTAACCTCAAATGACCATCATCGTAAAGAGCTGACAAAATAGCAACTGTTCTCCTGGAATCAGTGGTTACTCACTGAGTCAACAGAATGCGCCATGTTGCTCTAATATTCTGACCAAAGCCTCATCCAAAAATGCCAACCAATTGGTATGCAATTTGTCCGTACCATTCATTGTAATTTTCGTTTCAGTAAATAGTACCCAGATCCAGAAATTCCAATGAAGCAACCACACAATGGTATGGGACTGGTATGCCATATTGTACATGGTGCTGTCCACACACAGGTGGGATGACCATGAGCCAGTAGTTCACACTTCTTTTTCTGTACCTGTAGGTACCTTTTAATTGTAGTTTATTATTTTCAATAATGAACCTTTGGAATCGACCAAAAAAAAAAATTTTTAACACCCCCTCAAAATTTGATGGTTTACGTTTCAAGGTACGTAGAATCCAAAATTCGAATAAAATTTTGGCCGTCCGTCCGCCGTACGCAGCACTTTTGCCACTTAGCATTGACCGATTTTGATGAAATTTGGTATGTAGGCTCCTTCTGGGGTCTAGTTGTGCCCCAAAGATTTTGGTTGAGGTAGGTCACTTCTAAGAGTTCCAAAATCAATTTTGAAAATTTGAAAACGCCCTAACTCAAAAAATTTCGATATAAAGGTATTGTTTTTCCTTCAATTTAAGATTCTATAGAATTTTTAGCATTTCTAGAGACCACCCGGAGCTCTGTAGGACAAACCGTTCGCTCACTACGAGAATTTAAAGTTTGGACGTACGATAAATTAGAAACACGAGTGTGAATCGCAAAAGAGGCCTAATCTCCGTTCAAATTAAAGCTGACCGAAATGCGATCGATGTTTTTCTTCATGTTGGATGGTTGGTGGCTTTGCAGACGAGTGATCTATATATAAAAATAAAAAATAATAAACCATTGTGTAATAATTTGCAGCGTTTTGGTTAGGTGGTCTCTCAAATTATTTTTCTCCCCCAGGTGTCTTTTCTCTTGGATACGCCAAGGAGGGTTCTTATTTATTGCAGTAAACTGATTCAGGAGACCTTGACATTATTTACTATAATTTAATGGAAGTTATTTTTCTGGATCAAAATCATCGTGTATATTTTCAATAATTTTTCCTTTTCGAGTTAAAGTTTCAGACGAATACTCCTAAAAGTTTTTTTTTTTTTTGTGAAAATGATAAAAACATACTTAGTTTACATGCCTTACGTTCGTAAGTATATTGAGCTTTTCCCCACGTTAAGGTAAGGAGCCATTCTTCAGAGACGTTTATGGAACCCTGTCATTCAAATCTTTTCAGGAGGCGAAAGGCTTTGTGGGTGACCTTAAATGAAACACCGTTTATGAATCATTATATAGTTAATATTAACATATATCTGTATCAGTTTCAATTCGTGCAACGAGATAACGATTGCACAACGAAATACAAAAACTTTCAAATTCAATTCAATGATACTCCGTGGAGGAGGAGATAAGGAACGGACGTTCATGCTCTTTTATTCACCTACATTATAGATACAACCAAAAGCTTTCTGAAAAGATGGACCTTGTAGGGTCGGGAACACGAACAGAAGTGAGCAAACAGGGGAAGAAAAAGCGTGTGAAGTCATAGATGACTTCATAGATGATGAAGTGACGTCATAGATGAAGTCATAGATATATTCCAGATCTATATATTCCAGATCTGGAATATATTGCCAGCTGTCTCATTTGGAACTACTCGGATTCCTGAGGTGTAACAGTTCCTTCAGGGGAGGGGAGAGATTATTTCTGCTAAAATGAGGATGTCAAGGGTAAAATGCTGCTAATTATTACAAACACGGTTTATTATTTTTCTGTATAGATCACCCGCCTGCGGAGGACACGGCTTCTTCCATTGATAGTGCCTAGCCGCCATATTATCGCGCAGGGTTAACAGTCAAGTTTATTTTGGTAGAAAGTTCCAACCAGCTAAACATCGTTAACCCAAATTTGTGGGTGCCTTCATATTGATTAACCCATTTCCGGCCAAGGGTAGAAATAAATTTAAAAGTTGAAATTTTTATGTAAAAACATTATATTTAAGAATGTATGAACATGAAATGAAGCTTAAAATGTTTCAATAAATTTCAAAACAAAAGTGCTTTCGGCCAAAGGTGCGTTTTCGCATTCGTCGATTTTCGTCGTTGTACAACCAATACCATTATTTATTTATTTTTTGTTTTGAATGTATTTGGCTTCTACACCATTCCAAGCATTCAGGATCAAGAGAGGAAAAGTATTGTTCCTTCTCCAAAGTAGCGAAAAATTCCACATGGTCAAAGCTCCTCCAGACCATCAAAAATGCCTATTTCTCAAAAAATTCTCCAAATTCGCAATGAGTTCCTGAACGTTGAAGCAAAATTTTTTTGAGCAGTTTAGGAACAGTATAAACGAGAAAAAATTAATCTACAACGATTTTCCAATATTTTCAATTCCTAAAAAATTCATAAATATGACGATGCGAAAACGCATCATTAGCCGAAAATGGGAATTAAATTCTTGGTTGTTATGGAAGCACAATTGAGTCCTTCTAGAGTCCAGAGATTGGTGAAGCGGGGGGGGGGGGGGGTAGGTCTTCAGGGGTCCTAGCTTGGCTCTCGCCCACGTGTTCTGATAAATTTCACAATAAACGCGCATTTAACTATTTTTATCAACTGGGAGGCAGCCTTCGTTTCTAGAAATTGAACACTATCTTAAATTTATGAAAAAACGTCATGAACATTCACTAATTAGGTAATTATTTATCCTCATTAGACAAACGGTTGATCCTACAGCTCTGGGTGTATCAAAATATTTGAAGATCGCCGCTATTTTAAATTATTGTATAAACAGTACCTGTATATCGCAAGTTTTTGTGCTAGAGCGTTTTTAATATGTTTTCCCCAACTTTTTCCTCTTAGAAGTGACTCACAACCAAAATCTTCAGGGCACAACTAGACCCCAAATGGAGCCTTTATACCAAATTTCATCAAATTGGCCCATGGGAACTGGATAAAGTGCCGCGCACGGCGGATAGACAGAAACATTTTTACTCGATTTTCGGATTTCGCATCAATATTTATCAAACCATCAATATTTGAAGGGGGTTACAATCTTTTTCTTGCTAGATTCCAAAGGTACATTTTTGAAAATGACAAACCAAAATTGAGGTACCCACAGGGGTTCTAAGGGCGCTGAATTCCGATACTGCCCAATTTTGATTAAAATTGGCCAAATCCGACCAACGTCCATTCCTCACTCATCTGAAATATTTGATATTTTTCTATAAGTACATCACGTCATGGCGCTCAAATTAGGGAAATCCGCAGGTAAAAAGGTTTCCCAACATTGGTGGAAATGAATCTTTATTAAAGAGGGAAACATTTATAAAATATGTCAACACTTATTAACATAAAAATGGATTCAGTCAAGCATGATAGTTTTGATCACTATCATCAGGTAGGCATACCTACCTAAACAACTACCTATCAAATAACAGTTGTGTAAAAAACAAATAAAAAAGGGAAAAGATTAATGTTATTTATTCAACAACGAGTACCTATGTACAATAAAATTAATCTGAGCAACAACTTCAACAGCCTAGTTTCCACGAGGAAAACCCTCTGAGCTTTAGAAGATATTTCTTTTCACTTCTCTGCCCAAAAAGAAATCTACTTACCAACCTAAGTACGAATTGCTGTAGACTGAACTTGCTTTTTCAGCAGTCCAAGGAAAAAATTGAAGTTCAGAAGATTTACTTCCTATCAAGTAGGTACGAACTCACAACATCATCTATCGATTTTTAATTAACAAAAACTTAAATCGAATGTCAATGCGGTAAATTTTCAAGTGCTTCCGCATTCCCCAAAAATAAGTGGATACAATTATACCAACATTGGACTGTACCCAAGCTCAATCCTCAAATTAGCAACTCCTAGCTCAAACCATGGTCCATTTACGTATTCCAGTAAAGGTATTCATACATGAAACCACGTATTTTGCGCCACAAATACGTAGATAGTAATCAATAAAAGCAGCTTTACGAGTTGCTTCCTCTCCTTGTTGAGTTATCTAAATTACAAGTAGTACAGATCCTGGGTGGGCAAGCTCGGAACAAACGATTTTCATGTTGGAAGCAAACAGCATAGTGAGAATCTGAAGGAAATTAATTTTTGTACTCAACATGTGAGGAAAAGGGAAGAGATTAGAGCTGGTAATCTCTTCAGTTTTGCCGGTTTGAACGATGGAAGAAAACATTGTTAGAGGAGAACAGCACTATACTGCTGCCAATTGTTGAAAGTTTTAATTTAAAACAGCCTATCTCTTAGGATGTTATAAGATGGGGGTCTAAATTGATTAAATGGAAAAGGATAATTCCATTTATCAAAGTTTTCTGGTGAAGAAAAAAAGGTTTTAACCAACCTAAGAAGACATACAATAATAAATAAATATTATTATTATACCACATCGAAATCTACATAGCCATACATCTCAAGAAACACGAAGATGGCAATTGGGGTGAATTAACGTTGCACAGCAGTACAGTAGGAACCAACCATACGCTGAAAGGCAGCCATACACGTACAGGTGTGCCTGTCAGTTACACGCGAACAGGCCAACGACGACCAACAAGCCTGTCAACTCAAAACCCCAAATAAGTTCTGTTGCAGCTCTGCCAAGGAGCACTCTACATCCAATTATTTGTCCGTTTACAACACTAAATGTTGAAGAATTGTAATTGTGTTCGTTGGTTTGAAAGCTAATAATGTTGCCCAGTGATGAAGACGCGTGCGCGATTATCGCACTGTCAGTAGTTTTGGGGGCGAAGTAATAAATGCGATTCTTGATGCTAAACATTATGTTCAATGTTCTAACATATCAATTTACTCAGCGAATTCAAGGTTGCCCAAAATATGGAGTAGATAGATAATATGTATATATTTGCCAAAGAGGGTCCCTCAAGGTGTTAATTTTCTTCAAACCCTGGAGCCTCACCCCACTCACGCATCGGTCTGCCTGAACAAATACCAGGCAGAATGGCTGATCGAACGTAAATTCGTTCGATCTCGGTTGCCTTGTTCAGCCCTAACAGACATGCCAGCCAGACCCCATAGACGAACTGGCTACCGGTCATCGTTGGCCTGTTCAGGGGAAACTGACAGGCGCAACTGTACGTAAATGGCTGCCTCAAGTGGCCTAGATGAAGCCATGTACATAAAACAGAGCGTAGCTTCACAAATTGGAAGAATTCTTGATTATAGCACAGTCTCAGACGGAAAGAATGGTTTTGGTAACTGGTGGTAACAAAAACATTGACTTCACCCACTGATGGAGCTGGCAGGTACTGAGTTTAAACGACCTTTCTGTTGATACTCAGAAAGGTAGAATTCCTCTACTGTTGAATATCTAGGCTCCATTCCCTCCATCTGACAGCTGTTGACACTTATTACTATGGTGATGAACCTCACATACCAATAAGAAGAACACCTAGAAGGATCCTTTTTTTAAGATACCTAGAAGGAGGATTTTTATTGCTATAATTTATGAATAGTCTCAGACTGTAAGGGAACACTCTGAATGCAATCTTGTTGTAAGGAGGATCGTGTCTTATATTCTACACGCAGCTCGATTTGGAAGTATGTTTTGCTCATCAATTGAGCTTCACTGCCAATCCATTGTTTACAGATATAGGAAACACTGAAAAACATGTTTGCCTAACTGAAAACACTGTTTACCTAAACGAAAACACTGAAGGATATCATCATACCTCAATGCTTAGATCAAACAAATCATGGATTCCATAAAATGAACTTTGTGACCCCAAAACACTTACGATCTATTTATTGGCACCATAATTTTTGAGAATTTCTTATTCGTTAGATGACGAAAATGAGCAGAAAAATCTAGCCGTTAGATACGTTTACAAGCCTATTTATGGTCTGAACTATATTTTTAAAACTAGGCCGTTCCCTATGATCATTTTTCCAGCACTCCATCATTAAATCTACGTATACCTCACTTGGACACTTAGGAGGACAGGGAAGTCGAATATTGCTCTTGAGCAGGTTAAGAAGAGTTTTAGTATCTGAACAATTGGCGTCGAGAATCGGGTCTTCCCCAAAGGAGAAAATTTCATACAGTAAAACGCCGTAAGACCAGACATCCGAAGCTGCAGAAAATTTGCCGTCACTGAGAGACTCTGGCGCATACCTGCAATTTTTTGATCGTCAGTTACAATATTAAAATCATAAATACAACATAGTTTGTGAATTAATTTTTCTCAAAAATTCATTATAAATTCTTGCGCGTTCAAATGGCAGTAAAATTCTTAGTTTATTATTAGGAAGGTTCAAAATTCGAGATTTGAAAAATACGTTGTGACGACCCTACATTTTATACGGGACAAACCAATTGGTTTGTTCCCGATTTGTTGGAGCTACGCCTTTAGAGATATCAGATTCATAGAGATATGAATCGATATCCTCTTCAGGCCGGCTGATTAATCTAATCACTGGTTTGAAGGGGTAGGGTCGTTACACCCTCCTCTGACTAATTATGAACAATAAGGTGAATTTCAATCTGAAATTCATCCTATATTGTTACAACGTTGAACATAATTATCAAATATGTTCAAATATCACAACTTTCATTCAATTGATAAAACAAGTACAAACCATCTGATAGGCAAATCTCGATTGGTCTTCAACACGTAATAATTACTGTTACCCATAACCTGGGCAAGACCAAAATCCGATATTTTGACGCTGTATTCGTTTGCAACAAGAACATTTCTTGCAGCCAAGTCCCTATGGACGATATTTTGTTGGCCCAAATAAGCCATGCCCTGGAAAAATAAATCATCAGGAAATACATCACAGTAAAATATATCCCAAGAGATGCATGTGCAATAAAAGTTGCACTAGGTTATGGTGGAAAACCACTTAGTGTGATTCTCAAGAAATAGATGGCGCTAGTGGCTGGGTCTAAAGTTTTAAGGATTTCCTCCAAACGTTATGAATTTTTGTTCATTCTGATAACGCGAATGTACTCAGAATTTATTAATGAACGGAGCTGTATTTGTAGTTTTTTGAGGTGGAGTTATAATTTTTTATTTTTTATTTATAATGTCTGTATTTTTTAATCATTAAGTGTTATGAGGTAAATAAGGTCCAGACCATAACTCTATATCATTACCATAAGCAATCATCCATCCCTAATAAAATATAATTATCTTGATTGTGTGAATGGGAAATCAATTGATGAGGGCCATGAGAGTGTTTGGCTTCCCTACTTGAAGGAAAATGGTGAAGCACATGTAGGATCTCAGTCGACTTACCTGCCTGTGCGCCTTTGCATCAGCAGTTTGGTTTACCTGAGTCCTACCGACAAGATATTTTACTACTTCGAGAAAAGTTATGCACTAATGTCCAGGGAAAAGGGAAGCTTCACTTGCATTGTACGAAACAGATGTTTTAATTCCTAAATTGAATTCTTATCCAGTCCCTGAATTGAATCCCTTATCCGGTAATAAATGTCTGAGGTAAACTTCTTGAATTTAGCAAAGCCCGAAAAGGTGCTGCCGGAAGTTCCCTGATTAGGTACCAATAATAGTTCATTTCACTTCCATTAAAGGGTGAATGGGATTATGGTTGAGGAACATCCACGTGGGGTACATTATTGGTAGGTGGAGTCTACTAGGGATGCCCCATACCTACTGATCCCCTTGAATCGTTTGTTTCTGCTTTCCGGAAATGACAACTAGAAACATAAGTTTCATGGTTCTTCTTACTAAATAGGGGTCCCCAGATCTGTCTTACATCTTGCCACCTCGAATCGACAGGTAGTATTTCTGTAGTGGTTTCGAAAAGTTGAAAAAGTTTCCGATTCCCCATTGACATGATAAACAAACACTAGTCATGGTCATTATTACAAATAATCATTCCTATAAAATAAAACCATTAAATTTGTAGAAAATTTAAGGTGGTAGTGAAAATAAAAGTCGAAAATTTAATGTTGATTTGAACTTCAAGTTCGGGATAAATTGTGTTGATGTAAACCGATTATGATAGGGATTTTTGCTATAAACCTACTAGATGGTGAGAAGGTTATAACGTGAACATGTTACTCCTTTACGAGTTTTTTCAGCCATAAGACCACTGATTGGTAGCAGGAGCTCAGATGGTAGTTTCTCACTTCATAATCTTCAATAACAGTATCTGACTTGTCCACATGCGCAGAGTAATCACACGAGATTTCCCGCTATCTAAAGGCCAGATTTCCCCCAAATTTTCTGATATGCTGTGGTTAGTTACAAAAGTCTGTCAACTATCAACTTGAACAAGAATATTGATATAGATCGGAGCTTGATATAATATATCATGTACATATTATGTACATAGAAAGGAAACATGGAGCAACATCTCAGAACAGCAGAAAGTTAATCCTTTACTTCGTTAAGAAAGTCTTGATGGAAATTCTACCTGCATGGAACTCAACCATCAATCTTTCCCTGGCTGAGCCACCACTCGCCTTTTAATTCAGTACACATTTCAATTGTAAACCAACAACCGCTTCGGCTAATCAATATTTTCATGTACTTATGTTTGCAAAACCTTAGATTGATAAATATACATAAGGGCTGAATATTTCGATTCCTAGAAGAAAACTAAATACAAATTTAATCATCATTATTTAAGCTATTATTATTATTAGTATTTATTTATTTTATATATATATTTTTTTTTCTGCAAAATCGGGAATTACAGCTATGTCTGTAGTTGAGATGAACTCAAATCAAATTGACAATTGATCAACCGATTGTACAAAACTATTGGCATCTTCCCTCTCACACTTGTCGTTCCACATGGTCTTAATCTAATAACAAAGCTATTCACCTCGGCAACGTCTAGAGCATACTTGAGGAAATGATCTTCAGGAACTAATCGCTCTTTATTAACGCTGATGTATGCTTTCAAAGACCCAAGTGGCACGTATTCCATTATTAGCACAACCTCTGGATCCTGAAGGACTCCTTTCATTTCCACGATATTCGGATGTTTGAGGCCCTGTGGAGTTGAACATCATTGAATAATAAGACCAACAACATTAAATTATGAGTTCAAAGACAACACTTTAAACGTTTTCATTAGATAGGTCTGTGGAAGAGACATTTCGAGGGGCAGTGCCAGCATATTTGAGCAACTTTGAGATCTCATCAACCATTTAGCACAAGTTTCCAATTCATTCGTCCGTTTTGGCCAAACCTGAAGATCCGGCTTTTGCATGAGTTTTACAGACAGGAGTGCTGATTAAAATAGCACCATTTTTTAAATATTTGAACGTCATATACTAAAAATTACCTTCATTATGGCAATTTCCCGCTCAAAATCAGCCAAACATGATGGCGATCGATGAGTGATTTTCTTCACTGCTACATCGTATGGGAGCTCTGATGAATTACTAGTACTTTCTGCTATTGCTTTATAAACCTCACCATAGCATCCCTACAAACATGCAAATTATTATCGAATTATCATAAATTCTTGCTGTGGATAAATTCAGATTTTGTCTTGAAATAATTCTTACCTGACCAATTTTTCCCTGGAGGACTACATTCTTCATCCCCATATCTTCACTCCACTCATAAATACTGGTCATGGATGTAGATCCATCAAACGAAGTATTGAACTGCAAGTTGTACAGGAATGAACTTATGTCAGATGAAGAATCTTCCACAGGCTAAAAGGACACAAGACAATCAGAAACTGGGAAACATCTAAGTGGTTCTAAACCAGCTCAAATGCTGATAAATAATCTAAGAAAAACCACTCTTTTAATAAACAGTGTTACAACGTTAGATGGTACAATCGAATAAAAGTGTTCAACGGGCGGCATTATCTTGATAATTATAACAGAAATCGTGTACTCACTGGAATGGGAAAGGAGGGATTTGAAAAATCATCAAGTGTAGAAAGATACGTTGCTGAAAATTTAATACACAAGTTATAAGCATGAGCTGTAAATGTGATGCGTACGGCGGACACGAAATATTTTTATTTTAGATTGAAAATGGGTACTCGTGAAGTAAAGCATAAAACACTATAAAACTAGCCAATAGGTGCGGACGTTGATTTATAATCAACGTATTGAAATAGGTAGGTAGTTTCTTGGCTGTTTATCACGTCATAACAGTTATAGCTCCCGTTACAGGACCCGATTCTCTCTCCAAGACGGGTACAAACGCCCTTCGCCCTGAAAAGGGTGCCCTGATGAAGGGAGTAAGAGGGCAAGGGTGATCGTTTGGAATTTCCTTCCAATCCAGGGAGATGTTGTGGAGAGTAAAGAACTTCCCCTCTACTTCTTCCTGAGAACAGGATGTGTAGAGACAATGTCAATGAGTCGCTCCTCAAGTAGAATTTAAATGCTCAGGGAAGCAACCTTGTTGGCTGGCTGTGATTTTTTCCAAGGCTTCGTGTTCACAAAACACAACACCCCGAGCGATCCGGATGCAGCCACTTCTAGGGTCGTACAGTCGATAGAACTTACTGGACTCACTGTAACCAACAAATATAAAGCGTTCAGCTTTTGGGTTCAATTTATCAGCTTGGCGTCGGGGACAAGCATCGCATCGGAATAAAATGAGCAAGTAAAAAATCGTATTTCTTCCCAGACCACACCTCCAATGGCGTTGCATAACACAACTTCCTGGTTGGGCCGCGGTTTAAGAGGTACACCACTGTAGCTGCACTTTCCTCCCAGAGCTTCAGGTCGACATTGGCATGCTGAAGCATTGCACGAAGACATTCAACAATTTTTCAATTCAACGCCGTTTTGTTCTTGGACATACGCGACAGAAAGTTCATGTTTGATGCCTTGGTATGTTAGATACTTTTCCAGTGCAGTACTAGTGTACTCACTCCCACTATATGTCATCAAGCTCTTGATGGAGTGTCAACATTCCTTTTCAACGCAAGCCTTGCATTCCTTGAATTTCACTCAGCAGGAATCAGCGAAAGACTACGAAGAAGAAAAGGAAACCTCAAGAACCTGAAGATAGCAGCCTTGGCTCCCTCGAATCGACTCGAAAATGAGGTCCGTCACTTGATTAAAATTAATTATAAATAAATATTCATACAAATGAAATTTGACTTCAATATCAATTTAAACAGTTCTCCTTAAACATCAAAAGGGAAAAGAACCCCTCAAAGTATGTACTGAAGTACATGAAACCGCTGTTAGACTCGACCTAGAAAGGTCCACAAACTCTAGAATGGATGAGGTCGAGTTTATTTGCTGTCCTTCCTCTATCCTTATCAATCTTGTACAGGAGTGTAGTCTGCTTACCCTAACACACAAAATTAACTTCCGAGGACAATCGCCAACTCCAGTAGCCAAATCACGCAACTTGTTCGTGTATCAACTGATAAGAGCTTAGAAGGCGGTAACGGAAAAAAGTTTTATTAATTATTTCGAGGTTAATAGAGGGTGTCCCTTGAAATTTCCAGAAGTCTAAAAATCGAAAGTGCCATCTACTGTACCAAACTGTGGAGATTTTATTATTTAATCAATATTTATTTGGTACTTGTTATGGGACTTTATTCACAGGAAAGGACAATACCTTTGAGTCACCACAAACACCAAAAAATTTTCAAACGAGAATGAAATATTATTTGAAATATTCATGAGATATTCATTGGAGATTTTCATTGAATACTCATTGATACTCAATCAAAATTTGCAACTGTATAACATAAAGAATATTTTAAAATACAGATTTGAAGGTATTACTTACAACCAGTGATTGCAGACGTGGCCGAGAATGCTAGGCTTTGGCTATCTAAAGTAGCATTGGTGTCACTCAGGAGTTCGAGGGCATGGTTTTTATTTTTATCATTTACTTTTGCCATAGCATATGAGTGAGCTCTCCTCGAATTATGCACTGAAAAGAAAGGAAGTTGCATGGTAATTGTCAAATAATTTCGAGAAAATAGTTTGTCAACTTGAAAAAAGAATAGAATATGTTTACCTCGGGAATGAGAAATAAATAACCACACTGGTTGAGAACTAAAAACGTTTGTATTAAACAACGAATAATTGATTTGAACAATAAATTACAGCGCAGAGATAACTTGGTAGGTAGTACGTTCTAGGTATGGTCGAGGCATCGGGATCACGGAGAGGTATATTTCACCGCGGCCGTCTAGATCTGCCCTGTGCGTTCATGTTCTATGTTTTTCTTAATTATGATTAATTATGATCTTCCTTGGTCTACTAGTTCATTAACTCTTACAGATCTAATACTGGCCTATTAGTTCTGAATGCAATAACTCATTGAATGTACGAGATGATCTAATTTGGTTCATTCTTAGGGAACTACTTTGTTGGTAAACGGGACTACTTTCTCTTTGGGCCAACTGCCCAATTTGGGCGGGAAGGTCGAAACAGAATAGTTCTGCCATTGGGTACCAATTTCTTGGCATTTCCTATCCCATAACATTAAATTGAATAAAGGCAACAATTGATAATCACCCTGGCCATGTCTATACGAATTATCTATATTTCAACCTTCCCTGGGGAGATGCAACTGAATTTGACAGATTACTTGAGAGCCAATTCAATCAACATGGTTCAACTAGAGTTGATCCTAAACAAAGCATAAAGGAATGCGTTATCACAGTTCAACTAGGCCTTATCACCATTTAAACCTTCCCCCAGGTGGTTCTGGACTCTGATGGATGGATTATCTTTGAACCCAACATTGTCACCATATTGACAAAACCCTGTTGACACGGCAGACACCATTAATTGCTATACAGATGGATCCAAAATTGACGGACCTCAGGAAACCAATTCTGGGGCTGGTGTCTACATACCCAGCCTTGGAGTGGCGAACTGGTATAGCCTTGACAAGTACGCAACAGTATTTCAGACAGAAATACTCGCTATTAAAGAATGCATCACAACACTAATACAATGAGGAATTTCACCATGTCGGAATTTCCTATTTTTGACCCCAAAATTGGATTCAGGACCTCGAAAAACCTCCTAAGGCAAACTTTCAGCCCGAACTTCCTAATTTACGAATAAACAAAACAGTGTAGAAAATACGAATGTTTAAAAAAACCGGGAAAATGACGTCATCCTGGAATAGTTCATTTATGGCCGCTTGAAGCGCTGAGATCGAGAAATCTATAGTCCCCAGATGCAAAATTTCACGAAAAAGTAAAGTTCGAAATCGAAAAACTGAAGAAAAAAATAGAAAAAGCAAGATGGGGAAAATTAGGTTTCCCCTGTTTTTGTTTGATAACTTTTCTCTTAGAAAACACGATTTCGTCGTCCCAATGGGCAACACTGGGAGGAGAAGGCGATCCGAACTGCCCAATCAGCGAGCGTTCCCGCTTCACGTCCGTTTTCCCGGTTAGTTTTGAAATCCAAAATTTTGATTGTCTCCCAAAAATAACAGGAGACTTATTTTCCGAAATCAGCCCGATTTTCATCTATCCCACACCATTAACTATTCAGGAAAAATGCAAACAGAATTCGGTGAAATTCCTCATTTGGTGTCAACAACAAGAAGATTAAAATCTTTACCGACGGCCAGGCAAGTATAAAAGCCCTTCAAAATCCCATCACTACCTCAAAACTGGTATGGGAAACGAAAAGGCAAACAAATAATCTATTTTTAGGAAATAATAAAATTTCTATAACATGGATACCTGGACATTCCAATCAGCCCGGAAATGAATATGCCGACAACGTGGCCAAAAAGGGTTCAAGAAATAATTTCATTGGACCCTCACCAGTGATCTACCCTATGGTTGACCTCAAAAAGTCGAAACACCATCAGGCTAATGATAGGCATTCTAACTGGACATTACGACTTCCGAAGAATGCTGAATATTATGGACAGTCGTATGTTTTCAATGTGTCCATGCGAACAAGAAGAGGACACAGCTGAACACTTCTTATGCAGATGCGACCGATTCTGGAGATCCAGAACAGAAGCATTTGGTCACCACATAGTGGAGCGCGCATCTTTGCGTCTAATTTCGTGGAAACGCATAAAGAAATTTGCTGATCTCAGCAAAAGATTTACAAACTCTGAAGTGGGGTAGCCGGCGGAATCCTCTTTTAACATAAAGGGGCCTCGAAAGAGGGAGAGTATAAGCCATTAGAGCCTGAAACTCTTTTCCAATGGCAACCTCAAGCAGTGAGTGAGTGAGTGAGTGACCATATTGACATATTTCATGAACACTCAGAATCTTGATCCACGGATGTCAATCCTGACTCCGAGGTTCATTCACGCTGGTGAAACCAGCCTTGGGTGAATATGGGTTATTGCAAGCCACTGACTATTTATCAAATGGAATCGATATCAAAGTAATGTTATCTAATACAGGGTCCGGCAGGGAGGTATGGATGATTTGAAATAATAACTACACACTCATTTTCAAATGAAACTAAAATTTTATTATTTCAGTGTGTACCTTGGATGATGCCATTATGAAAATTAAAGAGGAAAAAAATAAAACATTGATTATGTACGTTTCCTGGGCGCCTAATTTCGTTGCGTGGAGATGTGGAGTGGCCTCCTCAGTCACCAGACCTGACACCTTGTGACTATTTTTTATGGGGCTACCTCAAATCACGTGTATACATACACAAACCACGCACACTTGAAGCCCTGAATGAAGCAATAACTCAAGAAATTCGAGCAATACCACGTCCAATGCTACAGAAGAGTATGGACAACTTCTCACAACGTCTACAGGAGTGTGTGGACAAAAACGGACACCACTTATCAGATGTTATTTTTCGTACATGATCAATGTTTTATTTTTTTCCTCTTTAATTTTCATAATGGCATCATCCAAGGTACACACTGAAATAATAAAATTTTAGTTTCATTTGAAAATGAGTGTGTAGCTATTATTTCAAATCATCCATACCTCCCTGCCGAACCCTGTATTAAGTAAATATTTCGGTTTATGTATCCTCATTGACAATGAGGAATTTCACCGATTTCTGTTTGCATTTTTCCTGAATAGTTAATGGTGTGGGATAGATGAAAATCGGGCTGATTTCGGAAAATAAGTCTCCTGTTATTTTTGGGAGACAATCAAAATTTTGGATTTCAAAACTAACCGGGAAAACAGACGTGCAGCGGGAACGCTCGCTGATTGGGCTGTTCGGATCGCCATCTCCTCCCAGTGTTGCCCATTGGGACGACGAAATCGTGTTTTCTGAGAGAAAAGTTATCAAACAAAAACAGAGGAAACCTAATTTTCCCCATCTCGCTTTTTCTATTTTTTTCTTCAGTTTTTCGATTTCGAACTTTACTGTTTCGTGAAATTTTGCATCTGGGGACTATGGATTTCTCGATCTCAGCGCTTCAAGCGGCCAAAAATGAACTATTCCAGCATGACGTCATTTTCCCGTTTTTTTTTAAACATTCGTATTTTCTACACTGTTTTTTTTTTTCGTAAATTAGGAAGTTCGGGCTGAAAGTTTGCCTTAGGGGGTTTTTAGAGGTGCTGAATCCGATTTTGGGGTCAAAAATAGGAAATTCCGACATGGTGAAATTCCTCATTCGGTAGACATTCAATTTCCCCAAAACCCCTCTTCTGGCTTCATTGAGCCGATGTGGAACATCAAAAGACGACCTTGGCTTTGAAACTGGCCATGACTAAGAGGTCCTGGCAACACTGGCAAGTCAAGCCATGTTAAGTAGGTGCCATTGCTTTGATTGTCTCAAGTACAAATTTGAGAAGAACCTGTGGAACCTTCTAATTTTTATAAGGGAGCTATCTAATAGGTATGGTCTATCATACCTAGAAAACCATTGAGTCACAAAAATAACTCCAATTGAATCTACTTGAAAAATTTAGGTAGGCATTTTGAATTCACCCATTAATGCAGTTTATGAAACAATTTTAGAACCTCAGAGCCCAATACAAGTCAATAATTTTAGAGGCAATACATTTAACCAACGATGGTTGAAAATAATACGAAATGTCAATACCTTGATAAAGCAATTGATTCAAGTCTCTCATGGCAGCCTGCGGTCTTTTCCTTTGATCGGGGTCAAAATTCCAACATTCTTGCATAAGTTTGTAAATTTCATAGGAGCAATCTTCAGGCCGTTCAAGAATATTTCCCAGAGAATGAAACTGAAAAATTAAAGTAGACAGTAAAGTTAAGAATTTTCTATTTAATGGATAATGATTCGTGGGAGTGATAACGTTGATCAATCACCTGCTTCGCCTCATAGACAGGTGGCTCCTTTCCATAAGAGAATAGCTGCCAGAGCGTAGTTCCTAAGGCCCACATATCAGCTGAAGTATGTTTCTTGACTTCTTCTAGGTTCTTGTGGTGTTCCGGAGGAATCCAATGTAAACTGAGGAATTCAAACAACAATTTTTTTTAGAATAATGATTCTGAACAAGATGACTCCAGAATTGTTGAGGGTACATCTTCAGTCTTGAAGAGGAAGTAACTTGAAAAATTAGAGGACTCACTCATTGATCCCGTACATAGTATGTATCCCTGGATCTGCAACCCGCACACTGAAAGTTCGATCAGTATGCTCAGTGACCAGCACTTTATGACACCTCAAATATCCATGTACGATCCCTGCTCCCTCCTGGAAACAATTGGGCATTATAGAAACCTATGAATGAGGAATTTCACCGATTTCTGTTTGCATTTTTCCTGAATAGTTAATGGTGTGGGATAGATGAAAATCGGGCTGATTTCGGAAAATAAGTCTCCTGTTATTTTTGGGAGACAATCAAAATTTTTAATTTCAAACCTAACTGGGAAAACAGACGTGCAGCGGGAATGCTCGCTGATTGGGCTGTTCGGATCGCCATCTCCTCCCAGTGTTGCCCATTGGGACGACGAAATTGTGTTTTCTAAGAGAAAAGTTATCAAACAAAAACAGAGGAAACATAATTTTCCCCATCTCGCTTTTTCTATTTTTTTCTTCAGTTTTTCGATTTCGAACTTTACTGTTTCATGAAATTTTGCATCTGGGGACTATGGATTTCTCGATCTCAGCGCTTCAAGCGCCCATAAATGAACTATTCCAGCATGACGTCATTTTCCCGGTTTTTTTAAACATTCGTATTTTCTAAACTGTTTTGTTTATTCGTAAATTAGGAAGTTCGGGCTGAAAGTTTGCCTTAGGGGGTTTTTAGAGGTGCTGAATCCGATTTTGGGGTCAAAAATAGGAAATTCCGACATGGTGAAATTCCTCATTTTAGATTTCAGTTTGCTGATTAACGAGCTCTAATTAAGGAGTTCAATCACCTAAATCTTGCAGATCACAGCAGTTGGTGGAGAACATTTGGATTTTCAAGGTATACGAAAAAGGAGAGGGTAAAACAGGCCATCGACAGAATAATCATCTCTATCAATGAGAGTTCCAGTAATTTTTTTCAATTTTTGTAATTTATGTTGGGATAAAGATAACTGAGTGTTGGTCAAGAAAAGTTGATAGACAATTAGAGAATCCAATATACATTGGAATTTGAAGATAGGTGCCAGTGTTATTTGAAGATAGGTGGGACTGTGTCGTTGCCAGCCATTTCTCATTTTGAAAATAAGCGGTCAAAAGCCTTCATGGAAGTTACCAAAAGGTTCACCAGCGAGAGAACTGGAAACTGAGGTATGATTGCTAAATGTTAAATTGCTAAATGTTAAAAATCAACCTACCTTGGACAGGTTAATTATTACAATGTAAGGAAGGTAAGAGATTTTGGTATGTAACTTTGGCAGCGCGCTCTGTGATGCTGAATCTCAACGTTTTCACAGAAAATAGAGATTTTAGAGTGAAAAATCCTAAAACTTCCGTAATTTTTTAATGATTTTCCATTGACAGGCCTGTCCTGCAATTCGGGATCCATTCCCCACCCAGCCCTGAATCTCCATTCCAGTTCTCAGATAAAATTTGAGCTGGCGGATTCCCAGGGTTGAGTCTCAAAGATCTATCAAGTCTGAGAGAATGGGGTCGCATCGTGAAGAGCCAAACAACAGGCTCTCTTATTACCAACTGCAATTAGAATGTAAATATCAAAATCCCTAACCTTCCTAATATAGTAATCATAATGAACCTGTCCCAGGAGGTAGGCTGATTTAACAATAATACTATGGAAGGAAGAGATTTCGATATTTAACTTTGGCAGCCATTCAAAGGCGAAATCCACCAGCTGCCCAATGTTTTAGGTTCACTTCCCACGATTGAGAAAAACTCTCTTCCACACCACGGTTATGCGAGTGGCTGAGTAGGTACATAACAAAATCAAACTATGCCAATGGAACAGCACAAAAAATAACGGTATTTTCAAGGGTTTTTTTCACACTAAAATCTATTTTCCTTGAAAAGTTGGGATTTAGCATCCTGGAGCGCGCTGCCATACCAAAATCTCGGCCTTCCGTAGTATAATAAGGGCCAAGCACCACGACAGTGATCTACCAATGAAACTAATGTTTCCAATGAAACTAATGTTTCCAATGAAACTAATGTTTTCGAATTATAATGTATTTTTTTTTTTTTTTTTTAGAAAATCCAAAATTTTGACCCACTGAAGGAAATTTTAGTTAATTAGAATCGAATGATATAAAGTGGTTCATTACCTATGGACACTGTTTCACTGCTTTCATGTTATATAAGCATATTGGTGAAAGTCTCCTATGTATCAACCTATACCAATATATCAAATAATCAACACTGTGCAACATGTATCAGAAATGCGAAACAAAAAACTTACCATGTGCCACATGGCGTTCGCTATGTAGGTAGCTGCTTCAACCAGGTCTATTTCCTGTATAATGGTCTTCTTCTGTTGTAGGTACACATCTAGGGGCCCAAGAGGGAAGAATTCAAAAACCATAGCAATTGAAGAAGACAAAACAACGCCAATGAGTCGGACTATAGCGCTTGATTTCAGCATCCCCCATTTTCCAGCAAGCTCAAGGAGTTCCTGAGAGAAAGTTGTCTGAGTTATGAGTTAGTTTCATTATAGTTAGTATTAGTATAAAATAGGTTAATGTTAATGGCAGATCGAGAAAACGATGTACATGTGGCTGCTTAAAATAATATGAATGGCTTGTTAAAGGTTAAGTTGTTACATTTTTTAGGTCACAATACATACGTTTAGATGAGTTTGCTCATATTTTGGCTTAAGAACTTTCAACGCAACATCGTACTTTGAAGATACATTATCTGGCTTCCACAAGCATTTGTGCACTTGTGTACAGCCAAATCTTCCAGAAAACGTTTTACCTGGAAACAGCATAACGGTCGATCATCAATGAGAATTACAATTTGTTTTTAGAAATCCAGTTGTTATATCCCGTTTCCTAGGACCTCTAACCACTGTTCCTTTGATTTTTTTTTTTTTTTTTTTAATTAGTGGAAGTCGTTGATGGGACTTATTAAGGAGTAAATCGAAGTACATAAGTAAATTGAAGTACAAAACATGTTAATATTTACATTTTGCTAGTATATTACTTGGCCCAAATGTGATCCAACTTTTAAGTCTAATAGATTTGTATATCCACCACGCGTTTGCAAATCAAAAAAAAAAAGAAAGAAATAATAATGACGACAATGGGGAATTTCACCGAATTCTGTTTGCATTTTTCCTGAATAGTTAATGGTGTGGGATAGATGAAAATCGGGTTGATTTCGGAAAATAAGTCTCCTGTTATTTTTGGGAGACAATCAAAATTTGTGATTTCAAAAAATAACCGGGAAAACGGACCTCTTCAACGTGAAGCAGAAACGCTCGCTGATTGGCTGTTTGGATCGCCGTCTCCTCCTGTGTGTGTGTGTGACCAAATCTTGTGTCGTCTGGCCAGGCCTTAGTTCTCAACCGATTTTCCTGGTTCTTTTTCGTTCGACGCGGAAAACTATCTAGTTGTGCACTACGTCGCCAGAATTTTGAATTTTGCTTTTTAAGGGGGGAAAGGGGGGGTTAATGGTCAAAAAACTTGCGTTTTTGAAAAATAAAATAACCGGGAAAACGGACCTCTTCAACGTGAAGCAGAAACGCTCGCTGATTGGCTGTTTGGATCGCCGTCTCCTCCTGTGTGTGTGTGTGTGACAAAATCTTGTGTCGTCTGGCCAGGCCTTAGTTCTCAACCGATTTTCATGGTTCTTTTTTTGTCCGACGCGGAAAACTATCTAGTTGTGCACTACGGCGCCAGAATTTTGAATTTTGCTTTTTAAGGGGGGAAAGGGGGGGTTAATGCTTTAAAAACGTGCGTTTGCGGGCATAATCTTGTAAACTCTGCCCAGGCCTCAATTTCCAACCGATTTGCGTGTTTCTTTTTAGGACGTCCCACAGTAAGACTTGGGCGTCCTTATACGATCGATCTGGGGTAAAGTTGGACAACACTCAACAGAAAAAAAAATAACCACACAGTAATCCGTTTTAGACCATTCTGAATCCAAATCCGCGAAAAAAACCATAGGTGTATGTCTGTGTGTGTGTGTGTGTGTGACAAAATCTTGTGTCGTCTGCCCAGGCCTTAGTTCTCAACCGATTTTCCTGGTTCTTTTTTTGTCCGACGCGGAAAACTATCTAGTTGTGCACTACGTCGCCGGAAATTCGAATTTTGCCTTTTAAGGGGGGGAAAGGGGGGGTTAATGCTCAAAAAACGTGCGTTTTTGGGCATAATATTGTGTCGTCTGCCCAGGCCTTAGTTCTCAACCGATTTTCGTGGTTCTTTTCTTCTTCGACGCGAAAAACTATCTAGTTGTGCACTACGGTGTCGGAGTTTTGAATTTTGCTTTTTAAGGGAGGAAAGGGGGGGTTAATGCTCAAAAAACTTGCGTTTGCGTGCATAATCCTGTAAACTCTGCCCAGGCCTCAATTTCCAACCGATTTGCGTGTTTCTTTTTTTGTTTGACTCAAATAACTTCCGAGTTGTACATGATTTTACCAGAGTACCAAAATTTGCAAGGGGAGGGGATGGGTGGGGGTATAATATTCACAAAATATCCGATTTTTCAATATTTCGGTTCCTTTACTGCGTACTAATTGTACCCAAGCTTTGAAATTGAGGAAAAATTCTCATTATACCTCCGGATTTTCATGAATTATTCTCTGTGCCACCACGGAACTAATAGTGGTGCCACCATGGTGCCAGGACACCATAAACCGCATATTTCGTGGGTTTTTTTTTTGTGTTTCACCTTGAATACGGACGTTAACCTCGATGGACTGCCTATTAAAACTAATAGATGAAACTTCAATGTTAAGACGTATTTCCGCTTTGGTGCCAGACTGGCACCATTGGTGAGTGAAGGGGGGGGGTGGGGGAGGTAAACTCGAATTCGCATGTTGGGTATCGTAGATCATGGATTTTAAAATGCTCTTCAGATTCGAGGCTCCCGCGCCGCTAGAAATGTTATGGTGGATAAGGGTGAGGTGGGGGTCACTATTTCTTGTCTAAGGTAATAAATAAATTACATCGAGTGAAACAGTTTTATCGCTTACCAACTGGTTAAACTGATCTAATGCTTATCCAATGGGACGTCCCCTGGAATGCATGCATTACTAAACAATATGTTTTTTGTTTAACTCAAATAACTTCCGAGTTGTACATGATTTTACCAGAGTACCAAAATTCGCAAGGGGAGGGGATGAGTGGGGGGATAATATTCACAAAATATCCGATTTTTCAATATTTCGGTTCATTTACTGCTTACTTACTGTACCCAAGCTTTGAAATTGAGGAAAAATTCTCATTATACCTCCGGATTTTTATGAATTGTTCTCTGTACCACCATGGAACTAATAGTGGTGCCACCATGGTGCCAGGACACCATAAACCGCATATTTCGTGTTTTTTTTTTTGTGTTTCACCTTGAATATGGATTAGAACCTCGACGGACTGCCTACCAAAACTAATAGATGAAAGTTCAATGTTACGACGTATTTCCGCCTTGCTGCCAGACTGGCACCACCAGTGTTGGTGTGGAGAGGTGAGTGGAGGGAGGGGGGGGGGCTCGAATTCGCATGTTGGGTATTGTAGATCATGGATTTTAAAATGCTCTTCAGATTCGAGGCTCCCACGCCGCTAGAAATTTTATGGTGGATAATGGCGAGGGGGGGGGGGGTCACTATTTCTTGCCTAAAGTAATAAATAAATTACATCGAGTGAAACAGTTTTATCACTTACCAACTAGTTAAACTGATCTAATGCTTATCCAATGGGACGTCCCCTGGAATGCATGCATTACTAAACAATATGTTTTCTTCAGTTTTTCGATTTCGATCTTAACTGGTTTTGTGAAATGTTGCACCTGAGGACTATAGATTTCACGATCTCAACGCTTCAAGCAGTCGTACATGAACTATTCCAGGTTGACGTCATCCTTCCGGTTTATTTAACGTTCATATTTTCTACACTGTTTTGTTTATTCGTAAATTATGAAGTACGGGCTGAAAGTTTCCCGTAAGGACTTTTTCGAGGTGCTGAATCCGATTTTGGGGTCAAAAATAGGAAATTCCAACATGGTGAAATTCCTCATTATGACACAAAGGTTTATTATTATTTTGAATACATCACATGTCTTCAAAGAATAAGGATTTTCCATTAATGGTAACTACCAGCCTTATTACCGCGCAAGGTTAACAATACCAACAAAAACATCCTCAATCCAATATTTTAGGATACCTTCATAACGAAATTTTGTTCTTGGTTGCTAACGAAGCACAAGTGAGTGACATCCAACTCTGTTTGGAGAAATAAATATCGCATAATTGTTGACTGAAATTTGGACAGTTTACGTTGGGAAACATTTATTTGCTATTAACACTCGTGATCCTGCTTCACTGTTCGTCTCACCCTCAAGTCATCATAGGAAGGCTATGGTTGATCCTACAGAGGGATAGTATGGGTAGTATCATTTGACTTTAAAATGTAATCCTATTTTAAATTGATTGAAAAATTAGATGTAAAATCGAATAGAATTAAATTGATAGGCAATATGAAAATGTCTATCCATATAGACTCCAAGTGGAGTCCATATGCCAAATTTCATAAAATTCAGTCGACAGTAACTAAAAAAATGCTTCCTAGGGCGGATGTACCGATTTTTTATTTAATTTAATTCTCGGAGTTTACTTGAAATATGAAAAGGGGTGGGTTACATTTTTGTTTCTCCCTTGATTCCAAAGCTTCATTATTGAAAAAAAAACACAAATAATATAATCAATAAAAAACAATCAAAATTACCAGAAAAAATTTGTAGGTGTTTAAACTGGATACAAATCGGAGAGCTCACTCGATCTTCAGAGAATAATCGATCGAAATGATCTTTTGTAGTAGGTAAGTAAGTGTTCACCTTGCAGAGAAGTAATATTGAATCATCTGTGAAATAGAACAAATAATATGGTCCAAAGACAATAAAATTGAAATAACAATAAACGTGTCGAGTAGATCTAGGGATCTGATTGCGCCTTTAACTCGAAATTGCACAATTCGGTATGTCTAACCGTATTCAGAAGGTGGTATGCATTCCTTGAAATACGGGTCTGATCCTTGTACTCTGTGACGAGCGATGATTTCTCCAATTGATTCAAAACGTTCGTTTGGGACAGCACTGAACACGTAATGACCTCCTACTTTCTTCTCAATTTTGAAAGTGGACACTTTCCTGCAATATATATGAAACAAAATAGTAATGTAGCAACTACAAAACGTTAGGGCCACCTCTAGTGCTTTGTTGAGTTGATAATACAACCATCAATGTTCAAATAACAACATTCAACTTCCAGGTATCATCCTTGTTAGACACACGCTCTGACTGAGTTTCAAATTACTACTGAGGAAACGGCATCGTCGAAATTCTACTCCAGAAAACGCGAATCGGATGGGATGGGCAAAGTTTTGGTACAATAGACTGACCTGTTTATCCTCTTCAGGTCATGGAAGTCTTTGGAGACTTTGGCGCTTGGTTCACTCAGATCAGAATCGACTGTCTTGATGACATTCTCTTGCCACACAGCGGTTGTTTTCAGTCGAATCTTGGCGTCTTGGATCTTGGAGCACTGTAGTGGAAACACTCTGATGCACAAAACGCCAATTTTCGCTGAGCAGAGTGGTTTTGTCTGTCGGCTGGGGGGGTATTGTTCCGAATTTTGGGGATCCACTAAATTCCTGTTTTCCCATGGTGGATTAATTTTCGTTCTCTTTCTGAATTTTCCTCCTGGTTGATTGGTTTAAACGGGGGTGAAATCCTGCTAATCAGGCGGTGGCAATCTTCGTGTGGAGGGGATGCCAAGTGCTGTGATTTCAAGCAACAAAAGCCTTGCCGATTGTTTTCCCAGGGAACTTTCAATCCGCGCCTTCCAGAATCGAATTTCGAAGATACGTTTATTGGGGAGTAATTTGAAATCCTCTTCGTGTATAACTTTTCTCATCTGGGTTTTATGAGTTACCTGTCATACTCTTAATTTATTGAATAGAGACCATCAACCCGCAAGATTATTTATACGTTTGAATTTCCTCAGATTGACCAACTGAGTTTATAGAAATGTGAAAACATAAATGAGACAAAAATTGGTTTAAAAGAAGTTTAGAATATTAGATTTGACACCTACCTGTCACTCATGCACGCATCAATGTAGTAGACATCGTAGAATACCTCACACTCTCGGAGGATGAAACAACCACGTTTATTGTCCCTCTTCTGCTCTAACTTGGAGTAGGAAAACTTTCCACTGAAAAGAAGAACAGGAACCCATGTATTCATTTACACATTTATAACAAATGAAAAAGATTTGAAAATCAGGTAAGGTAAAGATGGCTTGGGCTGTAATGGGGTATTTCGGTGGGTCGGAAATTCAAGTTTTTGACCTCAAATTTGGATTCAGCACCCTTGAAAACCTATATACTCCAACTTTTAGCCCAATGATACTATAACATGTGGTAGAAAAAGTAATTAAAGAGATCACACGTTTGAAAAAGGCGGGCCACTATAAATGCACACACACTAGGCAAGGACTACACCGCGCGCCTGTGTGAGTGGTGTTTTGTAGTATCCACGAGGTCCTCCAAGGGTTTCTGTGCATGGATACTTTTTTCAAAGACAGTTGGCTAGCTACGTCACACCATTCAAATCTTCAACTTTCCTTAGCTTCTCTGATTTTTTAAAAACATTTTCTCGACGAACAGACCCGATCACTGTTATTCCTGAGCCATACTCTTTTGAAAAAAAAAATTAAAAAAATTGACCGAAATACCCCATTCGCAAAACAATAAAACGTACTCTAGGCATACTCAATACATGGTTTCCCAAACATACACCTTTCAGATTTCCACTCCAAAAGAAATGTATTGGGAAAATAACAAATGGAACTACGTAAGGTGTATGTTATGCAACTATGAAGTTCGATCTAAACACAAAACATTAGGAAACCCTAACATCTATGTTGAGCCCCAAAGTTTTTCAAGTTCAATTTACTATTGATACAATTCAGAGTAGGTATATATAATTTCGAATTAGGAAATCAAAAGCAAATATTATAACTCAACATAAAACATTATATCGATACCTTAAAGCACAAAGGCGCTATGTCCAAAAACGGAGTTTTGAGAAAAACGCAAAAGAAGTAATCACCAGTGCACAATCCCTGAAATAATGGCTTATTACATTAAACTCTTTAATTTCTTCAATACATTTTCAAGCTATAATCGTAAAGAAGGTCAATAATAGTTTTTTGGTTTGAGTATTTGGGGTGGGGGGGATGTGGAAGCAAACATTACAGTACAACCGTCATTAATAATGAAATATTGAATAATACATACCCAACAGGACCATGGCATTTCATAGCTCGTTGGGTGACTAGAGAAGGAGTTATCAGGTCCCTACAGATGTTGAAGGTCCACTTAACACTTAGTCGATAGTAGCCTTCCACAGTCGTGACAAATGAGATCATAGAGTTGAAGTTTTTCATGGTTAGATATATGGGTATACCGGTTTTACGAGATATTTCAGCAGTGCCGTTTTTATTTAATGATATGCAGCATAATCCATCAATGGTACTCATGTGCATCCACTGGGAACATATTAATACGAGAAATTAGTTAGGAATAATGACACCAAGATGCTCTCATAATTTCAACAGAAAGATAACAAGTTCTTCAAATTTTATGGTTTCGGAAAGTAAGGATGAACCAATAAAACTTTCGTGGTCTTATTTCACGATTAGATCCTTGCTCAAGAGGTGCAGGAATGTCCAATATGAATTTTCAAACGAATTGGTTATAATACATTTGAAAAGCACCAAATGTATCAGTAGGATATTTTTAAAAGTAATTATCAATACTTTTGACACTCACAGAAAGAAAATTCTTGAAATAGTAAAAAAAAAGTGAGTAGATAAACAAAAATTATTATAGGAAATTTTAGTTGTTTTTTGTGAAAAACGTAGTATGACACCTGAAGAGTGCTAACTCTGCATCACTTACGGTATTAAAAAGCTCAAAAATTAATTTGAGACCCCTCTCCTAAATGAAAGTTATTTTTATTGGATACCAGTTTGGGGTCAGAACCCCATCAGTCCAGAGACTATATTATATTCAATCAGAACAGCCACGTTCAAGAGTTGAACTGCTACTCAGTAGCAGTACTACTTAGTAGCAGTTCAGCTCTTGAACGCGGCTGTTCTGATTGAATATAATATAGTCTCTAGGTCTAGACTGATGATGAGGTTCTGACCCAAAACCCGTATCCAACAAAAGATAAATTTTATTTAGCAGAGGAGTCTCAAATTAATTTTCCTCCATGATACACATCGCCTCTGCACCATCGGCAACAATCAAAACTCGCTGAAATATCAAAAACTTCAAAAGAAGAATTTATAAATAGGTACCTTTAATTTATTAAAATGCCAAATGAGTCAGCAATGTTAATCTCAAAACATGAATCTACCTAAGTTTATAGCTGTTACAAGGATTTCATGTTTGCGCATGCGCACAAAATACTTTAAATTTGGGGGCCATGCTTTTCATAGCGGACCATCTCCACCCCAACTCGCATAATTCCTGAAAATGTCATCGAAATCAGAAGGAAAATGATGGAGTTATGGCTGTAACAAGGAAATACACGTTTGCTCATGCGCAGTGGCTACTATCAGTCTGGGGGCAATGATTTTCATAGGGGACTATCTACACGCAAACCAGCATAATCCCCGAAAATTTCATCTTAATCGGGAAGAAATGTAGAATTTATGGCTGTGGGAAGGATTTCACATTTGCGCAAGCGCAGCGGCAACTATCAGTCCGGGGGTGATGATTTTCATAGGGGACCATCTACACGCCAATCCGCACAATCCCTGAAAATTTCATCGAAATCGGATGAAAAATGTAGACATTTTGGCAGTGGCAAGTATTTCATGACAGACAGACAGACACGGAACCCAAATTGTTCAGGAACAATTTTTTTTCAACCTCGAAAAGTGAAAACCGCTACCTTGGTAGACTCGGAATCAAAAATCGTCCCATGACACACCTTCTCCGGCGGTTTTGAAGTCGGTAAAAAAATACGAAATTCCGGCCCATTGCAACAATAAAGAAATAAAACCAGAAATGACTGTATTATTTGCTTATTCTGATGGACGAAAACAACAAAATGCAAGTACAAAATACACCAAAATCTTACCTCTTTTTTGCCTTTATATAAATATTGGATTCCGGGGAAGTCTTTGTGGAAAATATTAACTCTAACCGTAGCACCCCTGAGTGTGCCTCCCTCGTCGATTTGTGCATCATACGTTTCTGACAGGTAATTGGGTGCCATTTCTTCAAACTGTTCAAGATAACTCCTTTTGATTCTGAGAATATCATGGTTTCCATAACTTTCTAGCGTAATCAAAGAGTCCAAAAGAGGCTTTTTTACAAAGAACTTGTGATGTTTGTATACTTCTTTCGGAATATATCTGAAAAAAGAAAACAAAAGATAAGTATAATGGAGCTAACTTTTTTATTTAAAAAATAAATAAATAAAATGAAGTACAATAAAAAATGTATTCTTTCATTTTCCTTAATTTTTTAATATAGTATTAAATGTAAATACTACAACCTATTGAAAATATTTTCTGAGGAATAATCATTTCTTTCATTTCAACACAAATGTATCATAATATTTACTTAAGGCCGAATGTAATAATTTTTCGACGCCAATGAAAATTATTTAAAAAATAGGATAATGGAGATTTTTCAGACGTGAGTGAATGATAGGGTCTGTTCGGAGAGGCAGTCCAGAACAGTTCGGAACCAAACTGGAACTGAAAAGGTGAGGGGATAGCGGCGAATGGGCTCCTCCAAACTCCTCCAAGCCCCTCCGAACCGTTCAGGACTGTCTCTCCGAACGGACCAATAAGTGGAGCCTCCTTGACAAAAGTCGTGATTATCAAAATTTGGATTTGTTTCATGAGGAGCCTGTCACTGATCCAGGAAGCCATGAATTACACGGATAATGTTTTTTATTCAACACCAAAACATAAATTTCGCGCAAACTGGTAATTTAGTGTTACCTTCAAATACGAAGGAAAAGATAGGTCCATTGATATCAATTATTCTTATCACCCAATGTTAAGAGTAAATTGAACTCGAAAATCGGGAGAGTCTAGAGATAGCGACCTGATGACCCCAATGGGGTATTTCAGTCAATTTAAAAAAAAAAAATTTTTCAAAAGAGTATGGCTCAGGAATAACGGTAATCGGGTCTGTTCGTCGAGAAAATGTTTTTAAAAAATCAGAGAAGCTAAAGAAAGTTGAAGATTTGAATGGTGAGACGTAGCTAGCCAATCGTGACGTAGCTAGCCAACTGTCTTTGAAAAAAGTACCCATGCACAGAGAAGCAATGAAACCCTTGGAGGACCTCTTGGATACTACAAAATACTACTCACACACGCGCGCGGCATAAGTGTGTGTGCGTTAAGGGAGGCCCACCTTTTTTTCAAACATGTGATCTCTTTAATTAATTTTTCTACCACATGATATCGTATCATTGGGCATAAAGTTGGAGTATATAGGTTTTCAAGGGTGCTGAATCCAAATTTGAGGTCAAAAAACCTGAATTTCCGACCCACCGAAATACCCCATTACACGATCTACCAAACGTAGATCTCTCCCGAAGTCCGGGATGAAAACCCATCATAGGGACTGATATTTACGAGCCTGCCTCTATCTCCTACATGGTTGGGAGATATAGGACATAAAATTCCTCTTTCTACCGGTGTCGATTACAGGAACCATTGAGACAGTACATCTATAACATAAACTATGGAAGACGCACATAGGAACTCAGTCTTGAGCATACGGGATAATTATGCAAAATGAGGAGAAGCAAGAGGAAGATCCGTTGTAATGAAAAATTGGCCTAGTCATAATAATACTTTTTACAACCAGTCCCGAAATCTTTGAAGAAAAGTAAGTTTTTAGCTTGGTTCAAACTCACAATTTATTATTTTTTTGGAAGGCTCGAATAAAACAACGGACATGTGTGTGTATCCCGAATACACACACACGTTACATTTCCCGAACCACTTGGGAAACATGGTATTCAAAATTATTGATCATTTATAAACATGGATTCCTCCAGTAGGAGCACTGAACAATATTACAATGGATCTTCTTTTCTCTTCAAAATGAAATGTTTAATTTTTATTTTCGACATTTTGCACCGTTTTTACTACTACGCACCCACCTGCGTAGAAAAACATTTTAAAATTATTGCGAATTGCTATATTTCCAGTATATTATCAATGCTGGAGTCAATCTTAAAGAGATAGAAATATTATTATAATTCTAAACGTCTCGTACTTTGGCGCTGAATAGTAGTAAATGGTACCTCTATTACCTACCTAGTAATAGTACCAAGAAGATCTAATAAATTAAGGTGTAGGTATTTTAAGTGAATAA
The DNA here is from genome assembly GCA_009739505.2 of Apolygus lucorum. Classification (NCBI taxonomy): domain Eukaryota; kingdom Metazoa; phylum Arthropoda; class Insecta; order Hemiptera; family Miridae; genus Apolygus; species Apolygus lucorum. The sequence goes on along the minus strand of CM019167.2, from coordinate 115,225,073 downwards.
TTCCAAAAGATATAGTTATATAATTCCTCAAATGCATAGGAGAACAAAAATCCGAAATTTTTAAAGCTTGAAGCTAGCTTGTTCCATCTTTGGATAGGTAGCTCACGACCAGGGAGCAATAAAGTTGTAAATGACACTTAGGGCGGAATTCATAGACAAGGCTTGACTGTGAGCGAGCACTCAATCATCTGAGTTGAGGGTCGGCCTCGACTCAACAGTCCGTATTCATAGTTGATTGAGACGGCCCACTTAAGTGTTGTGGTCGCCTGAGTGCACACTGAGCCTGAGGGGACGCTCAGGGGCTATTCAACTCATTTTCACCTTAAGTTGGCAGCCTTGGTGGGGATATTTCCCTGTTTCAAGGATATTTTGGGTAAAAAGCACGGGGAAATTTCCCTCTCGTATTCTGCACTGATCGTAAGTTATAACCTTGCCACCGGTTCTCTGTGGTTATAACAGTAATGAAAAGCTTCTTATTGCATTTTCGTTACCTACTGTGGATGTGCATGCTAATTTCTAAATTCTGCTAATGCTAATCTCTAAAAGAGAAAAGAGAGAATTTCACGAGGAAAAAAAACGTGGATCACTTTTTATTCAGGAAATTTTTCCTGGTACTTGAGTATTAAACGGAGGCCACCTAACCTATAGAAATATTTCGTACCGGATACCAAAAATAACTACATAATTGGAAAGAACACACTTTAATAGATTTACAGGTGAAGTTTAGAATTAATCCGACGCCTGGTTCTGACGTTGTGCAACCCAGAATGCAGCAATGTCGATCAGGATGGAGTTGAAAGCGTCGCCGCCGCTAGCAGTCACATCAGATCGCCACATGTATCCTGACCGACATTGCTGCGTTCTGGGTTGCACAACGTCAGAACCAGGCGTCGGATTAATTCTAAACTTCACCTGTAAATCTATTAAAGTGTGTTCTTTCCAATTATGTAGTTATTTTTGGTATCTGGTACGAAATATTTCTATAGGTTAGGTGGCCTCTGTTTAATACTCAAGTACCCTTTTCCTAATCTGTACAAATGTTACAGAACATATGATGGAGTTAAAAACTGTAGGATAAACTACCTACCACAAAATATTTAATATTCAGGTGACTTCAATAGGGAGTTCCCAACCCATGGCCAGCCCCTTCAACACGGATTTTTAATAAGTTTTTCCTAATCGAGCCAATGAAGGGTTTAAGGAGGCCTCATATAGGGCCCAAAGGGAACTTCTGTTAGGGCGCTTATTTGAAGAAGCTAACCAACAAGTTACTGGAACATTTTAAAAGCCACTTGCGAGTGCGATTGACAAGGCCCAGCAACTCCTACTAGAGCATGTATTTAGAGAAGCTAATTAAAAAGTGTCTGGCCCAAGGGAGGAGGTACCAAAAACGCTGTACGTGCCCACAGGGCCTCTGGGAAAAAATATTTCTTGAGTATAGTGTGACAATATTAGCCATACAAGGCAATAATATTAACAACCGCCGCGTCCTATGTAACCTGACTGAATATAACCTGATTGTATAAAAGACCACGTGAAGATCTAATTATTAATAAACCCTTAACCCTTAACTGCACACAATTTCCGATTTTCTTGAAAAAAAAAGAATTTCATGTATTTTGGCCCCCCTGAAAACGAAAGTGACAAGGAAAAGTCCCTAAATTACATAGTTTGACCAATAATCCCTAATTTAATCCCCTATCATATATGATAGAACGTGGTTAAGCAGCCGAGACGATGATTTCATATGTGATATAGTGCGAGCAAAATGGTTGAAAGAAATACATGTGACCAAATAGGTTTTCTCGCATAATGCTATTTAAAAATCACATTTATAATGCTATAAGAAAGCATAAATGCTCATGTGGAGTTTCTATCACCTATTTAGAAACTTAGTAGGATTATGGACAAAAATCTAGTGATACATTATACATAAGACATTTTTTCAAAGCATTTATTATGATAATTTGTATGTATGTAATTTTTAAAAAAGGCCTGCAGGCAGCAATAAATTTTCCTCTTATCATTGGCCAGACTCTAGACAAGAATAGTTGAAGACTAAACAATAAGTAGACAATTTTTGACAAGGTGGCTTTGGCTTCATGTGACATCTCCCACGACCACTCTAACTCCTCGCGATCGGCGACATGCATACATACATGCATGTACATACGGTTGGGGTTTTATGTAATTAGATTCTTTTGGTTCCATCTCTGTCCACATATGTGAAGTGGTTAGGAACCATTTCTGAAATATAGTAGGGATACCTAATGTGAAATTTATGCAGACGTCAAATAAAATTTATAAAATCATCAAAAACATAAAATAAAATTATATTTAAAAAACATCATGTGCAGCAAGTGGCTTGTATCTCGTTTGAACGAGATGGTAATGCACGAAAGAAGAAGTCCACGTTCTATCATACATGAAATTCACCCAGGTCTTCCTCCTTCACGTTCTATCATATGAGATATCAAAGCAAAAGCGCAGTTTCCATAAACACTGGAAACTTGATCGATTAGTTCTTTTTATATTTCATTTCAACATATCTTGAGACAGCACGCAGTATTTTTTCAGCCGAAAATCTTCAAAAATGTTGTTGTCAGAGGCACAGCAAAACAACACTGACAACGCGTGTTGTCAACTCGTGATTTCTGCTGATTTGAAAGAGGTTATAACCTTACAGGAGGGGTTATGGATATTCTTTGATTCTTATGAGATCTAGCGGTAGTTGACTAAAGTAAAAATACCACAAAGAGCTCGAGAAGACCACCAGAATGCTCTTCAGCCTCGTTTAAAGTTCCATATCTTATATGATACCTGGTGCAGTTAAGGGTTAATAAACCATAAAATAATACAATCTACTACAATCTAATTATTAATAAACCCTTAATAAACCATAAAACAATACATATAGTATCCAAGGTTAGCTTTTGCAAGACGATAGTAAATTTGGAAAACCGTGTACGTCCAAAATGGCGAAATCTCTCTAAAATTGCGTTAACTTCCAAGTTTTTTGGAAGGTAAATCAATTATATTCCCCTCCTAATACGCAGATTGCTCCCGTAACTCTAAAAACTTCTAATGGACGTCCTAGGAAAATGGAAGTTAAAATTGTAAGGTAACTAAGGTTCACATTTTTGTAAATTTTTCGAAAATGGGATATACAGGTACATGGTCTTGCAGATTTAATATCGAAATGCTGGCTCCATCGGGAGTTCCAGGCTTCCCTCGATAGCAACTGTTTGACGTGACTTCCAAAAACGCTGCAAATTATTACACAATGGTTTATTATTTTTTATTTATCTATCTAGATCACTCGTCTGCAAAGCCACCAACCATCCAGCATGAAGAAAAACATCGATCGCATTTCGGTCAGCTATAATTTGAACGGAGATTAGACCTCTTTGCGATTCACACTCGTGTTTCTGATTTATCGAACGTCCAAACTTCAAATTCTCGTAGGGAGCGAACGGTTTGTACTACAGAGCTCCGGGTGGTTTCAAAAAATTCTAAAAATTATATAGAATCTTAAATTGAAGGAAAAACAATACCTTTATATCAAAATTTTTTGAGTTAGGGCGTTTTCAAAATTGATTTTGGAACCCTCAGAAGTGACCTACATCAACCAAAATCTTCGGGGCACAACTAGACCCCAAATGGAGCCTACATACCAAATTTCATCAGAATCGGTCAATGCTAAGTGGCAAAAGTGCCGCGTACGGCGGACGGACGGCCAAATTTTCATTCGATTTTTGGATTCTACGTACCTTGAAACGTAAACCATCAAATTTTGAGGGGGTGTTAAAAGAATTTTTTTTTTTGGTCGATTCCAAAGGTTCATTATTGAAAATAATAAACCAAAATTCCTGCATTCTGCTAACTTTGGAATACAGACTTGATGGCCAAGTCGCAGCCTCTCGGCCCTTCCTTCCACCGGTACCCACTTATCCATAATTTCACTTGATATTAGAAAAACAGAATAAACATTACGAGGTAACCATACAAACCTTTTGTAATCATTAAGAATATTGTCTCTACTGATTCCTTTCTCTATTTGGACCCTATACATGTCAGTTACACAGAGACCCATCAGCTCCTCTTTATGTTTTTCGTAGCTGATATCACTAACTAGTTCACTCAGAACATCGTCTCTTACTTGAAAAAAGTAATAGTCAAAAGTGTTTATGTCTCTCTCTAGAAGTGTTTCTATGCTGGGAGTCCGAAATCGAATTCTCACTTCCAACTGCTTGCTCGAGCAATCCCATATTTTGTAACTGAGCGGCATCCACTGATTGTCTTCGCTTCTCAATCCAAATAAATGACGACACGGTGGTTTGATGCGTAGCTTCTTGCATATTATGATAATCGCTTCTTCAACAGTCGTCCGCTCGTTCACCAAGAGATCGATTTTCTTATCGACTGCGATGATCTTCACCGTTTTCTCAGACATGCTCTATCAGGTACAGACCGCACAGAATAAAAATAACTCCATTTCAATAAAAAATTTCAAATCACTAAACCACAAATACATCAAAAAACTAAATACACCGGGGACATGAGCACAGGACAAAAACAAAGTTGTTTATGTTCAAATCATCTGCTCCCTGGTTGCTGATTCTAATTTTGACAGATGGGACGTGGAATTATTTCGTGGATGAAGAAAAGAAACAAAAAGAGGAAGTTTGAGGGAAAAAAATGAGGTGGTGGTGGTGGATTTCTGGTTTAACAGTGCCGGTGTTTATACCATGTAACACTTGGTGTTTCGTGTTGATTTTGCAATATACTATATTTTGACTTTGGCGTTCGTTGTTTTGTCGTTGGCGTTCTATATCTCTATTTGATTGTTCTCAATAAACTGAATGATGTCCTGCAGAATCTCGGTGTTCGTTACAGGAGATATCGCCGTCCTCAGAAGTTCTTGAAAGTTTGTTATGTTGTACTTGTTGAACAATCGTATCCTCTCATCAGCATGTCTGGAGCATTCATTCAGTGTATGATCCAGGACCGCAACCCCCTTCTTGCAATCGCACACCGGTGACTGTTCTGCTCCCATCAAATACTTGAAGTATCTTGTATTTCCGTGTCCTGTGAGAAGTCTGTTTATGCACGTGATCAATTTGTTACCTTTAACGCCTCTATACCATGGTTCCTTCAACTCGGTGAGTCCCAATATCTCCTCCGTCCACCCTCCAACAGTTCTCAATCTCGTGTGATGCTCCTGTGTATGTTCTGTCTCTGACGTCTCATCTATGATGCACCCTGCTTCTTCAGCTGATGCTGATGGTAGTATAGTTCTGGTTCCCCTCTCAGCACAGAATCGAGCGAGTTTGTCACAGACAACGTTTTTTGGGACATCCACATGAGCAGGAATCCACTGAAAACATACATTTTTATTATTATTGGATTTGTATTTGGTTATTAGGTTTAGTATGTTTTGTACCATGGGTGTGGGGTTATTTCCATGCTTGACATTCTTTAAGAGCGTTACTAATGATTGCGAGTCAGTAAGGATGCATGCATCAGCGTGATTTTCGTTGATATGAAAATTGGTTAGGTGCAACATAGCCATGTATACCGCAAATGTTTCTGCTGTAAAGTTGTTGCACAGGGGGCTGATTTGGAAAGCTTCACCAACTTTATGAAACTCGCAGAAAATAGCAGATGCTGCTCCCCCACCAGCAATCTTGGACCCGTCAGTGTATACGTGAATGAACTCTTTATACTTATTGTTAATGTGTTCCATTGTCCTGGCTCTTAATTCGGCTGTTGGAACATTTTTCTTAGAAAGCATATTAGGTATTTTTTCGGCTGTTACAAAACTCCTTTCAAGGGGGGCTCGGAATGAATTGTTATGCTCATTATGGGTTACGATGTTATTTTGTGTTATTAATTCGTTCACGTACAAATACTTTTCTCTGATGGTTCCAATACCTCTGGGCAAGGATGTGTGGTATCCACACAGTTTGGTAGCCATCTCTCTTATGCAGGGGTCCTGGCACATCATGCGCAAAATGTTTTGGTTAGTAGTAGCAGATATCGTGGCTTGCAAATACCTCGTGTTTGTTAGTCTGTGCATAAATGGTATGGGGGTAGATTTCACTGCCCCAAGGATTTGTCTGAGAGCTTTATTTTGCAGAACCTGCAGTTTTTGTCCGTTTTTCCTGTTCCCCAAGGCAAAGATGTGCATTCCGTACTTCATTTTTGGCAATATCACAGTTTTGTACAAGTTGGTTTGAGTTATTGGATGATTGCCCCACGTGGTTCCTTTCGTCATTTTCATAGCATTGATATCTTTATTGCATCTCTGGATGACATATTCAGTGTGTTTTACCCCATTGAGTTTGGAATCTACATGTACCCCCAGATATTTGTGATTTTCAAGAACTTGAATGTCTGGCTGCCCTTCTACTCTGATTGCGAGGGTGGACCTTTCGTGTGCTGACAGCGAATCGAAGAATGACACAGCTTTAGTTTTGGTGAAATTTACATGGAGATTAAGTTGATCCAGTGACTTGAAAACCAATTTTACCATCCTCTCCATTTTGATCAAATTGTCATTAACATCTTTGGAATTTGTTAAGATTCTTATATCATCTGCATATGATGAAATTGATGCTTCGCTGTCTGGTATGCTGGTGTGTACATCGGCTATGTATAGATTAAATAGCATGGGAGACAGAACGCTGCCTTGATCCAGTCCCTGAGTGCCTGTGATCGACTGTACTCCATCAGTATATATTTTTTCTCCAAAGAACAGCTGTATCCACGCTGCATAAAATGGATTGATGCCTTTGTGCATTAATTGGCTCACCAAGGTTTTGATGATGACTGAATTGTATGCTCCTGATATGTCCAGGAATGTTACAAGAGACGTGTGCCCAGATGCTTTGGCGTTAACTACCTGTAATTGTAGAGATGTAAGGCTGTTGCAAGTAGACATCCTCTTCCTGAACCCGTATTGTTTGTTCGATATTATCTTATTAGGTTCTACAAAAACCTCGAGTCGTGTCTTGATCATGGAGTTCATTATTTTAACCATAACAGGTATCAGAGCTAAGGGTCTTATGGTTTTCGCTGTTACCTCTTTTACACCTGGTTTTTTGAGGTATATAATATGCACTTCCTTCCATTGAGTACATATGACGTTACGATTTAGACATGAATTATAGACATCTAGTAACCATTTTTTTGCGTTCATTGGCATGTTATTGATCATTGAATACGTGATGGAATCAGGTCCTGGTGCAGTGTCTTTGCGTTTCCTATTAATTGCCGCTTCCAGTTCTTGTAGAGTGAACGGAGTAGGGGATTCATGGTTTGATAATAGGATAGTAGTAGAGGGTTCTTTATTCCTGGTTATTTTTTCCAGGACCTCCTTACATGCCTCAGAATGTCCTTGTGGAACTACTAGTGATGTTCCCGAAGTTTTGCCAGTAAAAATTGACAGTAATTTCCAGGCAGATGGACAAGAGTGCGGGGTGGTGTCTGCTTCTGCGCACAGTTCCTCCCAAGATTCTCTCTTCCTCTTGAGTCTGATGATTTTTCCTTCTTTGGTTTTCTCCTTGAGTATTCTTAAGTTTCCCAAAGATTTGTGCTGTCTGTAGTTGTGAATGGCCGTTTTCCTGTTCTCCACAGCTCTATCACAGTCTTCATTCCAGTATCGATTGCACTTGGAGAATTCAGAGTATTTATTTTCCGGTATAGCGATATTGGCTGCTTCTAAGATATTTCTCTCCAAGTGATCATACATGTCTTGTGGGTTACTATTGAATGTATTCCTGTCGCTATTTTCTATGCTATTATGTATTAATGTTGCGTAAGCTGGCCAATCAGCCTTTTTCACATTCCATTTTCTTGTGAGTCTGGTGGGTGCCTGAGTGACAGCCTGTATGGTCAGTTTCATGATGTGGTGATCGCTTCCCAGGGTATCCAGCAGCGTAGACCATTGGCTTGTTGTCGATATGTTGCAATTAGCAAACATAAGATCCGTTACCGATTTGTTTTCGTTTGGTAAAATGAGGTGGAAATGAGGTGGAAAATGAGGTGGAAATGAGGTGGAAATGAGGTGGAAATGTCATTCTTCCATTCATGGAAAATTCCTTCCTATGAGCATGGAAGGAAGAATTAATTTACTTCCATAGAATTTTCTGTGCTAGCCATGGAAGTAATGTATGGAGAGAAAGTGGAATTTTTTATAACATGCACTTACGTCCTAGGAAACTTACATGAATCACACCTAAGGTGGAAGTATTTCCCCGGAGCAGCCTCATGGACTGTATACACAGTTCCTCCATGCACCATCACGTGGATACTTATTATTTATCTTGGTTTTGTTGTCACATCTACGTCCTCCCACTTGATTATCTGATTAGTCAGTTAGTATTCTGGTTTCTCGGTGTTTATTGAATAGCGTTCCAGATTCTCATCTTATTCGTATTCACCTGAAGGCAAGTACATAATTTCCACCAAACTATTGTTATTCAGTCACTTTCTACCGGACAAAACTGTGGTCTGCTTATTCTTTATCGATCGATCTTCTATCTAATGAAACATCAATGTAACTGTTTAAAGTGTTGTTATTTATTATAATTGTACATCTTCCCCCTGGTCAAATTTCACAGCAACCAAAAATTGAAAATGAATCTTGCATACCACCATACTTTGCTGAGTAGGTAGTTCGTACCTTCACATTTCAAGTGTGAGATTTACGTGGTGCAGGATTTTACCGAGTCGAAGGTCATAATTTGCCTTCATTCCTCCTGCCTTGTTAGTTCATGTAAAGGCTGCAGTCATCACTAGTGAACTGTGATCACAACTTGACAGCATTTCATACAAGAACAACTTATTTACAAGTTTACTTACTTGAACATTAGCATGATAAAGAATCAGGTGCGTTCTGCGAATAATATGGAGACTCATTAGGGGTATTCACGGTCTGAGTCTATCGTCGAATCGTCGTAAACTCGAGGGTCTCATGAGGCTAGCACATTTTCTCCCGTCGAAAATCGAATTGTGCGTAGCGCTCCTTGCGGCATCAGACGATAACCAAGTCAGTGTCTAAACAACCGCATGTTCATTAATTTTCCTTCAGTTAAAAAATGAGAATACCCCAGAGGTTCCTAATAAAATCCTTTAACAAAGTTCCGAGTAGACGAACGAAAAAATCTACGGCTAGAATTAAAAAAGAATCACGCTTCAGAATTCTGAATAGGCAGGTACCTACCGATGAGGCGTCCTGTCTCAAAGGAAAACCCTAGCTACTTCCATCACACAATTTTGAACGCATTCTGGATCTTGGTGTGGCGATTCTCGATCATTCGGAATCTTCATCTATTGGTTGGTAATTGGGAAACCACATTGCCTCCAGAGATTTTCCACAGGACATAATAGATCCCACCACAACTCCTCTCGCCAAAATTGGTGACCACGAGGGATAGAATCACAGAGTACTGGAGACAAGTGAACAGAGGAGAAAGCTAATGTTAAAATCGTGTGCAAGCATTTTTGAGGCTGCCTCAGTTGCGCCATCTACTTTCAGCTAAAGAACTACTATGGAAACTGAAGTGGTGGGGGGGGGGGCACACTCTCTTCTTGCCGCTTCTTTTCAAATCCAATCGAATGACCAGAAATAGATCATTTTTCATTTCATCATCATTTAGATTTGCAAAAATTACTTAGAAAAACCAATCGAGGCGAACGGTATTTTCCAAGTTGCCCTTACAATGGGGTATTTCGGTGGGTCGGAAATTCAGGTTTTTGACCTCAAATTTGGATTCAGCACCCTTGAAAACCTGTATACTCCAACTTTTAGCCCAATGATACTATAACATGTGGTAGAAAAATTAATTAAAGAGATAACACGTTTGAAAAAGGTGGGCCGCTATAAATGCACACACACAAGGCAAGGACTACGCCACGGACTATGCCGCGCGCCTGTGTGAGTAGTGTTTTGTAGTATCCAAGGGTTTCTGTGCATGGATACTTTTTTCAAAGACAGTTGGCTAGCTACGTCACACCAATCAAATCTTCAACTTTCCTTAGCTTCTCTGATTTTTTAAAAACATTTTCTCGACGAACAGACCCGATTACCATTATTCCTGAGCCATACTCTTTTGAAAAAAAAATATAAAAAAAATTGACCGAAATACCCCATTGTTGTTGTCCCTATTGCCAGTAGTTCAAATGTTCAATCGACAACTGCCACCCATAGAAGAAACGTTTAAAACCCAGTGTATTACTGAAAATCGCTCGATTTTTTCATACATATCGATACTTAAATGTTATCAAATTAATTACTTAGATGCGGCTGGTAACGCCCTAAGGAGAAAAAAATGTGTTAAACAAGGTGACTTGTTGCGATGAGGTTGGGAATAAGCGATCATGAATGCAATCTGTTGCACTCATCTAGAACTACGTCCTCTAGCTCCACCAATCAGAACGCTTCTAGGGCTCCCAGCTTCAGCTTTCAGCCCAGTGGATAGAATGCATAGCAATATTTGCCAGCCAAGCGAAAACAAAACAAGCTACCATGCAAACCTCTGTAATTCCTTAACCCTTTTATTGAGGAGGGAAGTTGTGTGGCGATTCTCGATCATTCGGAATCTCCATCAATAGGTTGGTAATTGGGAAACCACATTACCACCAGAGATTTTCCACGGGATCATAACAGGTCCCACACAACTCCTCTCGCCAAACTTAGCTCATGGCTGAAACACGTTCGATGCTAGAAAGGAGAATGTGGTATGCTCGCTTTAATGCCAGCAAGCAACATTTCCACTTCTCCAGCAGACCATCAGATGGTCGCGTTTTTCCTTAGCCGCTGGGGTGGCTCAGCTCCACTCATTTAATCGAGAAAAAACCCACTTCGAACAGAATATAAAAGAAATAAACGAATGGAAAAACGGAATAAAAAACAAAAAAAGTGTTATTAAAAGAAAAACTCAAAATGATGAGACGAGAAGATCTGCTTGTTGATGTTATGATAGTTGCTTCACACAACTGCCGCTTGCGCTAGGATCACATTTTGTAATTCGACGTCGAATCTCGGTTTACGACGCCTTCAGCCCGTGGTAAATCGAATCGTCGTATTAGCCGGTGCGTATGCGCATTGACTCTCGCCGAATCTCCAAATTCGACGATTCGACGTCGAATCTCCCAGACCATGAATACCCCTACTGTGTGGTATGATCCATTAGCTAGTAGATAGATAGGAAATAGATCAGGTTCTATTATTTTGTAGATACCAAATTTCCTAGACTCTCATTCATGCTTTACAGTAGTGCGATTTTTTTTGCTGAATAAAGCTATTAATTTTAAAGGCTTCTATCATCAGATCTACAAAGTTTCATCTAAGCATCTGATGTAGGTATATTAGAAAATATATTCTAACTTATACCTTAGCCGATTTCAAGCTTTTTGAGCACTGGGCTGAAAGCTGAAGCTGGGAGCCCTAGAAGCGTTCTGATTGGTGGAGCTAGAGGACGTAGTTCTAGATGAGTGCAACAGATTGCATTCATGATCGCTTATTCCCAACCTCATCGCAACAAGTCACCTTGTTTAACACATTTTTTTCTCCTTAGGGCGTTACCGGCCGCATCTAAGTAATTAATTTGATAACATTTAGTAATATTCTGGATATGTATGAAAAAATCGAGCGATTTTCAGTAATACACTGGGTTTTAAACGTTTCTTCTATGGGTGGCAGTTGTCTATTGAACATTTGAACTACTGGCAATAGGCACAACAACAATTGTAAGGGCAACTTGGAAAATACCGTTCGTCTCGATTGGCTTTTATAAATAATTCTTTCAAATCTAAATGATGATGAAATGAAAAATTATCTATTTCTGGTCATTCGAATGGATTTGAAAAGAAGCGGCATGAAGAGAGTGTGGCCTCCCCCCCCCCCCGCCACTTCAGTTTCCTTGGTAGTTCTTTTGCTGAAAGTAGATGGCGCAACTGAGGCAGCCTTGCACGCCATTTTAACATTAGCTTTCTCCTCTGTTCACTTGTCTCCGGTACTCTGTGGTTTTCAGATTACGTTTTCTCATTGATATGAACTCAAGTATCTCGTAACTACTAATGATAGTGTAATTTATTAAAACAAGGAATTATGTCACTGTAGCACTGACAGATGTAAAACACCTGCCTACTTCTTGGTAAAATAAAATAGGTAGGTAGTCATTTTAATTTATCGATATACATGTATGTTTTCATACTATTTTGCTTTCTTGCAACAAACCTTATCTTCACCTAATATGCTTGTACCTACCTAGCCATGGTTTTAAATCCCACCGAACATAATGGTATCATGCAAATAACAGCCAGTAATATGTAAGCAGATGCCTAATTTGATCTAGGAACCCTTTGTTACTTCGAAAACCCGCCCATCATGTTCGAGTGTTTGACTAATTCGCTCTTTTCGAATTACAGGAGTGTCATCATGGAAGATATTAAGAAGGAAGACATTGATGATCTCGAGGTTGACCCTGCTGCTGAATTCCTGGCACGGGAACAGAATGATTTAGCCGGGCTCGAAGATGAGCTTAAACCAGCAACGATACCGCCTGTCAACGGTGAGAATGATATTTTCCACGGCAGTATTAACTCGACAATGATGATGATTTCATTGGGGGTGTAATGTGAACAAAAACAAACCACGGTGGCGGTTAGTGGTTGCCAAAAACTCTCTAATGGGTGCGATTAATAAAAAATTTCTGTCAAACCAACAGTCTGAAGCATGAGAGAATGTCCCTGGGACCTCCTTTTTTAATCCATCCTCTGGGGTACTCAGTGATGCCAACTTAGCACAGTAGAAATGCTTTATTGTCACCCTCTTAAGTTCATCACTGTTCAGTTATTGTCTTAGTATCAGTTTGATTGTAAACCTTGCGTGGGATATAATTTCAATATCTATTTTCATGGTTAGCTATAGCTAAGAGTTGATGTTGAAATTTTTTTGTTTTTCTTTTTTATGGTTAAGTTTGTGAAACTCCTGACAGTTGCTTAGTCCACAGTTGAATCACTCCAAGACTATTGATGTCAGCTGTTAACAATCTAAACTTGTGAGCTTTGGAGTTGATGTTTATAGAGTGGCATCTCCCTTATCTTTTAATCTGACAATTTTGAACGGTTGATTGCACAATTTTGAACTAATGAGTGGAGCTCAATTTTTTTCTGGAAGGTTAGAGATAAATCATCCCAGCTGGATTAGAATTTCCTTCACAATCATTCTGAGTTACCTACAATTTCGGTTCGAAACAGTATCAACCAAAGCCTATCACTCAAGCAATTTATTTAAAATAGGGGAGTCAGCATCTACCACTGATCCAACCACAACAATATTGACAATGAGGAATTTCACCATGTCGGAATTTCCTATTTTTTACAAATCGGATTCAGCATCTCGAAAACCTCCTACAGCAAACTTTCAGCCTGTACTTCCTAATTTACGAATAAACAAAACAGCGTAGAAAATATGAACATTTAAAAAAACCGGGAGGATGACTTCAACCTGGAATAGTTCATTTATGGCCGCTTGAAGCCCTGAGATCGTGAAATCTATAGTCCTCAGATGCATTATTTCACAAAACCAGTAAAGATCGAAATCGAAAAAACTGAAGAAAAAATAGAAAAGCAAGATGGGGAAAATTAGGTTTCCCCTGTTTTTGTTAGATAACTTTCCTCTTAGATAACACGATTTCGTCGTACCATCGGGCAACACTGGGAGGAGACGGCGATCTGAATAGCCTATCAGCGAGCGTTCCCACTTCACGTTGAAGAGGTCCGTTTTCCCGGTTATTTTTTGAAATCATTAATTTTTATTGTCTCCCAAAAATAACAGGAGACTTATTTTCCAAAATCAACCCGATTTTCATCTATCCCACACCAATAACTATTCAGGAAAAATGCAAACAGAATTCGTTGAAATTCCTCATTGTCTAGAGTTTCGAGCCTGACTTCTCAATCCGATCGAATTAAAGTTTTTTAGCTGTGATAACTAAATGTTAGCAGACATTTATGAACACACAGTATGAAAAAAAGTGTTGTGCAAATGTCTGTTGGCCCATCCAACATCGGAATGTTTCATAAAAATAACCAAATGGTTATGCATTTTATGTTCGCGCATGCACAGTGACCTCATATTCTCCAATCACATTAATTTATTCCTCGAATGTGTCTGAGAATGGGTTTGACCATTGATTTATTGCTTCTTATTATAATTTGTCATTGCTTTTGGTTGTTGTTGCTTTCTTATTTTTTTTGACAGCATGAATTCTCTCATTGTTGTATGGTTTTTGTTAGGCTCAGAACCAGAAATGAGTGATAACACTGGCAGTTTTGAAATGATTAACACGATCGGAGATCCTGACGTAAATGACCAAACCAATATTGGTGAGCATGTTCTATTATACATTACGATATTTCTAAATACATATTTCAGCCTTGTAGACGTCAGAATTTTGGTGTTGGAAATAAATCGCAAAACGTTTAGAGAAGGACCTCCTACTATTGAACTAATTTGAACTGATCGTAATCTTACTTAAGGCTAAATGTCACGATGTTTTAGTGTGATTCTGAAATAAGGGATGGCAGCACCATCGGGGCCAAATTTCGTTTACTCCTCAGTTGAGAACGGATCGAGATATTTTAGTACCGCAAACGGATTTCTCTTCAAGATCACCGTAGAATTCCGGGTAATTGGTTTAGAAAGTGTGCAAAAATTTTTTGCACACAGTTCCAACAAAAATTTGTTTAAATTTTGAACATTTTCAAAAAGTGGCCTCATAGCCACTTGCAGAACTTTCATCAGAATACGAATCCGTTTGCAGAATTTTTCTAACTTGATCATAGCCATCGGATTCGCGTTTTTACGATATGGAGGGGGGCGAGGGCGGCGATCAAACGCCCCGCCGTCCGCCCGACCTTCACATTCATGTTTTGGTTGTATGCACCCTTTGGTCACTATTCTTTTTCCCGGCCACCTAATAGGTAGCTACCATCAACCTTCCCATTTCCAACTCCTCTGTCTTGAGGTTGATCGAATTGGGCGAAAATTCCATAAAAAGCAAGACACATGAACAAATAACTTATGAGACACATTCTGTGTTAATTTGATTCAGATAATGGTTTGCACTACCTACTAAATAGTTAGTTCTAAAATTGTGATAATTCAGTTCACTGCACATGGACTAGTTAGGTATCTAGAACAACTAGTAATAGATGGTTTGAGGAGCATATTCTTGGCGTTTGACGTTGATTTCCAAATTTTGTGAACAGAAAAGATTATGAAAAAATAATTAGTTGGTAGTCATTCTTGATTTCATGTAATTATAACGCCTAACACTAGCGAAGTGTTGAATTTTGATGTAGTACTAGGTATAGGTACTACTAAATTACAAACATGACTGTCCCAAAATTACCGTTAGTGCACTGTAATAAATAGCCTAGAACTAGTGCTGTGGTCTTACAAGGTAAATACCATACAGATGGCAACCCTACATGTTTACCTTTTCGGATTACTCGAAAAGTTCGAGAAGAGTTCAAGGTCGCACACCTTTCTCATTCGCTAGCAATCCCGGGTACATCGGGCACTGTTGGCGTTCGAATACTGTAGGTAGTAGTACTTGGGCACGGCGTTGGTGATTTTACCCTTCAATATTCCGCGATTGTGCAGCGATCACTACATCGTTTTTTAGGACGTCCCACAGTAAGAATTGGGCGTCCATATGCGATTAATCTGGGGTAAAGGAGGACACAATCAACGGAAAAAATCTGCGAAGTGCTACTATCAGCTCCGGGGTCTTGATTTTCGTAGGGGACTATCTACATGCCAATTTGAACAATCCTGACAAATTTCATCTAATTCTTATGAAATATGTGAAAGTTATAGCTGTTTCAAGGATTTAATGTTTGCGCATGCGCAGATGCTAATGTCAATTTGGAGGCCGTGATTTTCGTAGACCATCTGCACCCCAATCTCCATAATCCCTGAAAATGTCATCGAACTCAGATGGGAAATGAAGAAGTCAAGACTGTTACAAGGAATTCACGTTTTTGCTTCCGCAGTGACTACTATTAGTCCGGGATTGATTTTCATAGGGGACCATCTACTCGCCAACCCGCACAATTCCTGAAAATTTCATCGAAATCAGACAATAACTTCGTGTAGTTCTGCCCGATACAAGGATTTCACGACAGAATCAAAGACAATCAGACACGGAACCAAAATTGTTCAGGAAGGTCTAAAACATAGAACGCGAGGGGAAATTTTGATTTCGGAGATATATTTTTTTTCTACAATCTTGAAAAGTTAAAACAATACTTCCACTACCTTGGTGGACCCGGAAGTAAGAAGTGCGTAGGCACCTTATCTATTTTTGCTCTGTACAATTTTTAGTTAATCATAAATAATAATTTTGTGTTCGAGTCTACTACGGTAACGGAAGTATTGTTTTCACTTTTCAACGTTAGAGAAAATATCTCCAAAATCAAAATTCCCACTCGAGTTATATATTTTAGACCTTCCTGAACAATTTTGGTTCCGTGTCTGCCTGTCTGTCACAAAATCCTTGTAACGCCCGGAACTATACGAAATTAATGTCCAATTTCGATGAAAAATTTTGAGGTAGGTATATTATGCGGGTTGACGTCTAGACGATCCCCTATGAAAATCATCGCCCCAGTATCAATCAATAATAATATTATTGATTGATATTATTATGTATACATATTATGTATAACATTCCATATTATTATTATGGATACATATTATGTATAACATTCTACCATAATTATGATACCTAACCATTATCTGAATCAAATTAACACAGAATGTGTCTCATAAGTTATTTGTTCATGTGTCTTGCTTTTTATGGAAATTCCGCCCAATTCGATCAACCTCAAGACAGAGAAGTTGGAAATGGGAAGGTTGATGGTAGCTACCTATTAGGTGGCCGGGAAAAAGAATAGTGACCAAAGGGTGCATACTAGCAAAACATGAATGTGTGATGGTCGGGCGGGCGGCGGGGCGTTTGATCACCGCCCTCCCCCCCAGCCCATGATCGCCGCCCTCGCCCCCCTCCATATCGTAAAAACGCGAATCCGATGGCTATGATCAAGTTAGAAAAATTCTGCAAACGGATTCGTATACTGATGAAGGTTCTGCAAGTGGCTATAAGGCCACTTTTTGAAAATGTTCTAGCACTGCAGTCATAGATAGATCCATTCGGCTTCGTCAGCCCTTTGATCTAGGTGACCATGTGACCCATCTCTACGCAGCTAGAAAGGAAGCAAAAAGAAACCGAAATCTCACGGAAGACAACTTTCTCGAATCAGCACTCGCAAAATTTGAGCCAGATAGGAAAAGAACAATCCAGCGAGCAGTGCTCAAGGCATCGAGAACAAAGAGTTCAAGCTGGCTATCAGCTCAGCCATTGAAAAAGCATAATTTCGACATGTCCCCATACGAATTTCGTGACGCCTTGGCATTAAGATATAAGAGGTTGCCAGTCGAAATGCCAGTTACATGCGACGGGTGTGGATGGAGGGATTTTTCGCTCAGTCACGCCTTGAGCTGCAAGACAGGTGGTCTCATAACACGACGCCACAACGAGATTCGGGACGTCTTAGGTGAGCTCATGTCAACAGCGTGGGGAAATTGTGTCAAGGAGCCTATCGTTGTCGAGACATCCCTCGTACATCCTGGACTACGAGGAGACCTGGCATGCCGTGGGGTTTGGGAGCCACAGAGGGAGGCATTGTTCGATGTACGTGTCGTTGACACTGATGCCCCCTCCTACATTCCTCATCCAGTGGCCACAGTTCTTAGAAACGCCGAAGAAGAGAAGAAAAGGAAGTACCTGGCAGCATGTGAGGAACGTCACGCCTCTTTTACCCCCCTTGTAACGTCTGTGGACTCTATGTATGCACCACAAATGGCAGCATTTTTGAGGGTTCTGGCTGAACGTCTAAGTGAGAAGTGGGATCGGCCTATGCAGGAAGTAAAGGGATGGTTACGGACGAGGTTGTCCTTCTCCATACTCCGTGCTGCTTCAATGTGCCTTCGAGGGGCAAGAAGGAAATGGAGAGCATGCGACTCATTGTTGGGATTCGTGGACGGAGCAGGAGTCAATTATGGCCTAATCTAAATTCAAAACTCCGTTAGATTGTTTTCAAAAAATTTTCCAGACAATTATTCTTTCAGAAAAATTATTTGTTATACGAAAAAAAAAAAATTTTTGTTGGAACTGTGCAAAAAAAATTTGCACACTTTCTAAACCAATTACCCGGAATTCTACGGTGATTTTGAAGAGAAATCCGTTTGCAGAACTAAAATATCTCGATCCGTTCTCAACTGAGGAGTAAACGAAATTTTCTTCATTTTGGTGCTGCCACGTGGTGGCAGATTTCACAACTAAACTCGGGACATTTAGCCTTAAATGGAAGTTTATCATTGCACTAAATGGCTGATCTCTGGAGAGGGCGCGGGAGACTGAGGTCATCTTCTTGATACGTACTGCACATTTTGTGTGCATACTGTTGTATCTACATCCATTATGATATCAAACATAGTATTATGATATCGTAGTATTCTAGGATATCCAAACATAGTATTTAATTGTCAATTTTCATCGAGTTCTTAGTAATAATCGACGACGCCAAATAACACGGACAAATATACTCTCAGTGCACTGTGAAGGAAAAATTAAAGAGTTCAAAAGTGAAAATCACTGTCATCTTGTGGTATGATTATATCCAAGAAAGCTGTTCCCGCCTGAGATGCTCTCTAATGCATGTTTGTATTGATCCAGTGCAATTGATGTGGTACCTAGTTTACTTGATATTATATCTTATGAACATAGATGGTAATAAGTTTCCATCTGAATAAACAGATTCATAGATGTTACGCTTAGGCACTTCCTTAATTTGCTTTGAACATATTCAAGAGTGTTCCGTAGTAAAACAGTAGATATGAGTTAATGAGCGAATTTTCAAACTATGTTAAGAAAATCGAAGTATAGCTGTAGACAAAGTAGTATGCCTTGTGGGTGTGGCACATAGCACGTCTCGTTAAAATTATAAAATCAAACTCATAGAGTAACCACACGTAAAATGTAACTTCTTTCCTTTTTTCTATATACCATACCAACAGTGTATGTTTTGAATATTTTAAGAGTCCATATTTGTGTTCTACTCGTCTCCACAAACTCAGAGTACCCACTCAGCTATTGCAATTAAGATGATTTTTCACTTGATTACTGACGACGAGTTTAATCAATCTTCGAAAATTAATCCGTGTAAAAATGTGGAAATAGTCATTTGAATGAACAATAACTGACATGAAAATCAAATTTCGGTCATTATACCGCTATAAACGGACCAATGAAAAAATTGATAGCGCCAAGTGAATCAGCGTTAAAAAATAATTGCAATTCATGTACCACACTTGGGGTTTACTAGGAAACTTTGGTAGTTAAGCAACTTTGTGGGTTCGCACTAAAAAAAACGAATGAGTCGAAAATCCATGAAATTTTGCGGAGTACCTATCCAAATCTGCAATAAAAAGGGGGTTCTCATTTGAAAAAACAAAGTTGGTGTACCTCCGAAATTAGTATTTTGGTACCAATTTCGATTTTTTGGATGCTACCTAGCTCAAGTTATCGACTGGAATTACACATAACATGTATATATATAT
The DNA here is from genome assembly GCA_009739505.2 of Apolygus lucorum. NCBI lineage: Eukaryota > Metazoa > Arthropoda > Insecta > Hemiptera > Miridae > Apolygus > Apolygus lucorum. Next base: position 115,205,374 of record CM019167.2, on the reverse strand, counting down.
TAAATATACACTTGTTAAAAAGTGTTAAACTTCTGAAAACGTTTTAGAATGTTCCAAAACAGATTTCATGTAGGATTTTTTCAAAATTTTTCATCCTACAAATTTTGAGGCCACTGCAAAGCTTCATTTTCTTCGAAAATTCGCTAAAATGGTTAAACCCCAATTTCAGATTGTTATTCAGAATTTTATAAGAAGGCTCTTCTTGACTACATTGAAGTATAACCTTAGCAAAATACGACGTACGTCGGGCGGAGGAAAAGTTTTTATTCAATTTTTGGATTCTACGTACCGTGAAACGTAAACCAACAAATTTTGAGGAGGGGGGAGGGGTAATTTTTTTTTTGTCGATTCCAAAGGTTTATTATTGAAAATAATAAACTAAAATGCCAAAGATTTGTCATGTTGGACATATTTTACGAATCAATGGCTTTTGTGCTTATTTGCATGCAAGCAGTCTCTATTGTGTTTTATTTCTGTACTTTAATTCCTAAGTTTTTAATCGCAATCCCATATTTCTGCCTTGCTTTCTTGCGCTTGTACTTGTCGTATTTTTCTTTTTTTATGAAGAACCTACCTTAATATATACCTTATTTCATGTCCTGCAGGATAGGAGTAAATTACATATTACTGGTGTGTCTACTCACTCTTTTAATGTGGGTGGTAGGCTAGTCTTGCTGATCTACGTGGTGTGGGTCACTTAGGTAGGTTAGGTACTGCGATGGTTTGTGGTGTTATGGCACCCACGATTCCACAGGTACAGTTTTTCTTATTGTTCTAAGTTTATGGATGTCATGGATGTTCTGGGATTCAATAATAACTGCTAGTTTGGTCAGTAGGTACCGCTAAGTTGTTTATTAATTTGATGACTTTCTCCCTTCAAGGTGGTCCTTCAGATAATCCGAGTCCAGCTCCAAAACAGCCTAGAGATGAACCAGAAAAGATTAAAAAATGGCGAGAGGAACAGAAACGTATGCTGGAAGATAAAGGTAAGCTATCTGACAAGATTTAAAAAAAAGTAAGACAGGGTTTTCACTTTATTGGACTTGTAAATGATATGTTCGGAAATGATATTATAGTTCTTTCGTGATTGTTCATAATGGGGTATTTCGGTGGGTCGGAAATTCAGGTTTTTGACCTCAAATTTGGATTCAGCACCCTTGAAAACCTTTATACTCCAACTTTAAGCCCAATGATAGTATAACATGTGGTAGAAAAATTAATTATAGAGATCACACGTTTGAAAAAAAGGCGGGCCTCCCTTAACGCACACACACTTATGCTGCGCCCGTGTGTGAGTAGTATTTTGTAGTATCCAAGAGGTCCTCCAAGGGTTTCATCGCTTCTCTGTGCATGGATACTTTTTTCAAAGACAGTTGGCTAGCTACGTCACACCGTTCAAATCTTCAACTTTCCTTAGCTTCTCTGATTTTTTAAAAACATTTTCTCGACGAATAGACCCAATTACTCTTTTGAAAAAAAAATTTACTGAAATACCCCATTTCGATGGCCTACTGGAGTAATAAGGTCTGGGGTTCATCTGCTCAGGTGAAACTGGCCGTGAAAGTCTTTCGATCTTGTACAATGTATTGGTTTAAGTTAACTTATTAATTTTTTTTAGTATTAATGTCAATAACACATTGCTCTTTCTTAACCAGATAAAAATGAAGAGGTCAAAAAACAAGAGTGGAGGGAAACAGCTAAAAAAGAGTTGGAAGAGTGGTACAAACACCATGAGGAATTGGTTGCTAAAACTCGCGCTTCCAACAGGTTTGTGACAACTTCTGTTATTTCTTATCCTCAAAGCATGATGTCTAATTTCCCAAAGCCCTCATGCAAACTTAATTGTTAGGTACTTGACGATCCATGGTAAGACCCATGTGTGACCATCATAGCTCCGCCCTGAACCTATCGGATAGCTATCCTTGTCATTAAGGATGGCGAGTATGGCTTGAGCCACACTTCAACAATGAGGTTATCATCCTGGTCTCTTGTCGGTAACAGCAAGAGGTGCCTTCATTATTGATGTCTAGGTGGACTCTGCCTCTGGCTACCAAAATTCAGAAGTATGAATTTGACGCACAATTAGAGACTGAAGCAGTGCCTGTCAACATACAGAAAAATCAAATAAAGGTGATGGGGCAACTATCATTTGGCATGGGAGATTGGCAAGTGAGCCAACGATCTGGTTCGAGCTAGCTACCCATTATTCATCCTAGATTGAATGACCACCACCCGAGTCCTGATGAGAAGAACATTTATCTGGACTGCATTCAAGGCTACGGCTACTGAACGACGTGCCATAGCTTGAGAAAGTGGGCCCTGTTGGTTTTATAGCTGAACTCAAATCCCATGGGGCGGAGGAGCATAAGGTGATAGCATTGCCAGAAGAGGCACAATCCTCCCTCCAATCAACTTGGGTTCAAGCTAATTCAATCTTGTCCCCTCACCCCTGATGTCCAGGGTTGGATCTTGGACTCTGAAACCAAGCTGCCAGATGGATTTGGCTGCTGAGTGCTGATATAATTACATTGATAAATGAATTTATGTGCAATAAAGGTACTATCGATTGTATCGGTCAATTGTTTTCTCCAATTAAAAATTGTTAATGTAGCAGAACAAAAAATGCCGTTCGTTCCTAACCAAAATGTTTACTAGCATTTAAACGTGTCGTAGTGAACATTTTTGGTCTCATGTCAGTATTTTCTCAAGCGAGTTGGGTAGAAACGGAGTGTTCTGTGATTGGTCATATTCCACAATACTAATTGATTGAATGACTTGGAAATTTCACTTGTTCTTTAATTTTTGGTATGACTTTCAGAGAGTATATTTTGCTCAGGAAATTAATTGATTATTTTTTAATGTGAAAGAATAGTGGTAGGTAATATTAATAGGAATAGGAGAGATCAGTAGACATTATTGATAGATAATATATATGATGAAGATGGTATAATATATTTATATTCTGTATTAGTTAATAGCATATATTCAGCCTGGGGGATGTCGTAATAAAGGTACAAACTTGAACAGTGTTGTGATGTTGTATGTTCCAATGCCGATTGGAATTCAATTTCCACGTACTAGCAGTTCATTATCAAGTTCAAGGAGTTATTCACACGTCTCCATCATTTCTTCTTGCACAAAGTCAAGTGCTAGAGTTGTTACCTTGTGCATCTGCAAAAGATAAGTGCTCAGCTTTGTGCTCAAACTAGATATTGAGGGTCTTGTTTTATAACCAAATTTTCGAATTATTAGAAACATCGAGGATCGTCGTTTTTCAGTAGGTATTAGGGCTTCATTCCACACGCTGTTCAACATTGAGTGAAACTTCCTGCTCTTTACCGCTTAGTTGTAGTATTTACCTTTAAATTTCATTTAACACAAACCCAATTACATCCGTTTTGTTTACAATTTCCCATCCCCCAAACTTCAAGCATTATGGGATTGTTTTCTTTGCGTATTATTTGGTACTCTTAGGATAGTTGTTTGATGTCTTGTTTCAAACACACACTTTGCGTTCTTCAGTTCAGCCATGTGATGGAGCATGCGCGATCATTGGCATTGCCGATCAATGTTTCAAGTTGAATTATGGTTCAGGATGTTTTTCAGAAACAAAACTGAGCGAGGTCACCCACACAACCGAACTTGCCAGCCTCACCATATCATATGTTAAGAAAAATATCAGCAAAATCATGTGTTACCTACTCGTACAAGAACATTTCAATGTTGGGAAATGTGATTCGTATGTATAGTTTCTCTCAGTTGTTACAGCTTCTGCTGGACTGGAAGGAAGGAAGTTGTTATCACAAATTAATGGGAATAATGTTTCATCCACAGTATAAATATTGTTTGACATTTAGTGATTTTGTTCCTCAAATGTAGTTTTAGGAACAATTTGGTTTATTCTTGTATAAATGTTTAGTTTCGGGTGAGTAGAAGAGGTAATGATCTAGAAGCTTACAGTTAGTCCTGGAGCCGAGGCCGAAAATCGCACTTCATTTAGGGATACGATTTGACGACAAATTATGAAAATCTTGTCCATTCTGAGAGAGAAAATTCAAGTCTGCCATTCCAAAACGGTTGCTTTCAAAAATGGCGGCCATTTGAAAAGTTCAAAAATCGCGAAAATTCATCATATCTCCGGGATGGATGAAAACTCCGTGAATGATAGATTAGGTCCAATCATGGATGTTTTCATCAGTCTGCCACTTTTCAACGGCTGTTAACCCTCGGCAGACTCAATTTTAAAAATTGTACACTTTTTGGGCAAAAATCCACAACGTTTGGAACTTCCCAAATTTTTACAGCTGGATTTCAAAAGTCTACTTACGAGTTTGAGACTTGTCTGCCAATCCTAAGCAGCTGTAAAGTCCTGGCAGAATTAAATTGAAAAATTGTCAAATTTGATTTAAAATTCAGACTATTTTGGGATGATTCACATTTTAACACGTTAAAGTATGAGTGGTATGTAAACAAAAGAGCATGGTCTGCCTTGGATAAACCGCTGTCTTCTAGTGGCAGAATCAAATTCAAAAATTGTCAATTTATTGATGAAAATTTGTCGATCTTGGGATACTCCAAATTTTTGCTCAATACTGTACTACTTTACTGAAACTCAATCAGCGTGGTCTGCCATCAGTAACCCATTACTTATATGAGGCAGACTAAAATTGAAAAAATGCAAATTTGAGGGTTAAAATTTATGTATTTTGGGAAAGTTGCAATTTAGGTATGTGGTACTACCACGAAAGTAAAAACTTTGTAACACAGTCAACCATCGGTATTTCGTTGCTTTCTAGCGGCAGACTGAACTGAAACGCGAAAAAACTGGATTTACCTACTTGGATATTCTTGCGGTAACGATTCAACTTCTTCAAGAATTTTCAAATTTTCGATCGAATACTAACTGCAGTGCATGGAAACAACTAAACTAGATACTTCATTTCAGTATTGTCATCCTGGAGATATGATGAATTTTCGCGATTTTTGAACTTTTCGCAAGGCCGCCATTTTTGAAAGCAACCGTTTTGGAATGGCAGACTTGAATTTTCTCTCTCAGAATGGACAAGATTTTCATAATTTGTCGTCAAATCGTATCCCTAAATGAAGTGCGATTTTCGGCCTCGGCTCCAGGACTAAGTCATAGGACGTCATTACATTAAATTTCAAACAACAATTTAATTACTTCAACCCTCCGGCGGGTGCTCCTTTGAATAGAACTTGAGCGGGCGCAGGCAAACCAGTAGGACCGCCTTTGATTGATTTGCTTTTCTGGGTGTTAAAACGAGGATTAAATTCACATGAAGTAGGTAAAACTTGTTTACATATAGTATGCATTGATGTTTTTCCATAGAACAGTTGAATAGCTATCTACATTATTGCAATAAACTCATTGTAGGAACTCGTAAGCGGCAAAAATGAGCCTAAATACATACCTATGTAGGTAGCGATTTTTCAAAAAAGAAATATTTGAAGTTACATGAAAATTCAAAGAAAAAATAGGAAAACGATGAATAAATCCTGAGGTGAGGTCCGCTTGAGTGACTTTCACGCTCATCGATTGGACCACGGACAGTTCGGTGCGGAGGGGAGCAGAGGTGTTAGAAGGGGTCTTGATGAACTGGGTAGGGGGACACTTGCACATACCTGCCAGTGCTGGAGGGTTAAGTGTCAGTATATGAAAGAGTTTATTTCATTATTTCATACACTAGTACCAAATTTGGAACGACATTGATAACTTACTCTGTCAACTAATGATATTGATGGTGTTTCTGTTTTGCTCTCAGGGAAGCGGCAAAGTAAGTATTGCATTTGTGACATACAAATTTAATGGGTTATCGAATCCATCTCAAACTCATTCATTCTAGTACACGGTCTACTGGTATACTTGACCAGAATAGATCTATCACACACATCG